>OU612043.1:175040645-175640645 GCA_914767935.1 Coremacera marginata | reverse complement strand
GACTCAGTACATTAGAATTGAATGAATCCCAAATAATAAAAATATACAAAATATACAGAATAAAGTGCATGTAAAACTATCAAAAAATAGCTTGCTTCTTTTTGACATTTCTCGCTTTCAACAATTAATGGAAAAATTTTCAAAAAATTTACATACAGAGTGAAGTACTAAAAAAAAGAAAAACCTTTTAGTTTATTCAACAAAAAATATTCCTCATAAAATAATATTGAGAGGAATAATATAATTTAATCAAAAAATTAAGATAACACATAAGTTTTCAAGGATTTTGCTTTGTTAATTTATAAAGTTTTTCATACTGTTAAACTAAAACAATAATCTGTCTCTTGCTTTTCTCTTGCAGTTGAGGAACGAATTTAATAAAGGTTGAACAATTTCTAAAAAATTCAAACATCTAAAAATGCTAAACGTTTGAGAAAAAAAAAAAAAAAAAATTAAAAACCCCATCTAAAAACTTTTACGGTCAATAAAAAATGAAAAATAAAAAATTTTTAGATATTTTTTGAAGAAAGAATTTAAAACTACACGCTGAAAAATAATAGGCCTTCCCAAACATAATTTGCAGGAAGTATATAATGTTTCTACATGTTTCTTGGAAACAAGTAATCATAATTGGTTCCACATATAATATGATTAATTAATGCAATTTTCGTTATATATATATATATTTGCATCTTAGCATTACTTAATTGTACCTTGTAGCACTTGTTATTTGAATTTAAAAACAATATAATTTGTTTTAAAGAAAATGTATTTTCATATAAATATATTGTAATTATAAATGGACTGAGAAAACTTTTAGTCTATTACTATTTGTTTGCTTGGAAATATAATTTAATCAAGAATAATATTAAATATTCTCAGATAAATATATATTAATTGGAGAATACATAATTTAATTGCAGTCAAGCAATTATTTTCAAAATGATAATTAAGAACAACATAATATATTTACCGATGATTACATTACATTTACTTGGAAACATATTTTAGCAAAAGAAATGCCAAATGTTTTTTACTGTGATTACAAAATATATGCTTAGAAGGAATTGTTGGTTTGAAGCAAACAAAATATGTTTAGAAAAGAGTAAATAAGTTTTTCTCGGCTATAATTATGTTAAGAAGTAACCATATTATGTTGATCCGACATTACAATAATTTTTATAAGCACACATTTTCTAGTTAGAGAAAACATAATATGGATGGAGCACCCACTTTGCCTGCGAAGCACCCGCTTTATCAGCAAAGTCGCTTCAAAACTCACCTATTTTTACTGCTGAACAGCCTTACTTTTCTGTTATATTGGTTTTTTTTTTATTAATTTGAAAACACAGGGAACAGGGGGCGAACCTTCACATGGCAACGTGTCTGATCGCCTCAACCTGGCGAGGCCAGCATTATCCATGTCGAAATCGTCTCAAGTCGACTCAAACCTCCACGTGGTGTTCCCTGGGCAACGGCAAACTGGCATCCGTCAGTTTGACGGCTAATTTGAGTGGCGGGTCACTCCATAGACCTTAAACATGGAATGTGCGCAGGGTTTGGGTCCCGCCACATTACTACTGCCCAATGAAAACTAAACCAGCCTCGGATAAGAACCCCAATTACGTTGACGACCACCGCAAACGAAAAATGGACAATGATTTACAGATATGCACCTGGAATATCCGAACCCTTTATAGGGAAGGTGCCATTATCCAACTGGCGGAAGCCCTCAAAACAATAAAGGCTGACATCACCGCCATCCAGGAAATGCGATGGAAAGGGCAAGGCTGCTCTAAACAATCACACTGTGATATCTACTACAGCTGCCATGCGGAGAGGCGCGAATTTGGATGTGGATTCGTTGTTAGCCGGAAACTACGCCACCTTGTTTCCCGGTTCACACCTGTGAACGAAAGATTGGCCACGATCGGCATCAAGGCAAAATTTTTCTCCATCAGCCTTATTTGCGCGCACGCCCCGACGGAGGAAAAGGTCAAAGCCGTCAAAGATGCTTTCTACGCTAGTCTTGAGGACGTATACGACCACCTTCCGGTCCATGACGTGAAAATAGTCCTCGGCGATTTTAATGCGAAAGTCGGAAGGGAAGGCATCTTTGGCCCCACTGTCGGTCAGTTCAGTCTTCATGAGACCTCCACGAACAACGGTCTAAGACTGATCGACTTCGCCGCGGCGCGAAACATGATAGTTAGTAGCACCAGATTTAAGCACCTCGACATCCACAAGGCCACCTGGCTGTCCCCGGATCAAAAAACGCGAAACCAAATTGATCATGTTGTAATCGACGGAAGGCACGCCTGTAGTGTTCTAGATGTGCGTACATTTCGGGAGGTCAACATTGACTCTGACCATTATCTTGTTGCATCCAAGATTCGCATGCGATTATGCAATGCGAAGAACATACGCACAGGAATGCAACGAAAGCTAGATGTCGCTAAGCTGCAATTACAACGGACTGCCGAGGCCTACTCCGCTCAACTCTCGGTTAAGCTCAACCAACCAACCTCTGGACCCGACGACGCCGGCGGACTTTGGGCGCATATATCCCACTCCATGCGCGCTGCCGCTGAAGAAGTCATTGGTTTCCGGCGCCCGCAACCTCGGAACCAATGGTATGATCAGGAGTGTCGCATTGCGACTGCAGTAAAAAACGCCGCATATAGAAAAACGCTGCAGTCAGCTGCAACGCGAGCCGTGCGAGAAAACTACCGCGAAAAGAGGAAGGAAGAGAGGCGCCTTTTCAGACGCAAGAAAAGAGAGCAGGAAAAGCGTGAGCGTGAGGAACTAGAGGTATACCAGAGCAAGAAGGATGCACGAAAATTCTATCAACAGGTTAAGCGTCTAACCCAAGGTTTCAAGACCGGAGCATCCACTTGTAGAGACGAAAATGGAGATCTGAATACGGATACGCAGTGTGTGCTGAGATTGTGGAGACGGCACTTCTCCAATTTACTTACTGGCGACGATTCCACCAATGCCGCCCATGGAGAGCGCAGTTCAGAGCTAACAATCAACAATGACGGAGTGGAAGTACCACCACCTAGCCATGATGAGGTTCGAGTTGCTATCCAACGACTCAAAAACAATAAAGCAGCGGGTGCTGACGGCCTGTCAGCTGAATTGTTTAAAACCGGCGGCGATGAATTGATAAGGCGCATGCATCAGCTCATCAGCAAAATATGGCAAGAAGAAAGCATGCCCGACGATTGGAACCTCAGCGTACTGTGCCCTACACTTAAGAAAGGAGACTTAACAATCTGAGCAAGTTATAGAGGTATCAGTCTTATTTTCATCGCATATAAGGTTCTCTCAAGCGTACTGTGTGAAAGATTAAAGCCGATTACAAAAACACTGATCGGACCTTATCAGTGTGGCTTTCGACCTGGTAAGTCCACCATAGACCAGATTTTCACGCTACGACAAATCCTGGAGAAAACCCACGAAAATCAAATTGACACACACCATCTCTTTGTCGATTTTAAAGCTGCGTTCGATAGCCCGAGAAGGGATTGCCTATACGCAACAATGTCTGAGTTCGGTATACCTGCAAAGTTGATCAGACTTTGCAGAATGATGTTGAGCAACACACGCAGCTCCGTCAAGGTAGGAAATGACCTCTCCGAAACCTTCAATACCGAAAGAGGTTTCAGGCAAGGCGATCCACTGTCTTGCGATCTCTTCAACATCATCATGGAGGGGATCGTACGAAAGGCCGGTGTGCATCGTAATGGCACCATTTTCTACAAAGGCGTCCAGCTCCTTGCGTACGCTGATGATATTGATATTGTCGGCAGAACCAAGAGAGATGTTACCGCTGCTTTCGCCGCTATCGAAAAGGAATCAGCCAAAGTGGGTTTGACGATAAATGAGGGCAAAACAAAATATATGCCGTCTACAAACAAGGGAGCTCGGCGTTTAGACTCCCACGTTTCATCCGGCAGCTATAACTTTGAAGTAGTCAAGGAGTTCGTTTACCTTGGCACCGCCATTAATACCAAAAACGAAATCAGCCTGGAGATAAAGCGAAGAACAATAATTGCTAATAGGTGCTACTACGGGCTCAGTAAGCAACTAAGTTCCAGAGCCCTCTCTCGATCGACAAAACTAACACTGTACAAGACGCTCGTTCTACCTGTGCTGCTTTATGGAGCTGAAGTATGGGTAGTTTCGCAAACTGACGCAGCCGCTCTGGGGGTGTTCGAGAGAAAAGTTCTTCGCAAAATCTTCGGTCCTGTTCGAGTCGGCGATGACTATCGCACCCGAATGAACCACGAGCTGTATGAGCTCTACGATGACATTGAAGTAGTTCGGCGTATAACTGTGCAGCGACTACACTGGCTGGGTCATGTCCATCGTATGAACGACGAAGCTCCAGCGAAAAAGGTGCTCGAGGCGAGGGTCGCTGGTCAACGACGACGAGGGAGACCATGCCTCCGATGGATGGACCAGGCTGAGGAAGCCCTAACCGCACTTGGTGTATCCGATTGGAGAAGGCGCGCGCAAAGCAGAGGCGCCTGGCGAGAGCTGATGAGGTCGGTTGAAACCCGGACACGGGTTGTTACGACCAACTAAGTAAGTAAGTAAGTAAGTTACGAATAGTACGCTCAGTTGGACGCTCATAACGACCAAAATGATGTTGAAGAACTCTATAACATTCTCTACCTGATGACTAATTTTGGTAGTAAGTTTTCACAATTAATAAACGTTGTTCAAGAGTTAGTCTAAGACAAACGTCATATTCACAAGCCATTTGACACATAACAGCTGTCAAAACAATCCAGTGGAAAAAGGGACTTCGTATTGGATCACCCTTTGCGTATTAACGTAGATACGGTTTGAACGAACAAAAAAAAAACCTTTGTTGAAATATTTTATTTTTTTACTCTGACAAAAACTCAAAAACGGCAAAATAAAACGACGACAGGTGAAAAGATTGATAAATGTGTATGCTCAAGAAAGATGTTTTGTATGAAAGTGTAAGGGTATTACACATTAGTTATTTTGCGTAAATTTAAGAAATGGCGTAAGTAAATCCGAGTTTTTTAAATTGAGAAAACAGTAGTACATTTAAAATTTGGATTGCACGGAAGACATAAGAGTAGTACATGTACTAGTATTGTAGTACTTTCAGTAGCACTACTTAGCGCTCTTTATTGGTAAGAGAAAACGTCCGTGGCGAAACCGGGGGCCACTGTAGGCTACTAGTACATAAATAAACATGAAATAATTTCCAGCCCCAACATTGCAACGGTACAGTGTATTCCACATTACAAAGGAGTAAACTATGGAGTACAGAAAAATTCCTTAAGATGAATTCGAAGATAAAAATATCTTGATATTCAAATAACAAGTTTGAGATTTTAGTAAATTTCGTTCAAAATTCCAGAGGAAAAACAGCTATAGTACGTTAAAGTGTAAATAAGATGATAGAAGTATGCTTGAAAAAAATAAGTAGTATAATATTACAGAAAGTCATGCAATAAGTTCGGGAAAGTCAGTCACTTTGGTAAGCTTAGTATTAACTAGTAGTGGTATTTCTTCAGTTAATGAATTTACTAGTATTTTAATTAATTGGCTGTGCTTCAGTCTTAATCAAAATATATAATAATCATTTTTGTTATTACATTTATTCCAATGATGTATCGATTAATTTTGGTAATTAAACTGTAGTTAGCTGTTAGTCTCTGCGCATATTATATTGGCCAGCTGTGATTTTTTCAACACACACAGGATTTTGATGAGCGTAACTGATGTAGATAATGCTGTAGTTTTTATAAAATACCACCAACCCACTGTCAGAGGGCCCAAGTGTATAAATGTATGCGCTAAAATAAAACCAAAAAGGATCAGGCATGACACATGATTTTATACTTTTACACTTTTATTTACAGCGTGCTAAAAGCAAAAAAGGTAGACAAAAAAGAATGAAAGGAAGTAGGCGCTTGACAGTAGTTGTTGACAATGCCATAAACGATGACAGCTTGAAGTATCAATTGCCAGCAACGGAAGAAACGAACCGAATGTGTAGAGTGCTAATGTATCATACGGGGCGTAACCAATTGCAACAACAAATGACTTTATTACAAAATAATTAAGTGACAGCACGGTGTGGTACGAACATGCGGTCCTTTGTGACAGTTTTTCATGCCGTTAGAACTTAATTTGCTTGAGTATGTTACATTAGCCAGCCAACTTAGCTCAGGCACTCATCATCATGCGTGTATGTTGGCTGGTATGTGTATGTGTCAAAAAATGTATGAAAAAATGTCAAAATTCCCTCGAGTGATTATGAATAATGAATTCCTATTTGATTACTCGTATGAGGCTTGATTGGTTTTCCGAGTGGAGAGACAAATTTTGAATAGATATGACGGAAGAAGAGGGTTTGGCTGAGTGAGTAACATGATTTTGCAAAAATTAAAGGCGTTACAAATTACGCGGGAAAAATTAATAAATTTTTGTACGGGGGTAACTAATGATGATTGACAATGGGAAAGGGTTGAGGCTAGATCTACATTCTCAATGCCTAGAGTTATGAATTAATAAACAAAATTTTCAATTTATGCAGGTCCAAAAGGGTTGACATGGCTTGAGAAAACCAGCATACAAAATGGCGTCAACTCTTACATCAATGTTAAACTTTCTCCATTGTGTATTAAGTGTTAAATGTTAACTTTTGTCATAAATTAAAATTTCTTTCTTCAATGTGTAAGCCAAAAGGTATTAACTACACTTAGTAGCAGAAGAAAGTGTCATTAATATTAATGGTATCACGTTTTCCTAATTAACCTTACTTCCTTTTACAAGCGGCAAAATAAACAAAGGAACCAAAAAAATATAAATAAAACACAAGAAACAAGCTTAACAATTTGTTTACATAAACATTTAACTTCATTCTGATTAAACTCTAGACCTCACCTATTTTGACGGCTGCTACTCTGCAGATAATTTGTTTAAGTCGCATATTTCTTTTTTTTTTCTTCTTCTTTTTCCGCTGTTTCAGTAACACTAAAAATGCGTGCTTAAGATACATATATTCACTGATCTACTGTTGTTAATGCTTTTTGTTGTTGTTGTTGTTGTTATTGTTGTTATTGTTGTTGTACTATAGCAATTAACTAATTAGTTACGGCAAGTCATTAAGATTTGTAGTAAAACTTAGACTGTAACGTAGTACAACGTCTTAATGCGCTCGTCTTGGAGAAAATCTGCATTCAACTAACTGACTTTTTGTCTATCTTTATGTCTGTCCGTCTGTCAGTTGCCGACAAAATCAGTAGTTACTTTTCTATTTTATTCAAGGGAAATTGCATTGTTTAAGTTTGAATGGATAACGAGAAAAAAAAAGTGACTGTTGCTTCTCTTCACAGTAGTAGAAAATCTTTGAAGAAATCACTGAAAATCATTGAAATCATGCAATTTCTCTGATTGTCGGTCTTGCACTGTCTGACAATTTGTCTGTCCATTAATTGATATTTTTCATTCTGCACACTGAAGCTCATAATTAATAGATTTATTGTTATTTTTATAGCCAATTTTAAGAGTATTGCATAGAAAATTCAAATTACCTTAGAAATTTATTTCAAATAAAGGACAAAGAAAGGTAGCTTAACCTTGCTGTAAGTTCAGTATCTATAAGTTAAAAAACATATACTTATGTGTATGTCGGAAATGTTTGAATGGACATTTCCTTCAAAAAATGTCCAAAACAACATTTGGCTGTTGCTTTCCAAAAACAACATTTAGCTGCACATCACAACATTTGGCTGAACTTAACCTCATAAGTCAAAAAACCTAGGTTTTTCAGGAAAAGCGAGAAACTGATTTTTTCCTTATGGGGAGATAAAAGTTGTAATCTGTTTTCTTATTATATTCAAAGCTGTCTTAAAGGACCTATTGACAAATAAAACGAAACAAAATTAGTTTAACATATATTTTAAAAATCCTCCAAATGGCTTACGAGGTTACTGCTTTTGAAAACATACTGCTTAGTACTGACTTACGATGTTCCGTCTTTTGTCAGTCTATATGTTACTTCCAAAATTTGATCCAAATATATTATGAATTCTAAGGTTTGTGGTTTGTACAATTTTAAACATTTATTGCATAGTTATGGGTTAGAAAATAAAAAAAAATCCATTGTCCATTTATGTAAATATATAATAGAAATATTAACCTTAGAGTGGTAAGCATATTTTTTAACTCATTAATGATAAACTTCGCCTGTGAGGCAACTTTTGTAAAGAACGCACATTTCACCACTAAAAAAACAAAAATTTATCAAACCAAAAACATATATGTACCATGTTTGGTAATAAAAATAAGCAAAAAAACAAATAATTTTTTAAACATCTTTAGCATATTATGTATAGGCATATTTGTAAATCACATATTTTAATCATTCAATGGAAAGATCACCTCACAGGGGTTGTTTTTTAACAATAAAAAATAAATTAAACTTTAATAAATATTCATAAATTCGATGCGATTTAATTATAAGAAAAAATGGTTTGAATTTCTTATTTAATACTAAAATGTTTATTTTTCTAATATTCAGAGGGGGTCAAGCTGCCCTCCCCTGCCCTTTCCTCGCTATGCCCATGGTCAACATAATGTACTTTATAAAGTCCGTGTGTTGTTGGTACTGTCCCCGGATCAAAAAACGCGAAACCAAATTTATCAAGTTGTAATCGACGGAAGGCATGCCTCTAGTGTTCTAGATGTGCGTACATTTCGGGGTCAACATTGACTCCGACCACTATCTTGTTGCAGCCAAGATCCACATGCGATTATGCAATGCGAAGAGCATACGCACAGGAATGCAACGAAAGCTAGTTGTCGCTAAGCTGCAATTACAACGGAATTCCGAGGCCTACTCCGCCTAACTCTCGATTAAGCTCAACCAACCAATTCTGGACCTGACGACGCCGGCGGACTTTGGGCGCATATATCCCATCTCATGCGCGCTGCCGCTGAAGAAGTCATTGGTTTCTGGCGTTCGCAACCTTGGAACCAATAGTACAATCAGGAGTGTCGCATTGCGACTGCAGCAAAAACCGCCGCTTATAGACAAACGCTGCAGTCAGCTGCAACGCGAGCCGTGCGAGAAAACTACCGCGAAAAGAGGAAGGAAGAGAGACGCCTTTTCAGACGCAAGAAAAGAGAACAGGAAAAGCTTGAGCGTAAGGAACTAGAGGTATACCAGGGCAAGAAGGATGCACGAAAATTCTATCAACAGGTTAAGCGTCTAACCCAAGGCTTCAAGCCCGTAGCATCCACTTGTAGAGACGAAAATGGAGATCTGAATACGGATACGCAGTGTGTGCTGAGATTGTGGAGACGGCACTTCTCCAATTTACTTACTGGCGACGATTCCACCAATGCCGCCCATGGAGAGCGCAGTTCAGAGCTACCAATCTACAATGACGGAGTGGAAGTACCACCACCTTGCCATGAAGAGGTTCGAGTTGCTATCCAACGACTCAAAAACAACAAAGCAGCGGGTGCTGACGGCCTGTCAGCTGAATTGTTTAAAACCGGCGGCGATGAATTGATAAGGCGCATGCATCAGCTCATCAGCAAAATATGGCAAGAAGAAAGCATGCCCGCCGATTGGAACCTCAGCGTACTGTGCCCTATACTTAAGAAAGGAGTCTTAAGAAAGGAGGAGAAAGGAGTCAATCTGCGCAAGTTATAGAGGTATCAGTCTTATTTCCATCGCATATAAGGTTCTCTCAAGCGTACTGTGTGAAAGATTAAAGCCGATTACAAAAACACTGATTGGACCTTATCAGTGTGGCTTTCGACCTGGTAAGTCCACCATAGACCAGATTTTCACGCTACGACAAATCCTGGAGAAAACCCACGAAAATCAAATTGACACACATCATATATTTGTCGATTACAAAGCTGCTTTTGATAGCCCGAGAAGGGATTACCTATACGCAACAATGTCTGAGTTCGGCATACCTGCAAAGTTGCTAAGACTTTGGAGGATGACGTTGAGCAACACACGCAGCTCCGTCAAGGTAGGAAATGACCTCTCCGAAACCTTCAATACCGAAAGAGGTTTCAGGCAAGGCGATCCACTGTCTTGCGATCTCTTTAACATCATCATGGAGGGGATCGTACGAAAGGCCGGTGTGCATCGTAATGGCACCATTTTCTACAAAGGCGTCCAGCTCCTTGCGTACGCTGATGATATTGATATTGTCGGCAGAACCAAGAGAGATGTTACCGCTGCTTTCGCCGCTATCGAAAAGGAATCAGCTAAAGTAGGTTTGACGATAAATGAAGGTAAAACAAAGTGTATGCTGTTTACAAACAAGGGAGCGCGACGTTTAGACTCCCACGTTTCATTCTGCAGCTATAACTTTGAAGTTGTCAATGAGTTTGTATACCTTGCCACCGCCATTAATAACAACAACGAAGTCAGCCTGGAGATAAAGCGAAGAACAAAAATTGCTAATAGGTGCTACTACGGGCTCAGTAAGCAACTAAGTTCCAGAGCCCTCTCTCGATTGACAAAACTTACACTCTACGAGACACTCATTCTACTTGTGCTGCGTTATGGCGCTGTGACATGGGAAGTTTCGCAAACTGACGCAGCTGCTCTGGGGGTGTTCGAGAGAAAAGTTCTTCGCAAAATCTTCGGTCCTGTTCGAGTCGGCGATGACTATCGCATCCGAATGAACCACGAGCCGTATGAGCTCTACGAAGACATTGACGTAATTCGGCGTATAACTGT
The DNA here is from genome assembly GCA_914767935.1 of Coremacera marginata. Taxonomy (NCBI): domain Eukaryota; kingdom Metazoa; phylum Arthropoda; class Insecta; order Diptera; family Sciomyzidae; genus Coremacera; species Coremacera marginata. The sequence continues at coordinate 175,629,877 of OU612043.1, read as the reverse complement.
GCAGCGACTACGCTGGCTGGGTCATGTCAATCGCATGGACGACGAAGCTCCAGCGAAAAAGGTGCTCGAGGCGAAGGTCGCTGGTCAAGGACGACGAGGGAGACCATGTCTGCGATGGATGGATCAGGCCGAGGAAGCCCTGACCGCACTTGGTATATCCGATTGGAGAAGGCGTGCAAAGCAAAGGCGCCTGGAAAGAGCTGATAAGGTCGGCCGAAACCCGAACACGGGTTGTTCGTGCTTTCTTTATAAGTTTTTCATAATCAGCAGACACAAATAATTTTTTTTTTTTATTCCTTTCTTCAATATTTGCGGGGACAGTTTCAGATTTCATTTGGATATGTCCAAATGCAAGGAACTCTTGAAATATTTCAATTTACGATGTTTTGATAAATGTTGAAGAGAGTTTGATAGAGTGACAGAGCGATTTTGTGCGCCACATCCATCACTAAACAGAACATAGAATTCCGCATCAGCTGTCCTGATATGCGAAAAAAAAAAGTTGAATATAAGTACACATAAAGAAGAAAACAAGATATTATTCACCCTTCGCGCTTTGCTACGCTTCGCTTTATTTTGAAGTACAGCGCCCCCTGGTGTTTCAGATATAGCAAAATATATAGCGCCAAAAGACTTACCACACCCAAAAACCACTTATAAAAAGCATACTTATCGGATGAGTTGTTTTAAGTTTTTTTTTGCGGTATTTGTACAGCAGCGCCCTCTGGTGTTCAAGAAAGTACAGAAAAAAAATCCTAAATACTCAAATATACTCAATACCTTCCGTATCCGAAAGGAGTATAGGAGTTTTCCAAGGTTTTTAAAATATTTGTACTACAGCCCCCTCTGATGTTCAAGGTAGAACAGAGTAGATAAGTCATAAAAACTAACATACCTAAAAACTCCTATTTACAAATGTAAATCAGAAGAGCTATTTCAGAGACAAACAAAAAACAAAATAAAAAACTCCTGAAATCCGATCGCAGCGCCACCTACCGGGACCGTTTGTGAATCTGAACCATCCAGGGATCCACTCAAACACACACAAGAAATTTCATCAAAATCGGTGCAGCCGTACAACAAAGCAAATTGTGCAACAGAGCCCTCTAGTTTTCGAGAAAGAATAATAGAGATAGCACCAGAACCCTTGTACATAAATATCCCTATATACTAATTTTTATCCAGGTCGAAAAAGAGATTTTGGAGTTTTTCACGATTTCTTAAAAAATTTGTACTACAGCGCCCTTCGGTGTTCGAAATAGAGCAGAACAAATAAGTCCAAAACACTCAACGTATCAGATAACGCAAATCGGATAAGCTTTCGATATTTTGAACTTTTTTAAAATTTTTGTACTACAGCGCCCTCTGGTGTTTAAGTTAGAACAGAGTAGATAAGACATAAAAACTCACTGTATCCGAAAAACTCTACATATAAATTTTCATGCAAATTGGATGAACGGTTTCGGAGATAAGCTATAAAAAAATGCCTGGAACCCGATCGCAGCGCCACCTACCGGGTCAAATTGTGAATCTAAACCATCCAGATTCAATTGTACAACAGCGCCCTCTAGTTTTCAATACAAAGCAAGACAGATAGCACCAGAGCCCTTGCCGAACACAAAAATCCTTTTATAAAAATTTTTATCCAAATCGGATGAGCGGTTTTGTAGTTTTCCACAATTTCTTTAGAGATTTGTTTTACAGCGCTATCTGGTGTTCAAGATAGCACAAAAAATATACGTTCAAAACACTCACCCTATCAGAAAACCTATATATACCAATTTCCATGCAAATCGGATGAACCCGATTGCAGCGCACCCTACCGGGTCCAACCTTTTTTACTGGATAAAAAGTAACCTATATGTTGACCGGGGATATAAGGAACCTAAATGTCAAGTTTCATTTAAATCCATCCAGTGGTTTTCGCGTGATGCTTTAACAGACAGACAGACAGATAGACAGACAGACAAATATTATAAAAATGCGATTTTTGGACTCAGCATCATTCAAAATGTCCAACGCAAAAAGAATTTCAAAATTATATTTCATGTACAGATTTTTTTTACAATTATATATATATATGTATATATATAGATATATGGAATTACAGAAGTAAACAACAGTGCCAGAGAAATGAGAGAGATTGAGCTATACTACCTTATTAATTATATTATCAAAAACAATTACATGCCTGGTTGGACTATGTTAGATTAGTATAGAAAATGTAATAAGGAATTTTTTTTATTGAATAATTGCAATAAAACACAAATTCATTTTAATATAAAATTAATTAAATGAACATCATTCTGCACATCTCAGCACACATTTGTGTCCATAACTATCAATAAGTGGTCAAAATCAACGCTAAACTTATTGTATGGAAAACGATAAAAATTTTTTAAATTATTTAGTTATCTAATTTTATTCAGTCATATTTGGTTAGCCAACTTTATTCTTTTTTTTAAGGTAAACATTTTTTTTGCAAAATTTTTTTGACAGTTTTTCAACACCTTCATTAAACAAAAGGCTCTTTTTTAATCATCCCAACCTAAAATTTTCAAAAATACCACTTTTAAGAATATAAATTCATTATTTCGTCTAAAATTGCTTTTCAGTCACCAATAGCGTCAAATCAATCATTTTTGGTAGAGCCTGTCCAAGTTGCTGTTTTTCACAAGGTTTTTCAGGCCCCATATCTCTTAACCCAGAGCAGGCAGAGCATATGTTAATAAAGCAATTTTACTTGCTTGGGAAATATGTACAGTGAATCAAAAAAGTTTAGGCACAGAGCAATTCTCAAAGTTTGAATCTAAATAACTTTTTCCACCTAAAGCCTGGATCCTAAACCTAAATAACTAAACTAATAACTAAACTAATAACTAAATAACTAAAATTGAAAGTTTTTTTTTTTATTATTCACTGCAAAAATATTTCGTTTTTCATTTTTGTTTTATGTATTATGTTATTAAAAAATTAAAAAGTCACAATTTTACACAATTGCCTGTAAGCGCCTTTGCATACTCCCAACTAGGTTTGATGTCTGTTCGGGTGTTATATTTTCCCATTCTTGGCGAAGGGCCTCCTTTAGTGAATCTTTTGATGATATGCGATGGCTCCAAATTTTCTTCAATAATTGCCAAATATGTTCAATAGCATTCATATATGGCGACTGTGGAGGTGTTTTGAGCTGTTGGCAATGGTAAATAAGCCATTCCTGCGCAAGGTACGACGCATGTTTCGGGTCGTTGTGTTGCTGGAACAAAAATGTCTTCCCATTCATGCCAAACTTTTCAACACTAGGAAACAAATTGTCTTTTAAAATATTCAAATAAGAGTACTTAATTATTTTTTCATCTATAAAGACAAGATTTCCCACTCCAAAAGCCGCCATACATCGCCACACCATAACATTACCATCCCTGTGTTTGACTGTTTTTATTACGTTTTTTTCTTGGAGCTCATTGTTTGGCTTCTGCCAAACTTTCTGTGCACCATCTGATCCAGAATGATTCCGATTGATGTACATGCAGTTTTGCAAACTCCAGCTTCTTTTTCTTAGTAATAGCCGAAATAAATGGTTTGCGCCGCGGAACTCTTCCATGAAAACCAGCTCAATGTTGAGTACTGCGTATTGTTTGGGGATCGAAGTTTTTATTGAAACTTTGCTGCATTTCATTGCATAATTTTACAGCCGAAATCTTAGGATTTTGGGCCACTGCAGCTACTATAGTTCGCTGCTGGCGTGGTGTTAATATTTTTGGGCGTCCAGATCTGCTTTCACGCACTAATTTTCCCGTATTTATGTAATGTTTTATAATGTTTCATTCACTTGTATAGGGCCTCTGCACTATATCACCAATTTCACGATAAGATTTTTGCAGCACATGAAGGTTTATAATAAATTTTCGAACACCTACCGAAATTTCTGTACGATTGATCATTTTGCTCATTCAATCACGACGTCAAGATCAACACTAACTTAAATCAATAACAATTGGATGGCTGCGCAATAATAATGTGCAGAAAACGGAATAGATCAAAGAGAACTTATAGATTACCGTTATATTTGCAAAAACAAAGTACACATACAGCCTATGCCCATCGCAGAATTATAAGGTAGGGTCGACTCGGAGAGGAATGGAGTAGAAAGCAGAATGAAGCTACATTGATGTCAAAATCAGCTGTTCATCGCGAATTTCTTTATACTCACATTCGCAGTTGTTTTTAGGGCTTCTTTCACATTTTATAGTTTTTATCAAGGTTGATTTATAAGGTTGTCGCAAGGGAGAGAGCGAGTACCCATAATTGCCAAATCGAAGTTGACAGCTCATAGAAAATCTGCAAGTGCTCTCTATTATCATCCGTTCTGCTTTCGTAGTCATTCGCAAAATTGGCTGGTTTTGACAATTATGGGTACTGAGAAGAGAGTGCGATCAGCCCTGCGACAACCTTATAAATCAACCTTGGTTTTTATTACACTTTTTTTATAATATTTTCACTCAAATTAGCACAAATTTAACATCCGCGACCGCTCTGTTTGCAAATTGAAAACATAAAATATTTTCTTCATATGCAATTTCTACGAAATTCGTCGTTTTGACATATATGTTGCTTTGCATTATCCACTCTTCATTGAGGCGTGAGAGCACTCAGCGAAACGGCCCTACCTTATCATTGTATCATGCCTATGCCTAAGCAATTTTTATGTATGCATTTTTTCTTCTTCCTCTTATATGTCGAGTAGTGTATAAAGTAAAGGCATTTTTTTGTGTATTTCAATTAAAATTCATCTAATGATACTAACTGCATCTAAAAGAAAAGCTTTTTAATATTAAAGCAAAGTTCTTCTCAGAAAAATTTACTGTGCCTAAACTTTTTTGATTCACTGTGTGGGTTATTTTGGCATACTGTATTATTACCTTTGAATTTTCGAACTGGGGGGTAGCATAGCTTTATGAATTAAGATTAAGATTAGGTTCAAAATAGATGTTCATTATGAACATCTACTAAAATATTGTAGTTCATTTTATTAAGTGTTGCCAAAAAAATATCCAAATAATGCATCTTTAGTTCTCAATAACAATTAAATGTCACTGCATTTTAATTTTATTTTTTTATTTTTTTACACCATGACAACATCTTTTCATATCATTTAACCACACATTTTTTAACCACAAACACACGCAAGAAAAGTCTTCAAAATATCACCACTTAATAGCGGTATATAAATTTAAAACAGTAAAAGCAGAAGCCACAAAAACGTTTATTCAAATGACACCTTCTTGTATATGATGAGAAAATAATGAAGCACTGTCTCTGCATGGCATGACCGAAAGCAAAATGTGTGGTATTTGAGCAACAAGAATAAACTTATCTCTAACATAATTTGTAAATGTATCTTTGCGATAAATCAATATAAAATCAACATAAAAAAACGGTAGCCGAAGCTGTTTTAAATATATCAAAGCTGTCAATTTGAGGTTTGATCAGATTGAAATTTGGTATAAATTACGTCTCATGTGGCTGAGGTACACGGTGGCAACTGACCAAATTGGGACAATTTGTAAAATTGGCTTTATGGTATGAATTAAATGAATATGGTTAAGATAAAATGGGAAGTTTTTAAAGTGAATTTACTTAAGTTTGGTTGACAATCTTGAGAGCAACATGCAGATGCCAGCTTAATTGAGCTCATAACAATTTCAAGCAAGTTTGTCAAACCAGCTATCGAGATATTGAAACTTGAGGCTATTAATTAATAAGATTACTTCAAATTTAAAGTAAGTGAATAGTTCAGTTTAAGTGTCACTCACTATCAAAAGCAAAATTGATATATTTAAGAAAATCGTTTTAAAGTTTTGTTCTCTATAGTCTGTAATTTCTTTGTTATTTTCACCAGAACATTTGCGTTCTCCAATCAATCCATTTTGCCTCTTTGCTCTTAACATGATACTCTGTCAAGCTACATAAATTAACCAAACTATAAACCTAGCTCACGTTATCCTCAGCACACATAAACTTACAAACGCACTTTTACTACGGAACCTCGTACTATCTCGAGCTAAGGCTTAAATAGATCACCATCGCGTTGCCAACTGACTTTTAAATTGTCATTTGCCACCTCATCGGCAACATGTAGAAAAACGTTGCAGCGTATGTGTTTTATTTAAAATATGTTTTTTTTTCCTCTTTTGTGCGCCTTTTAAGTCTCTGTTACTTCCACGATGCGGTCCGTCTCATAGAGACACGCTCCACTCAGCTTCAACTGCTGCTAACTTGGGCAACTTGTTAAGCGGCTAACTGTGTTGCCGCAAGCTCTATGCTTCTTGCTTGGCTTAAAGCCTTCGGTAACATTTTCGTGTTGCGTGTGATCTTGTTGACTTCAAGTTAAACGCAAAAACGTAGCAAAACTTTTCAAAATGCATACAAGTAATAAAAAATCACACACAATCCAACCAAATAAAAAAGCATTGTGAAAATTGTTCACTTGCAAAGTGGAAAATTAAACCAGTTCGTGTTGGAAAAAACAAGCTCTTGAGTAGAAAATTAAAAAAATCGTTTGTTCAATAATGAAATTGCACTCTTGTTGTAGTTGTTGTTGTTGTTTTTTTTTTTATGTGTACTACGCTGAGTAATTGGTACTCTTCCCCACTTTATGGCTAACCAGTTGATTTATAATTAAAGCAAATCGATCGTACTAACACACAACGTTGTGCCCAGCAAGAAAATGGGCGTGTCCCATACGATTTGTCAGATTAATTTGTTAACGTTACCGCTGGAATAAGGAATAAGCTATTAGCTTAGCTGTTTATCAAGGTAGTTGAAAAATCTTGCAGAAAAATTTAAATAATATTAAATCATTTTTATTATTAAAACAGTTAAGCTACTCATTTTCAAATTTACATTATTTACAACACACATTCACTTGTTATTCCCTGGCATATAAGATAAGCCAACATTTCATTAACAGTTCAACTTCTTTTAAGTTTTTTCGTGCTCAGATAACTCATGAGCTTAGCCAGGCCCGCAGAGAGCCAAGTTCGGGCCCGGGGGGTTACAACATACGGGCCCCCTCAAAATCTTTTCAACACAAAAAAAAAATGCAATTATAAATGTATTAAACAATGCAAGCTATTTCAAGATACATGCGAAAATTATTGTTTAGTTCTTAGTTACTATATATAGTGCGTTGTGATATTTAAGTCACACACCATGAGAAATTAAGTACATTTTATTGTTTGTTATCTGTATTAATTGTCAATACCTAACGACAACTTTTTTGTGTAAAATTCAAAGTAAATAAAACCTACTGATGATTTGCATTAACCCAATCTTTTCATTCTTTTGTATTTTAGTTCTTTTTATTCATGTAAATTTAGTTTCCTTGCTTTGGCAGAGGCAAAACAATTAATAATTACATCAAAATTAAATTTTTTTTGCCAACTCCGATTCTATGCATAAAATTGCGAGCCCGGATACACGTTGTTGTGTAGAACATGATCTGTTGAAGTTTTCGATTCGCGATAGAACACTGAAGGAGCGTTCGGCACTAGCGACGCTGACAGGTAAAGTGCAAAATATTCTCAAGGCAATACAAACGTTTGGAAAGAGAGTGTGAAGATTTTTTGCGTAAATAGCATTGAGGAAATCAAATGGAGAAAGATTTGTATCAAAATTTGCTTTGTATATATTTTTGAGGTGAACAATTTCACTATTCAATTCTTTGGAAACATCATCTTAAGAGTATCTTCATCCAGTGTACTAAATTCTCAGAGAAAAGAAAACAGCGCGTACAAATTTCTTGCTGCTTCAAATCTGTTTGTTATTCCTGCGATTATAGAATCAACGATTACAAGGAAAGTTTCTTTTGAATTCGTCTTCTTCAGAACATCGAGAAGTTTCCGAATCCTCTTCTAAATCGTCGAAAAATACTTTTGCATTTTTGTTTTTGCGACTCGTTGGCAAAGTTGACGGAATGTTCCATTCGGTTGCGATGAGCTTACTTTCTCTCAAAATAGCATCCCATCTATTTCGAATGAACTGCAAATCCGAAAGAAGGCTATCGAGATTGTCAACTTCGATGTTTATGGTAGCTTTTCTGTCCTGAAGTACAACGTTTCTCGCGTTGATCGAACTCAAGAATTTCAACCAAATTGATGACATTAAAATACATTCAAACTTACTCATATACATATTTCTGAATGCCATTAATGTCTCGAAAAGTTTCCGCTGTCAAATTCAGTTTCTTCAGTTCTTTTAATGCTTCTACTAAGCTCGAGAGATGTTTTACGGCGTCTGGTTTTACGGAGTCAATTCTTGCAGACCATCGCGTGTCGGACAAGCTGTGAAGCGAGGAAAGAATTTTCTTTTTCAGAATTTCCCATCTTTGAGGACTGCAACTGAATATATTAAAACACTTTTGAACAATTTCGAAAAATGTTATAGCATTTGTACAACATTCAGCCGAATCGACGCCACAAAGATTTAGACTGTGAGCAGCACACGGTGAATATACAGCAAATGGGTTTTCTTCACTAATGTAAAGTGGTGCACCTTTGTACTTGCCACTCATATTTCTTCCGTTGTCATATCCTTGTCCTCGGCAGTTCATCAAAGGAATATTGAATTTTGCCAACGTTTCCTTGATAAGGTTCGCGATATCTTCTCCAGTTTTATTGTTACAATCAACAAAAGTAAGAAATCTTTCTTTGATTGTAAAAGTTTTAGCTTCTTTATCATAATGAAGAAAGCGCAATATGAAAGTCGCTTGTTCGAGATGTGACGAATCAGGCGTTGCGTCGACAATCAGGGTGTAATATTTTGCATTTTCTCGTTCTCTCAAAATTTCTGCTTGTACATGTCGTGCACAAAGTTCAATAAATTCATTTTGGATTTCATAAGACAGATAGTAGACTTGTAAACGATGATGATTTTGTTGGGATTCCTTGACAGTCTGTAAATGATAACGTAACACGGTATCGTAGTGAGCAATCAACTCCAAAACTCCAAAAGAAATATGAACTTTTCTCCCTCTACAACAAATTAGCTTTTTGTTACTTTTTTACCCGCCTCTCCGGGCCCCCTCAAAACTCTGGGCCCGGGGGGAAACACCCCATTCTCCCCCCCTCTCGGCGGGCCTGAGCTTAGCACACACTCGATTTTTCAGCCATTAAATTACTTTTACCAAAATATCCTAAATATGAGGTTAAAAAAAAATTCGTTTAATTTGTGATGCAATCTCTACAACGAGCGGCGAACGGGAGTTGTAAAATCAATGCAAAGTTTAAATTTTCATCTGTTTTGCTGCTTATTTGTTTTTTCTTCTTCAATGCGTTTTTGACAACTCGAGATCGCCAACAGAACTGTCATTCCTACCTACTCGGGCAAGGCGAAAAGTGAGATGCACATACATGCAGTACTGCGCTGCAAAACAAAACAAAACAATAACTGTTTTTTATTTTTTTCACATGAAAACGATTTTTAACAATTTACCTTCGCTTAAAAGTAAATGAAGTTTGCCATCTTTAGCAAAACAAAAAAATTGCATTTTGGAAAATAGATTTTTTTTTACACATTACAAATTATTCAGAAAACTGTTACGAAAATTGTATGACTTCAACTCACATTACCCCGAGTTCAAAGAGCATAAGGAAAAATATTTTGATTGTATGAATTGTATGAATGCTGCTAATTGTTTTAAATTGTTTAAATCTAAAGTCTCAAATATTTGTATCAGAAATATGCCGCTAATTCATAAAATGAATTATAAGATTCCATGGTACACGATTGGTTTAAAACAGATCAAAAATTTGAGAAACAAATTTTATAAGTTATATGTTACAACTAAAAGAAGTATATATCTTATAAAGTATCGGTATCATATGAGGGAATTTAATTTTCTTGATAGATATTTGTACAAACAATACGTCACTAAATTTGAATCTAAGATAAAATGTAATCCTAAGGAGTTTTGGCAGTATATTAATTCAAGAAAAGGTTCTTCTAATTTTCCATCTCCGATGTTTCTTAATGATAATATTTCTAATAATGCACTTAAAACCGCAAATCTTTTTGCAAATTTTTTGAAATCTACTTTTGATCTGGCCTCAGATTTTCAATATGATGGTGATTGCACACATCATGATTCTGGCTTTGGTTCACTTCTCATTACTAAATGTGATGTAATGCATGGAATTAAATCGAAAAGATAGTTAAAAAAAAATATTCTTCGCTGTAAAAAGTTATATTTCACCTCATCAGCATGGTCTTGTGAGTGGGCGCTCTATAGTTACTAATTTGGCTTTGTTTACTGAGTATTGCAATTCATCTTTCAGGAGGGTTTCCAGGTAGATGTTATATACACTGATTTCTCATAAGCCTTTGAAAAAGTGTCACATATAATTTTAATTAATAAACTAGCAAATTTTGGCTTTCATTCAGCAATGCTGAAATGGTTTGGCTCCTATCTTTCGAATAGAGTAAGCTATGTTACAATCGATAATATCAGTTCAAATCCATTTGTGGCCACTTCTGGTGTTCCACAAGGTAGTATTCTTGGTCCATTATTATTGTTCATAAATGACTCACCGTCTTCTGTAAAACAATCTAATTATCTTCTCTTCCCTGATGACTTGTCGGATGGGCCAAAACTACAATCTGATTTAAATTTAATTTACGATTGGTGTGTAAGAAATTGTTTACACTTAAATATTGATAAAAGTGCTGTTGCTTCGTACTCTAAAACTATTTGTCCTGTTTCCACCTCCTATTTTCTAAATAATCTGCCACTAAATCGTGTTACTATTATGAAAGACCTCGACGTAATTTTTGATTCTAAATTTACTTTTGTTAATCACTTAAATTATATTGTTCCTAAAGCATATCAAATGTTGGCTTTTATTCGACGAAATAGTCTTGGTTTTACGGATCCATATGCGCTAAAGTCTCTTTTGTTTCGTTGGTCCGTTCGAAATTAGAATATGCATCATTTATATGGAGTCCGTATTATACCTCTCATGTTTCGCATCTTGAGCGTGTGCAAGAATCTTTTTTAAGGAACGCTTTGCGTTTTATAACTTTTGAATTGCCAATACCCTCCTATGATGCCAGATGTGGTCTATTACATTTGAAGCCTTTGTATAAAAGAAGATTATTATTATCACTGCTATTCATTTATGATATTGTATCTGGGACTGTTGATTGTCCTAATCTGTTAAGCTTAATAAACTTTAATGTACCATGTAGATCTCTAAGATATTCTGATATATTTTATGGAAATATATTACAGAAAGTACATATATTGAATATAGAAAATTCACAGTATACTTAGTTGTGTTGATTTAAAAAAAAAAAAAAAAATATCGTTTAAAAGCTTGGAATTATACATAAAAACTGTTGATTTGAAATTCCTCAAAATACTAAATTCATGCATCAAAAAATTCTTCATGTCCTTTTAACACGCGGTAATGTCAGTTGAAGTCATCAAATTTTTGTAATAATTTTCTTAAAAGTCTCACTTTGGAGAGTTCTATAAAAAAATGTTACAAGCAAAATGCAATGTTTTGTACAGTTAAAGATGGCTAATTTCAAACAAAGGCAAATTGCTAAAAATCGTTTTAATTGTTTCTTAATTATATGCAAAATACTGAAGAAGAAATTTCTTGTTTTTCCGAAATAATGAATTTTTAGCCAAAAATCCTTTAAGCGCTTTGAGCGACCATTTAACATTTGTTAATATTAAAGTGTTATATAACAAAATGCATGCTTTTAAGAGTAGAATCAGAATGCAGCATGCCCCGAGAAATTTTCGAAAAAGTTGAAAAAGTGGGACGATCTAATCTATATCTCTATGACCGACATATTTCTTCACTCTTTTGATACCTTACAACACTAATTGTTGCTTTCATTTATCGTTCGCAAACGTTTCAGCTTAAAGTGTAAAATCATCGCCATCATCATAATTATCGATGTCTTGATCAGCGAGATCTGAATAACGTTCTCACTTGCTGACTGCTTAACGCTTCCTGTCAAAATCGTTTACCACTGTGATCTTGTGGAAATGACATTGCAGAAATGTTGTGTTTTTATCACATTCCATCAGAGTACTTTTTGGCTCATAAAAATATGATCTTTCCGAATTGATAACGTTTTAGAGCAACTGCAAACATATCATATAATGCCGATCTACACAGGCTAGGCAAGTGCGGCTAATTTACTTTGTCCTAGTCATCAAGGAAATTGTAAAAATCAGGCTGTGTTTTCAATATAGATCAAGTGTTTCTGAATTTTTCGCATAATCAAATAATTTTGAGTTTTCAGAAACTGCCGAAATGACATTAATGTGCATGATCATAATTTTCTTTCTATTTCTATCTTCTTTTATTCCTGCTTTTCTCTAAGCATTTATTCCACTGTATTCGTTTTAGTACTGCATGCTGTATTCATCGCAGATATCTGTCTTTTTTATCAAGATATTTGCTTCTAAACATCTTCGTTTCACCTGCATCTTCTCTAGCTACAAAACCGTAGCCACCCTTTACACACTACGATCACTGCTGTTTCGCTCAGAGTCGTATTCCATAAAACTGCTTATTAAAGGTGTGCAAAAAACCATGCGCCACAGTACGATTTAATAAACATTTCGACTGGTTTCCACTGGTGATTCTTTGTTTTCATCTTCACCGATCTTGCCAATATCGCGGTTGCTTGGCGTAGCGAATCTTTTTAGCATGTTAATTGTAAGCGGAAATGGCATAATGAAGAACTGATAAGATCGTGTTCTGGTGATATTCCTCTTGTATGATGGGACACACACAGTGAGTTTTGATGAAATGTTTCTCAGTCGAGTTGAATTAATGAGTGAAGACAACCAGATTCTATTGAGTGGGAAGAAGTAAACACTTAGATTGTGTTGTGTGGAGTGTTTCAAAAGTTTTGTGTGAATATTTTGACCGATGGTTTTAAACTATAATTTGTTGATTAATGATATGACAGTTTTGTATGATTAACTGTTTATACCACATCGATTTGTTAAAGTTCGCCTTAAATGGGGAAACTCATTTTTTCGCTTGAAATTCGGCAGCTTACTTAATTATTTATTATTGATATGTTAAACTGACATAAAACTGCAGATAATCAAGAAGAAAAATTTCTGTTTTTCTTATTCTCTATTCTTATTCTGTCGTAATCTTTGGTTTTTTGATGACTTACTATGTTTATATGCAACTAAACCATCGACAATTTGACCACATCCGCATTTCCCCAACTTACCGCCATAGCAATTCACCAATTTTTGCTTGTAATGCTTCATCGAAGTATCTCCATGTGGTCGAAATAAGCACTCAAACGATTCAAATGTTTTTTATTTCTTGTTGCAACCGTGCATCAAGTTAAAGTTTGCTGCAAAGTTTTCAAAGCATTCAAGATCGAGAGCATTTATGGCAGCGACATTGGCAAGACGGTCGACTGCTGATCATCGTTCATTCTCCTCTCTTCTCTTTCCTTTCATTTGCTTTATTTTTTTGTTTTGTTTTGGTACCAGTCATTCAAAACCTTGCGGCGACCCGACGCTTAATGCCAAGCCTTAGGTGTCGGCTATCAGCTAATTGGATGAATGTTCAAAGGTACCGACAACAAATTAAGAATGAGTTACCAATTTTTGCTTTTATATCTCTATCATGCTGAATACCAAAAGCATGTGTTCCAATATTGCTGGCCCATCAACAGTTCTATTGTAAATGCTGCTGATGATGCTAACGTTGTTGTTGATGATGATGATGATGCATCAACATCACTGAATTCCATGACAACTGAGAACAAGAACAATATTAGTATGATCTACATGTATGTATGTATATAACGCATTTTTAATACTATCTTGGCATATAATTCTTAGTCATCAGTTTTAGATGGAAAACAACAGCTTTGTGTTGTATTCGAAAAATTCTATAAGATACTAATTATTGTCTTAAAATATTTATTTCAGTAAAATATTTTCAATAATTTTGTTCATATTTTTTGATATTTTGTTCATCAGCGTAGACTCCTGTCTACGCCAGGGGGTCGAAAAAAGCTGTTGTACGTCACAATTTGCTCTCCCTACCGAAAAAACTTACTCTTAACCGTTATTTATTTTTCTTAAGGATAAATTTCTGCACAAAAGTTAAAAAAGGCATTAGTTTTAAAAACTTGCTGCCAATTGTAGAGCTGATTTTGTTTTGTTAGTGATGGCAAACTGTAAAAGTTAATATTCGACTACTCTTTAGATGGCAATGGCAACTTATTAGAGTGGCAAGGCGATTCAGACTATTAGTTTAAAATTCAACTATTGCATTTGAAATTAAATTTTTTCTCAAGTCAAATTGATCCTTTTACACATCAAATTCAAACTAAACGTTTCAAATTTAACTTAAACAATCAAATTCAACTTTATACGCTTAAATTCAATCTTTTCAATCCAAATTTCAACCTTAGCAAGAAAAAGCCTTACTTTAATGTGTTATTATTATTTCCACATGTAATAATTAAATATTACATAATTTAAGTTTGTAGCAAAAATACAAATTTCAGAATTAATAAAACTAACCCTCATAATTTAACTAATTGAAGTGTATTTCGAATAAAATAAAACGACAGTCAACGACCTTACAAAGTTGTAACATTTCTTTTTTATTAAACTGACCATCCGATCACCATCATCCTCTGACCATCTGAATCGGTAAAACATATTTACTGTTCTTTGTTTAAAAAGCCAAAAATGAAACGATTCTATGTTGCAGCAAACGACACTATGTTGCTTTCATGATTTCAGCACGAACCAAACCAATGTCCATACCAACAACTGAAGCATTTCATGCAGGATGTTTGTCATTCAAAAATGTGAATTTTTCTTCTAAGATTTTCCTATTTATTGACTTTATTAAAAAAGTGACAAAATTAAAAATTAAATATTTATTTTACTTGCTATAAATCTGATCTTCTGGTATATATTTTATCTGTGTGCAATGAACATTAAAGGCTGTAGATATACCCCAAAAAGTGATCCAAAGCGTTGCAAAAAAATTTCCAAAAAAATACCCCTATACAAACTTCGCTGTAAGACGCAATTCTGCGTCAAAATTTTTAAACAAACCACATATTACATTCTTAAGTTCAAATAAACTTAAGTTAAAATCCAACTAATTGAATTATGTTAAGGGTAAAACAAAACCGACCGTCAATTTTGTGTAATGGGCCTAAACTTCAAAAAATGAAAGCATTTTTTGCATTAAATTAAATATCCAAAATTTATGGCAAAACATATAAAATGTATTTTGTTTTCATAAAGCTAGTTTGTGCGATAGCCAAATGTTGTATAGCCAGAAATAAGACCGTGTATATTTATCTTTAAAAAAATATAACAGTTTTCACAAGAAAGGTTTAAGTTATGGACTTAATGGAAAAATTTAAATTGAAGTAGAAACACTTAAATTTCAAGCAAAAAGCAGTTTAGCTATTGTTTTGAAATACAATTTTTGAAATGAAAACTTCTTTAGGCGCTTTTGGTAGAGAGCAAAACTATAATTTCGCGATACCATCACGGTGTTAGCGATATCAGCATCCTGTTAGCGTAACAGACATTATTACTCCTTTTCAGGGATAATCTAGCATTGAGGAAGCCGATCACCGAAACGATTACCGAATCGATTACTAGGCCAATTACCGAAGCGATTACCGATTATCGAAGCGATGACCAACCGATTACCAAACCAATTACCGAATCGATTACCTACGGATTACCGAACCAATTACCGAAGCAACTACCAACCGATTATTGAACCAATTACCGATTACCGAAGCGATTACCAACTGACTACCGATTACCGAAGCGATTACCAACAGATTACCATTTTTCAAGCGAGTACCAACCTATTACCGAAGCAATTACCGACGCATTACCGATTACCGAAGCAATTACCAACCGACTACCAATTACCAAAGCGATTACCATATAATTACCGGTTACCGAAGCGATTACCAACCGATTACCAAACAAATTACCGATAACCGAAACGATTACCAACCGATTACCAAAGCAATTACCGTTTACCGAAGCGATTATTAACCGATTACTGAAACAATTATCGAATACCGAAGCGATTACCGAAGCGATTATCAACCGATTACCGAAGCAATAACCAAACGATTACCGAAGCGATTACCAACCTATTATTGAGCCAATTACCGATTACCCAACCAAAGCAATTGTGTTACAAATATATTATATATATTAACATTAAAAAATAGCAGTTTATACATTCAATAACGCATAAATTGATGAAAAGAGTTAAAAAAGTAGAACGTGTTTGCCGACTATATCTACTTCAGAAATTCATAACAGCTATGTTATTTTATAGCTTTAAGTTTCCACTTCGATCTGCAGTCCCCCCACTGACTACTTTTTTTACAAGACAAATGTTTTGTTATAAAATCGCAGCACTTTATAATTTGTATACCCCAACGCTCAATGCGTAAGGGGTATATTAACTTTGTCATTCTGTTTGTAACGCCAATAAGCTGGCGTGGCAAGCATAGAAAAGTATATATATTTTTGATCAGCATTACCATCTAAATTAATTTCCGTGTGTCCGTCTGTATGTTCGTCTGTCCATCTGTGGACACGATTACATCCGTATTTTTAAACCTATCGCTATGAAATTAAAAATATAAGCTTCTTTTTTAAAAAAAAGAAGTTAAAGTTCGAGAATGAGCCAAATCAGATGAAAACCATGCCTACCTCTTATACAAAGTGTCTTTATTTTAACAATAAAATCTCTTAGAAATCCACAAAAATTAAAGAAATGCCTTGAAATTTTGCACGTAAGCTTTAGTTTTCAAAATAAATCTTGACTATGAAACTTGGAAAAATCGGATGAAAACCACGCCTACCTCCTATACAAAGTGGCTTTATATTAACAGTAAAATCTCTTAAAAATCTGCAAAAATTACATAAATGTCTTGGAAATTTGCAACAAAGGCATTAATATATAAAATATAAGCCATCACTGTGATATTTGGAGAAATCAAATCAGAACCACGCCTAGCTCCCATACAAATTGGCTTTATTTAAAAAGTAAACTCTCTTAAAAATCTGCAAAAATTAAAGAATCGTCTTGAAATTTTGCACAGAAGCTTTGAAATTTAACAAATTTAACATAAACCATCTCTATGACATTTGGCAAAATTGGATGAAAATCACTCCTACTTCCCATACAAAGTGGCTTTATTCTAAACGTAAAATTTCTTAAGAATCTACAAAAATTGAAGAAATATCTTGAAATTTTGCACATAAGCTTTGATATATAACATGAAACATCTCTATGATATTTAGCAAAATCGAATGAAAACCGTGCTTACCCCCTATACAAAGTAACGTCTTCAAAATAGAAAATCTTTCGTAAATATATAAAACTAAATGACATCGTGTCTTTATGTACCCAAATTCCACCCACGTCGTTTATCCAACCCATACATATATTCTTCAGTTTAATGTGTACTTTTAGTCGAACTTCTGGTGCACCTTGTGTCTGACTCCCACCAAATTTTGCACACATAATCTTTGGTAATTTGAGCAGTATTAAGCATATAAAATTGGGCGGTAGCTCCATTTACACTGTTCATCCGATTTCAACCAAACTTAATTGAACTTCCTCTATACCACTGGTCCGATTTCAACCAAATTTTGCAAATATATTCTTTACCATAAGGAGCAGTACGTAGTTTATAAAAGTGGGCGGAGTTAGGCAAGGGGCGTGTTACTTTAATTTTAATGAAACTCCTACTACACCGTTTTTCCAACCAAAATTTGTAAATACATTTTTTGAAATAATGAATCTAAAAAATTGAGTGGAATAAGACAGTGACGTGCCACTTTCATTTTAATCGAGCTCCTTCCACTGCCTTTGTCCGACTTTGCCTAGAAAATTGGGCGAAATTGAAAGTGGGCTTGGCACTTTAATTTTAAATGAAATAATTTTTTACCATTGGTATGAATTTGCACATACTAACTTAATTTTGCACATATATTCCTTAGCATAATGAGCAGTCTACAAATTACGCCATCTGACAGCTATCCAGCTTAATTAAATTAAGCGCATGACACAAATATTTTCGCAGATTATACATAGGCATTTTATAGACGGCCAAAGACTTCGAATATACTTCAATACGGTCGAGGGGGGAGGGGGGGATGGTATTTTAGCTTCGGTACCCTGCCGAAGCTCCATTCGTTACTAGCTTTTTTCAGTATTATATTATTGATTTAATTTTTCAGATATTTAGGGGCGGCAGCTGTGGCCCTTTTTGCTTTCCCTCTCTGTGCCCATGATTTTGTTGTTTTCCTACTTTACTAATAAGAGATTAACTTATGTCTTTGTATAGAGACTTATATCATTTTTTTCTAGCATCCCTTCTAGTTATGATCTGGATTACCTCGCTCTACATTTTTTATATGTGTTGTCCAGTAAATTATATTAACAAGCTGCGCTATTTATGCACTCTTCATTTTTATGGTGCTTTTTCTCTACATCTTAATGTGGCGATTCGCAACTTGTTGTGAATATCTTTTTCCCATAATTATGAAAGCATTGAACATTCATATGCTTTATTATGCGAAAAACTTTTATGCATGTTATGTGCATCGGCTTAAATAATTGCCAATGAGTTAGTCGTTGTTTATTATTATTACACTAAATTGCATTTCCTGCCATCGTTAATTTACCAATGAAGGTAATTAATGTGTTATTTTTTGTTTATTCTCTGATGTCAATGGTATTGTTTTGTGAAGCTCAGATAAACTATCTCCTCGCACAAAATAAAGGTACTGAAGAAGGTCAAATTTTATTCCAAATTTGCATTTTTTCATTATAATGTCGCAAAGCGACGTGATGATTTAATATATTGGGTTGAATTTTTAGGTTTGCTGACGTAATCGAAATGTCAAACACATTTTGTTATTTGATAGTTGGTACTTCAACTGTCAATCAGTAAAAAAATTTTTTTGGATCGGTTGTGTAGTTTTTGTTTGGCGTCTGTTGAAAAATGGAAAATCAAAACGAACATTTTATATTTTGCTTTTATATTTCCGGCAAGGAAGAAACGCATCGCAAGCTCACAAAAAGTTATGTGCTGTTTATGGTGACGAAGCTTTAAAAAACGGCAGTGTCAAAATTGGTTTGCCAAATTTCGTTCTGGTGATTTTTCACTCAAAGATGAAAAACGCTCTGGTGGTCCAGTAGAAGTTGATGACAACCAAATTAAAGCAATAATCGATTCGTATCGTCACAGTACAACACGTGAGATTGCAGAGAAGCTTCATGTATCACATACATGCATTGAAAATCGCTTAAAACAACTTTGCTATGTACGAAAACTCGATATATGGGTTCCTCATGAACTGAAAGAAAATCATTTAACACAACGCATTAACATCTGCGATTTGTTAAAGAAACGCAATGAAAATGATTCATTTTTGAAACGATTGATAACTGGTGATGAAAAATGGGTTGTTTACAACAATGACAATCGGAAAAGATCGTGGAGCATGCCAGGTAAACCAGCTCAAACAACATCAAGAGCCGATATTCATCAAAAGAGAGTTATGTTATCAATTTGGTGGGACTACAAAGGAATTGTCTACTTTGAACTTTTACCACCCAACCGAACGATCAATCCAGATGTCTACATTGAACAAGTAACAAAATGGAACAATGCAGTTGTAGAAAAGCGGCCCGAATTGACAAATCGAGAGATGTTGTATTCCACCATGACAATGCAAGGCCACACACATCTTTGGTCACTCGGCAAAAATTATTGGAGCTTGGTTGGGATGTTTTGCCACATTCACCATATACTCCTGACCTTGCACCATCTGATTACTTTTTATTTCGAACTTTGCAAAACTCCTTGAATGGTAAAAATTTCAATAATAATGATGATGTCAAATCGTACCTGGTTCAGTTTTTTGCTGATAAAAACCAGAAGTTTTATGAACGTGGAATTATGATGCTGCCTGAAAGATGGCAAAAGGTCATTGCTCAAAATGGGCAATACATAATAGAATAAAGTTATTTCGTTCCATTAAAAAACTGTCTTTTATCTTCTAAAAAAAATCCGCAATTACTTAGTTGTCAACCTGATAGAATGACTCTTCTACATGTTACTATATTAGTAAAATATGAAGACTTTTCCAAAAGATATCAGGTACGATTTTAATATTTGTAAATTGTGCACATGTAAATAATAAAAACTTTTTCTCCATTGCCTGATTTTGGATACATTTTTGTTACACCTTTTTTTTTGCTACAAGACCACAGTAAACTCTATTAACTCAATCCTCATTAGGCAACGTTTAAAATTTTATTCCGCTAATTTGTAGTTTTCGTTAACTATGTAGATATTTAAAAGTTTAACATTCGCATTAAAACGAACAAAACTTGTTACTAAAGAATGCGTACAAAAACCATTATCACTAATCGATGAAGATCATTTTATTGACCATTTCATAAAAGCGTTATTAACGTTTCACCAGCATTTGTCTATGAATAACCACCATTCACCTCTCAGCTACACATATTAATTGATCAATTAAAACTGGAAGCCATAAATTTTAGCATGCTTAAATGAACGTCTTTTATCAAATTTGCATTAAGACTCAAGAAATGGGTTTTTTTTTTCTTTGTTTTTGTTTCTCTAATAATAATAATAGTACATTAGCGAGGAAATTTTATTAATGACTATTTATAACCGCTATAATTTCAAATTAATTAATTATTAATTTAATCATTTGCCAAAGAGCAAAATTTATCAATATATAATTAAAAGAGCAAAAGGTAAAAAAAACCACTATATATCTTAAAGTGTTTAAAGTTGTTCGCAGTTGCTTTGTTCAAAACAAAAAACCGCTCCCCATGGCTTAATTTGAAATTTAAGCACTCAGAACGACCAAAATTTGCATAAAAAAATATTTGATTTAAAAAATTATTAAGTTAGGTTATTTTTCCACTACTTCAACTGCTTGTTAATAAATTTCTAATACCGATCAAATAACAAATAACAAGTAGTAGCAAAGAAAACAGCAACAATATATTAATAAAGAAACTATGAGATCAGCGATGGACGCATTATTAAGAGCAATAGCAACTGCGTCGAGCAGCTACTGTAAAGACCCTCGAGAGCTTTGGTAGCAAATACTGACGTGTGTGCAAAGCGTAGCGTTGCATGCGGTAGTAGACAAAAGCGGCAACTCTTCAAAGTGGCAAGTGCAGCGGCTATAGCTCAACCAAAATGCCCTCTAGTGGAGTTTTTGGTGTTTTATTTTCGCTTTATTTTTCTATCTTTCCAAACGTAATTCAATAGTAGCGTACGATCAGCGGTTTGCGTCCAGCGTCCAAACAGTGGGTCGATTGTACTAATTTGAATAATAAAGCCATCAATTTTATTGCTAATGATAGAGTTTAGTGGATCCGGCGTGAATTCTAAGCTTATCTGCCGCCATGTTAAATATTGAAATATTTCTAGTCAATTTGAAATAATTTTGTTTTTTTTTTAATTTGAATTTTTCGATACTTAAAACTCCTACACTATTGAATGCACAGTAGAGTAAACGACAAATTCAACTTAGCTGGAAACAAAAATTAATTAACTGCGTAGCGGTAGCTGGTAGCGCATGCGCGGTGGTCGTCCGTTATTTCGGAGGTAATATTCTCATGAATTTCCTTATCAGTGCACGTTGAAAGTTCGAGCCAGCATTCTAGGTGATAAACTAACTTCAATGGAACATTAAAAACCTAATAGCTGCTACTTTTTAAACATTGCCGCATTTTTATTTTTAATTCTTCATATATATATTTTTTCCTTTAGTCTTAAGCCCACGCTCGTAAATCGTTCTTTTCGCTGTTTTCGTATTGAACTTGTTATAATTATAGGTTTTTATTGCCTACTTTCGATCTTTCATAATACGAATTCGTTTTAATTTTGGTCGGTGGGTGCTGCGTGTTGGCTTTTGATGTTTGACCGCCAAAAAAGGGATTCATAATTTTAAATTAGGTGTGAAATATAGCGACTCACAATGAAAAGATTTTAATGTGATTGGGAACCGGATCCTTCCTCCTTACTGCGATGTGATTTTGTATACTTTCTTAATCTGGTTCCATCGATGGACAACAAATTCGTATGAGGTGTGCGTCTGCGGTTGTTTAAATTTCGAAGAAATAAATCTAGCTTCTGTTTTAACGCTTGAATTCAGTGCTCTCACATGTATTAAGAAGTTGTGCTCTCCAAGCGAAAAAATCCAGAAACGGATTAATGTTTGATTTGAAGCAGAGTGCAGAGAACGATTAAAATAAAATACTTCTCATTAATCGTTCCCTACAAAAAAAATTATTTTCAATACTTCTCACGAACGATAAATAAAGCAAAGCCAGCAGAGCTCATCGTTCACTAACAAACAATCATAAAAAGTGAGTTTTTCACGAGTGAGAAGTATTGCGCAGCAGCAGCACAAATATTATTCGGCATAAAATACAATACGGAAATTATATTTTAATCGATTGCGATCGTATCTTGGACTCATATTCTGAGTGTGTTATGGATCATAACTTATGGGTTTTTTTACGAGTTGTGTTCTAGTGCACAAATGAAGGCAATTTTGATACAAGGCTTCTAGAAGGACTTGGTCAGCACTTTTTTTGACACTACGGTGAACCTCTTAATTTTTTTTTTTTGTGGAGGTCGCTGAATTTACACAGCTTAAAAAAATTTTTCTGACACTAGGGTGGACCCCTTTAAACTTGTGTGCTGGCAGTATAAGTGGATTACTGGATTTAGGTCTGATGTCAGAATTAAAAAAAATGTATTTGACACTGCGGTGGACCACTCTAAATTTAGACATGCAATGGGAGTATTAGTGATTTTAATCTGATATAAGAACTTAGAAAATTTTTTATCATAGGGGTGGACCCCCATTTTTAAAAAATTAAGTTAGGAGTGTAGCCAAGAAATAAAGAAAAGCATAATTAGAAAAAATACGTATTAATTTCTCATCGAAATATTCTTAAACAGATAAAATAGAATTACTTTAACAATTTTAATTATATCACTGCATTTAACGGAACTTCAATACGAATCGATCGCAGTTTTCAGCCAATTTCATTCTTGCTTCGTCAAACCAGTCAGTATGCAAAACTCTTATTTCTCAGAAGTACACGCTATGCAGCTGTAATATTTGTACTTTTCTTGACAAGGCATTTTTTTAGACAAGGAGCCAATAAACGTATCAATCTCACTGACCAATATAAAATTGTTTTCTTTTGGAACTAAGCATGTTAACGGGATTGCATTTATACTATATTGAACTCTGATACAGATTCAAAATCAGTCACCCCATACAAAAAGCACATTTGTAGGGTTCACTCTAGTGTCAAATAAAATGTATGTACCTCTGGCATTAGAATCGAAATCAGCGACTTCCGATACTGCAAGCACATGTTGAAAATGTACATACATTTTGAGGATTCACCCTATTGCTAAACCAAATTGTTTGAATTCTGACATCAAATTTCAAATCAGCGACCCCTTATATACTTATACTTCAAGCACATGTACAAAAAGTGTTTAAAAAAAAAACATTTTTGGGTTCACCCTTGAGTCACACAAAATTTCTTTTTAATTCTGTCTGTCTTAAAACAGCGACCCCCAGCATATGTCTAAAGCGAAAAACAACATTTTTATTGACCTCCTATTGTCCAAAATAAATTTTGAGTGAACGTTTGAGATCGATTAAAATACAATTGTTTTCATGATTCGTTCTGTGAAATATTCGCTCACTCAGTATGTTTAAAGATCGCTCTCTTAAAACAATTGTTCAAATTGATTTGTTTTCAAACTATTATTGCCGAACGTTCGTTAATATTGTTGTGGTTTTTTAAAAATCATTGCTTTCAGTTTCTCATGAGAAGCATTTTTAAAATAAGTTTCAATTGAAATATTTTTAAAAATGCGAAGTATGGTATTTTAATTGTTTGCGAACGTATTTTTCCGCACCCTGATTTGTAGTGGAAATAGCTGACTTTAAGTAGAATCGCTATTTGAGGAGGGTAAAATATTATAGTGTATAAGAGTAAAACTGTATTAAGAGCGCTGATCGAAAACTGAGCTTAGTCATAACAAATAGTTCACACACAATGTAGTTCTGATTTTTAAAAATCAGGTCCTGAAAATGATCAAAAAAATTAGCTGATTAAAGAAATATAGCCAAGTCGTTAAGTATAGTGAAATTGTAAATTTTTGTGTTGACACCTCTCATCTGTGTTTAAAACTAAACCCTTTTTATGGTTCTGTACACCCTTTATCTCAAAACCACTGAAAGAAAAAAAAATATATGTAAGTAGGTTCGGATATTACAAAATCCACCACTGTATAATCGCCAAGTATTCTTACGATTGATTTAGAAATTTGCAGATGCTATTGATCGAACTCATTCCTCAATCTAAATATTATTCACCATTTCCTTTTTCAATTCAGAAAGAAACAATTGGAGTACAGAAATTAAATTTGAAATTCAAAAAAAGTCGATTTAAATGCAGAATTCCATTTAAATCGCAGATTCGAAATTCAAGAACTTCATTTAAAATCCAGAAAAGATCAATAAAAACTGTTCAGAAAAGATTAATTGAGGAAGAGAAATTCCATCTGTAATTCAGAAAAGATCAGTTGAATTTCAGAAAAGATCCCATGATCTAAAAAGCTTTTTTAAATTCCGAATCAAATCATTATAATCAAAAATTCAAATTGACCATATAACTCAATGAGAAGTGATCCCATAACATTACTATGCAATTACTATATAATTGATATACCTAAGACAACACGTAAAACCCATTCAAAATATTTATAACATAGTTCTGTGGCCATAAGTTTAAGTCAGATTTCTGTGTTTTGAGAAATCTTATTTCAAAGTTTTCAATCGCCATATAAGATGTATGAAAGCTTTTTTGGTTTTATGTCATAACTTTGGCTAGGATCACGCTAGAAACTTTAAATTTTGTGTGTATATACAAATCTGTGGTGTGTGGGTCTTTACCCAATGTAAATGTCAATTTTTTGTGATTTCTATATATATTCATAGATGGCTTCAGCCAGGTGATTTCCATATTTGGGTAAAGAGAAGTAGTTAATTTGTTTATGACATTAGTGAGAAAAAAGAAGGGAAAAGAGATACAACTGAGAAATTTGAGCGTTCAGTTTGGGTAAAAGGATATAAGTCAGTACTCGGCATCTAACAGCAGCGTAGCTACAAAGCTTTCTCTGTCGCCACACGTATTTAAGCAGACGTACGCTGCTAAAGCTTTCAGTATGGTTTGAAAATGCATGAGTGTGGGGTGTCGATGCGCGTCTTCGCACTCATATTGACAATAAACCCTAAGCTACTCTATAAAAATTTTTACAGAAGGGAATGATTTTTCACTCATTTTTATAAGAGTCAAGAAACCTTTATTGTATATTCATATCATTGCATAACTTGAATGATATATTAACACAAAAGCTCCCTGACGTCCAATTTTTATTGTTGACAGACTCCACTTTACAGAACATTGAAATAAAAATGACTAACATTAATCGATTCTAATAACCTCAAGAAAAAATCCCCACTCCAATAAGAGCAAACAATTTTTTTAAAAAATTGTTTAATGTAGAGCTATCTTTTGACGACATTAGACTAGTACTGGCTTATGCTCTCAAATACGTGTAATAAACCACGCTATTATGTAACCTACAACTTGCATCGGCCTTTCATCCGCATTAAGGGTTTGGAAACATAGGCTCTGATACGTATTGCAGTTGCTGTCCCTGGCGATGTAGCCAAAACGAAACTAGCAAATATCCCCGATAAAAGCCATCTTCGCCTTCTCAGATACAGAGATGAAGGATTGCAATGAATAACTTTCTTGTAAAAGACATTAACCTAATTCTGGGTTATGCTCTCAAACGCTTGAAAAAACCTTGGCTGTGCATATATACAACCACCACAATCCCTTTCGCATCAAGAGCTTAGAAACATAGGCTTTGACACGCATTGTAGTTAATGTCCTTGGCGATGTAGCCAAAACGGAACTATAACAATTACATCACAACAAAGTTAACCTCACAAAAACTAGGCAAAAAGGGCAACCAATAGTAATTGCTTAGTTCTGGCTTAATGTCAAAATATGGTCAAAAGGGTACAAGTCAGATCTTGTTTGATAAAAACATGTCAACAATTTCTTAATTTCAATACCACTAAATTTCAATATCACCACTAAATACACATGTCTATGCTCGAGAAATATTATAGCAACCAGCAGTTTCCACAAAATCTGATTTTAATTAACCAACTATTTGTGAGAAGGACTTCAATTTTGTATTTGCAATTTTTTGAATATTTCCAAAATTTGACATTTACCCCTTTACCCCAAACCCCACAGAAATATTCTCAGAGAATATAGCTACATCAATGAAGCCTGTATGATACTTAATTAAATTGGTCATTATAATATATAACTAGAGCAGTTCAAATATCACGAATACATGGATTCAATTTCTGTGAGTGAGTACGCATATGGCACGAATTGGAGAAAAATTTGTAGAACGGACTGTATTTTTTTTGCATTTTTTTTTTTGCCATTCTACGTTACGTTAAGTTTCGATCAAATTTTCACTGTGCTGTTAATAATTAATTTAACATTTTTAGAGTAAACAAAACTATTTAAGATAAATGTATGCTAAATTGGATGTGATGTGTGTAGCTAATATTAATTCATTTAATCCAACTGCTGTTAAAAACACCAGATATAAAAAAGTAACAAGGTTTATCCTTTTCTTACAAAATATGTCTGTCCTGCCCACGCGCCACTTGTTTTCAGATTTTAAAAATGGACAAAAAAAATGAAGTATCATACGGGCATACCTCAGATTTGTTTTAAGTCGACTTAAGCGATTATTGTTTATTGCTACAGAATTATTAAGTCGCTGTAATAACCATAGGTTTGAGATTTATATGGCAATGGTACTTTAATGGTATTATAATGGTATAGTAATGGTATTTTAATGATATGGAAATGGTATGGTAATGGTATGGCAATGGTATGGTAATGGTATGGTAATGGTATGGTAATGGTATGGTAATGGTATGGTAATGGTATGGTAATGGTATGGTAATGGTATGGTAATGGTATGGTAATGGTATGGTAATGGTATGGTAATGGTATGGTAATGGTATGGTAATGGTATGGTAATGGTATGGTAATGGTATGGTAATGGTATGGTAATGGTATGGTAATGGTATGGTAATGGTATGGTAATGGTATGGTAATGGTATGGTAATGGTATGGTAATGGTATGGTAATGGTATGGTAATGGTATGGTAATGGTATGGTAATGGTATGGTAATGGTATGGTAATGGTATGGTAATGGTATGGTAATGGTATGGTAATGGTATGGTAATGGTATGGTAATGGTATGGTAATGGTATGGTAATGGTATGGTAATGGTATGGTAATGGTATGGTAATGGTATGGTAATGGTATGGTAATGGTATGGTAATGGTATGGTAATGGTATGGTAATGGTATGGTAATGGTATGGTAATGGTATGGTAATGGTATGGTAATGGTATGGTAATGGTATGGTAATGGTATGGTAATGGTATGGTAATGGTATGGTAATGGTATGGTAATGGTATGGTAATGGTATGGTAATGGTATGGTAATGGTATGGTAATGGTATGGTAATGGTATGGTAATGGTATGGTAATGGTATGGTAATGGTATGGTAATGGTATGGTAATGGTATGGTAATGGTATGGTAATGGTATGGTAATGGTATGGTAATGGTATGGTAATGGTATGGTAATGGTATGGTAATGGTATGGTAATGGTATGGTATACCATTATATACCATACCATTATGGTATGGTAATGGTATGGTAATGGTATAGTAATGGTATGGTATGGTAAGTGTATGGTAAGTGTATGGTAATGGTATGGTAATGGTTGTTTTATGTATTTATACACATGGTTTTTTTTATACCACAACGCGTACTGCGTGAGGGGTATATCAACTTTGTCATTCCGTTTGTAACGCCTATAAGGAGGCGTGACAAGTATAGAAAAGTAAATATATTTTTGATCAGTTCCACCACCTGAGTGGATTTTCATGTGTCCGTCTGTCTGTCCGTCTGACAGCCTGTCAACACGATTACAGCCGTACTTTTAAAGCTATCGCGATGAAATTTAAAATACAAGTTTATTTTTAAAATATAAAGATTATGTTGAAAAATTCCATGCCTCCCATACGAAGTGGCTTTATTTTAACTGTAAAATGTCTTTAAAATCCACAAAAATTAAAGAAATTCCTTGAAATTTGCACGTAAACTTTGAACTTTAATATAAATCCTTGCTGTGAAATTTGGAAAAATTAGATGAAAATCACGCCTACCTCTTATACGAAGTTGCCTTATATTAACCGTAAAATTCCTTAAAAATCTGCCCAAATTAAAAAAATATCTTAAAATTTTACACATAGGCTTTGATATTTAATATATATTATCACTATGATATTTGGCAAAATCGGATGAAAACCATGCCTACCTCCCATACAAAGTGACGTCATCAAAATAGGAAAGCTTTCGTAAATATATACAACTGAATGTCGTCGCACTGTCTGTAGTGGCTGAAGAATTCGAATATACTTCAATATGGCCGCGGGGGTAATTTTAGCTTCGGTACCCTGCCGAAAATCCATTCCTTACTAGTTTACTTTCAATTCATTTTTTAGAATTTTTATTGATCATTTTTTAATTCCAATTATGAATTCCGAATAATGTTTTTTGAATTAAAATTGGAAATTAAAAAACAAATTGGCTATTTCAGCGCTTGAAATTACTTTGACCGAGCTTCTTATGATCAATTGTACTGTGCGGGTTTTTAAATATTCAAGCACTGATGATCGAGAAATTAACCTTCAAAGCCAACTCTGAACGGTTCATGTTTTCAAGAAGCTTAGCGGAACCATAAAACGAAGAATTTACTTGACGATCTCTTATTATTAAACAAAATATGACAACAACTTCTTTGACATTGTTTGTCCCGTTCTTGCAACTTGCAAAATTATGTTTGCACGAATTGAACACAAAATCATTGACTGGAATTTGCTGTGGAAAATGGTCATAAATGATTAAGTAAAACGAAGTCAACATTGCATACATGCTCATTTCAGGAGTTCTTGCAACTCGTGCCAGATACTTACTTACTTATGTGGCTCTTACAACCGTCAGTCGGTTTTGGCCTGTTGCAAGAATTCGCGCCAGCCATTTCTATTTTGCGGTTGCTGGCGCCAGTTGGAAGCTCCAAGTTTCGTCAGACAGAAATGCGGTTATCCTCCTCTGCGTTGCTCGCCGCTGTGTACCGAATCGAATATTTTCTTCGCTGGAGCGTCGTCTTCTATCCGCTAAACATAACTTAGCCAGCAAAACCGCCCGATTTTTATGCGCTTTACTATGTTAATGTCGGCGTATAGCTCATAGAGCTCATTGTTCCATCGTATTTGGTACTCGCCATTGACGCAGATTGGTCCGTAGACCTTACGAAGGATCTTTCTTTCGAAAGTTCCCAAAGTCTTTTCATCAGAGCTGCTCAATATTCAGGTTTGTGCTGCATATAACAGGACGAGCGTAATTAGTGACTTATAGATAGAGTGACTTTTGTTCGTCGAGAGAGGACTCTACTTCTCAATTGCATACTGAGCCCTAAGTAACACCTGTTGGCAAGAGCTATCTTTCGTTTTATCTCTCTACTGATATCGTTGGTGGAGTTAATGCTGGATCCCAGGTAGATGAAGTCCTTCACAGCCTCGAAGGAGGTGTTGTCAACAGTGACGTGGGTGCCAAGACGCTGGGACTGTTTGTTTATTGACACCAAATATTTCGTCTTATCTGCGTTCAGTGCAAGACACATGCGACTCGACTCTTTTTCTAATTTGGCTTTGATATTTAGTAGGCGAAGCTCTGTTTAAATGCATTCACGAGCTTCTATATAGAATATTGTTGGAAGAATGCATTTCAACCGATTGGAACCTCAGTGTACTCTGCCCAATCTACAAGAAAGGCGATCCCACTATTTGTGCAAACTATATCCCACTGTAGCTTCCGTTCTTATAGTATGTTCACACTAAGGCCGAAAAGCCGCTTTTCGAACAATAATGGCTTTTCAGCTGAAAAGCTACATGATATCAAGTTTTTCGCAATAGAAGAACTGTCAAATGAAAAGCTGATATTTGTTTGCTTTTCAGCGAAAAACTCTGAAAAACCCTGGTTCGGAAGTCTGTTCGTTGAAGTAAAGTCAAAATCTATTACAAAAATCCAAGTTGGCACTGATATTTGACATTTCGTCGGTCTGTTTTCATTTGTTGTGATTTATAGACAAACTTTCTTCCCAATTAGAAAACAACCTGGAAATTGAAAATAAATAATACAAGGAGCGCGTGAAGTAGAGTGACCTTCATGAAGCGATATTTGTTTGCTAAGCCAAGCACAATGAAACAAATCGCTATAATAACAAACATATGGCTACTGTCTGTCAAATGAAAAAAACTGCTTTTCAAATGTGAACACCTTTTTCTGAAAAGAGGTTTTTCAGCTGAAAAGCGGCTTTTCAACCTGTGTGTGAACATGCTATTAAACAGCTCAGCGGGTAAACCATCAGCCCCCTCGGCTTTGTTGTTCTTAAGCCGTGTTACGGCTGTCAAGACTTCATTACAGTCGGGCAGCGGAACTTCAACGATGTCATCCATAATTGGGGTTTCCGGGACCTCATCTCTATTGGTGGCATTGTTGTCATCATCCAGAAGACTAGAGAAGTATTCCCTCCATGACGTCAGTGTACTCTGTGTGTACTCGTGTGTACTGTGTGTGTACTGTGTGTGTACTGTGTGTACTCGCGCCAGTTACAGCCTAACATTTATATTTATTTATATTCCCGTGGTCGTTGATCTAGACTGAGGCTCTATTTAATTCACTATGCAAAAACAAAAATTAGAACCAACTCTTCTTCTGGCTTTATTTCTGATCTTAAAATACTGCCTACTTTAAAGCATTTTATCAAAACGAACATAGTTGGCAAATCTGAATTACTCTTCGACGAGTTTTCGTCTCTCTGCTCGCAATCGTATTTTGACACTTAATCGGCACTGGTGCCAAATTGTAAGAAAGTTGAACGAAAACTGTTCCACTGAGATTTGATCTGATCCATTGCCACGGGAATGCAACTATTGTTTTGCTTTCTAAATATTCCTAAAAAAGCTTTTCTTCCAAATAAATTCGACGTTAGGACTTCAATTGAGACTTTTTAAAAAAATTGATTGAATTTATTTTTACATACTTTCTTGTTACATTTGAATAAATATACGTATTAATATATGTATGGCAATATCATGTTCTAACCATGAAGTACCAATTTGTTTGAAAAAAACACCAATTATAAATTCAAACTGTTCATTTCAGTATCCATGTATTTAGTTGCAAGTGTGAACGTGTATTATAACCAAGTAGACCTACTCAAAACTCGTTGAATATCTCAATTCACCTTTACAGAGTGCTGCATGAACGTTGTACTTATTTTTTCCAACCATTAGTTACTAGACGACCTAATTAAAAAAGAAAAAAAAATTAATTTACATACGTAAAATTTTTATATTAATTAAGGAAAAGTAATTTAAAAATTTATTTAGTTCAAATTAAAAATTTTATCTCTGTGCATATGGGGGTTGTGGCTCTGAAAAGAACCATGTTTTTTTTTTTATTATTTTTAAACTTATTTTATGTATATGTTTTTAAGTTGTTTTATATGTTGTTTTATATGTTTTTTTAATTTTTTTTTTTTATATATTGTTTTTTAAGATAATTTGAAATTTTCATAGAGTTTAATAGAGATCTTTGTTGTTTCTTTTCCAGTAGTTTTTAAAATATATGCGCCACTATCTGTTCCTTTAAGGCGTGTTTCTTGCTCCGCTTTGTAATCATCAGCGGCAGTTCTAGTCACTTCACACACATTAACATCTTTAAGTGTGAAGCGCTGTTTTTCATTCCGTCGAAATGCATCTAAATTAACTCGAAGATGAGTTCGAATCGCATAGCATTTGGAGACTCTATTCATCAGCGAAGCACTCAATTGTGTGTCCTTCAAGTTACCTCAGCCACAAAGAGCACACTCGGTATCCACTACCAGGAGTCAGCGATCGTGCAGCATACTTTCAGCGGCACCATCGCCCTCGTATGCTTAACAATAAAATACAAGTGAACATTTTGTATTCCTTATTCTTGAAAACTTCGCGGTTACTTCATATCTGGTTAGTTGTTGTTGTTTTTCTGTACTAATAAAAACGCGACTTTTTCGGCAACAACTGCCAAAAATCTCATTTTTGTGAACTCAACGTTTGTGCTGAATGGCCCAGCTGGGAACTCGAACTCATGCTACTTGCATTCATTGCAGCCAAACCCATCATCTCAGCATCATGCATCGGCTTTTTCTTTAAAATACTCAAATCGTTGACATTCTCCAGAAAACTTTTGTGCGCCGAAAAGACTTTAACGCTATTAAAGTCCTTTTTAAGCTCCTCTATATCACGCTTTTGCTTGGCGCGTCGGTTCTGGAACCAGGTTATAACCTGTGCATTGGAGAGACCAAGCGAACTGGCGATCTCATCACGATCGGCTGGCGAGAGATACTTTTGGTAGAGGAAACGTTTTTCTAGCTCAAAGATTTGATGATTCGTGAAAGCGGTGCGTGACTTGCGTTTTTTCTTGGGCTGTGGACGATTGGAGAAGAGGTCCAAGTGGGATTTATCTGAAGAGAGAAAGAGAGATAGAGAGAGATAAGTTGTTATTTGGATGGAATAGATTTAATGAAATATAATAAAAAGATTTTATTTTTAAATACATCATCGGCTTGATTAGTCCAACAAATCACTTCCTACTACTAAGCTTTATAATTAAGTCTACCAGTTCCAAGCTTAACTACTTAACTTATGACAAGTTAACACCAGGATTTTCTATCAAAAACCAAATCAATAGCTCAATCCGAATAATTACGTTAATGAAAAACTCAATTTACTTGAACGACTTACGTATGACGTACGTCGCTGCTGTTAAAGCAAAATCATTTAAGAGCACATTACATATAATTGCCGTAAATTACTTAATTTTATAGCTTAACAAAAGTGTTAACAAGAAGTTAAAGTAGATTCATTTGGTTGAAACACTCTGAGGTGGCTGACATCTGACATTCAGCTAAATACTTCATTAATAACAATAATAATAATAATACATATAGAGCTATGATTGTGTCTGAGAAAAAGTGTTATTTTAATTAAAAATATCTATGACTTGATTGCTTATTTATGCAAAACTTGTGCAATTCTCTAGAGCTGTCAAAGCACATAATTAATTATTGACACGTTTTCAATGACAGCTGATTAATGTGTTTCTCTGCCATAAATTAATTGCGTTTAATGAAGTAGTATTTATTCGGCATCGGTTAATGGCATAACGAAGCAGCATAGAAGTGGAAAAAAACGAACCTCTTTAACCCTCCTTGGCTCTGGCGGTACTTGTAGCTTGTTAAAAGTAAGGTAACGGGAAGCTAAATGAGTTTTACTGGAAGTCTTAACAGAAATTACACAGCAGAAAAATAGACAAGAAAACCCGGATAACCTTTCAAAAAAGACCGAATTTGTGAACATTTTTAACAGAAAATGTCCCAAAATTTATTGTAAAAGTTGAAAAAAAAACGCATGAAAAAGACTTTTCATGTAAGAATAATTTTGTTGTGACAATAATTGTAGTCGAATAGCATTACTGATTTCTTATAAAATCACGGCAGAGCAAAATTGTAAATTTCCCTTTTGGGACATTTTTTGGCATTTTTTTTATTATTATTTTATAACTAGAAAAAGCTATATAAAACATGTTTAATTGAAAGATTTCCATTTTGGGGAAATTTTATTTTTGCAGTGTTTAGTACTAACAAATTCAAAGGAACTTGTTTAATTGAAAAAATAAATTAATTCAAAAAGTTGTTTTGGTAAAATTGTTTAAATCGTGAGTGTGTGGAATTTTTTAAAATTTGCATTAAAAATTTATATACGCACTTAAAAAAGAATAAATATTGGCTCTATAAGTTAATTCGTGCGGTTTTTTTTTTTTAAATTTGAACGTTTATTTAAGAAAAATATGCACAATAGTATTATTAAGAGCATTGTCCACCGTTAGCCAATTCTTTTTCCCATTTTCCTGGTAACGTATAGATTACGCGCCAAAAGAACTGCTGCGGTTTTGAAGCGAAAAATTAATCAAGCCAATTTCCGATACCCTGTTCTGAAGTGAAGCGTATCCCGGTAAGAGCGTGTGCATAGACCGACATAAATGATAGTCGGACGGGACAAGGTCCGGGCTATAAGGCGGGTGAGCCAAAACTTCCCATCCAATATATTCCAAATAGTTTTTAACCGGTCTTCCAACATGTGGCCGAGTGTTTTCATGTTGAAAAATTATGGCTCGTCGTTCCGGTCGTTTCTCGGCTATGGCTCTCTCACACGGATCAATTGTGTTCGATAGAGTTCACCTGTGGTTGTCTGGCCCAATTTTAACAGCTCATAATAGAGCACACCCTTCTGATCGCACCAAATGCAGAGCATTACCTTGGCACCATAAATATTTGTCTTTGGCTGGGAAGGCCCTGGTTGTCCGGGCTTCACATATGAATGTTTGCATTTCGGGTTGTCGTAATGGATCCATTTTTCATCCCCAATCACGATCCGATGCAAAAATTACTTCTCTTTGTAGCGTTCAAGCAGTATTTCGGACATGCAAAATGTCCACATCTCTCGGCTTCAAATCATATGGCACCCAATTTTCTTGCTTTTGAATGTATCGGGCTGCTTTTAAACGTTTTGAAATGGCTGCTTGAGTGACTCCCAGCAATTTCGTAAGTTCTTCTTGTGTTTGGCAACAATCTTCATCGAGTAATGCTTCTAATTCTTCAAACTTTTTTGGCTGACCAGGACGTTATTCGTCTTCTGAGCCAAAATCACCACTTTTAAATCGTGCAAACCACTTTTGGCACGTTCGCTCAGCTAGAGCATGTTCACCATAAACTTCCACCAAAATACGATGACTTTCGGCAGCAGTTTCTTCATATTAAAGTAATGAAGAGAACTCCCCGCAAAAACACTTTTCCAGACACAAAGTTCGACATATTTGAGTTAAAAAAAAAATATTGTTGTTTACGCTTCAAATGAATTACATATACTGAAAAAGACGCACAATGACAGTAGCTTTCCAACGCATGTTCGGAATATTGAAACTATGGAATAATAATCAAATCTCTTAGCAAACCGCACAAATTAAGTTATAGACCAAAAAAATAAAGAACTTTCTTAAAAATATTCATTCGGGCAAATTTAAGTCAAAAAAACTTTTAGTCAAAACAAATTTTTATAAAATATAAAAAAAAAATAGTAATCGAAAACTTTAAAGTTTCCTATTATAAAGAAAAAGTTTTTAAGAACATGTTTATTGATGAAAAAAAATATTATTATTTTCATAACAATTTCATAAAAATTTCCCAAAATTAGTTGTAGTAGTTGAGGAAACGCAAGAAAGAGACTTTCCTTAAATTTTCTATTATACGTATACCGAGAAAAGAAGCAAGAGTTAAATTGGGTAGAGAGAATTGTATGTCAAAAAAAAAAAAAAATATTTGATTCACTTAAGCCAAATGTTTAATATATTAACCAATATTTTAGATAATCCACCGAAAATTCATCAGTTTATCATAATGGTATGGAAATAATTTATCATTGAAGCCATTTGCGTTATTATATATAGATTCTTCATGATTTATGATATGAGCTTACTGTATGAATGATTATACAATATTATAGAATAATTATAGAATATTTTGTTTGGTTCTATATAAAAAAACTTAAAGATACAAAAAATTGTGCAATTATGTTGAATATCCCATCTAAAGGGCTCTATAGACGAGCAATTAATCGCAAAACTGGTTGATAAACTGGTAGCTGGTTGTTGAAAACAAGTCGTGTGTAGATGAGTTGAGGTGTCATTTTCAGTTTTTCAACCAGTTTATTAATTAGTTGGCAAAAATTTAAAAATTTAGATTTATTGCGATTCACATCAACCAGTTTTTCAACTGGATCAACAACTAAACGTAAGATTCATAATAAAAAAAAAGATTTGCATTCATTATCAATATAATATGCGCGATCTTTTTAAGAAGAAAAACTTTTTGTACTGGAATTGAAAATTGGTCCATGCGTCTATAGGTAAAACCATCAACCAGTTTTTCAATCAGTTTTGCGATTAGTTGCTCGTCTATAAGGGCCTTAATAGTCTGGAGTTTGAGTATTTTACCGAAAAAAATTCCCTAATATACAAAAAAAAAACAAAATTTAAAAAAACAATAGCATGGATGGGTAATTTAAGCATAGTTTTGAGCTATTTTCTGCACAAAAAAAATATAAAAAATAAAAAACCAAAACTTGGAAAAAGTTACGTATATAACTGTTGAAACTTAACTCTTTTTTTTTTAATAATAATGTATAAATTACCAATTATGGCAAAAATAATAATTGGCATGTAAAACTAAGGCGTTTTAATGAAGAACTATGGAGGCTGAAAGCTGCCAAAGCCAGCTTATAAATTATACTAGGTTTTTTGTTAATTGAACATAAGCTTCTTTCTCGGTATAGGATATTTTTGTTGTGACAATAATTTTAGTCAATTAGCATTACGAAGTTCTTATAAATTTACAACATTAAAAAATTGTAAATTTCCTTTTTGGGAAATTTTTAGGGAAATTTTTTATTTTTATTTTATAACTAAAAGGAGCTTTTAACTCTTCGATTTCTTTTTATTTTTTTTTGATTAGTTGCATATTACCCTAACATATAATTATTTCCAATTATATGTGCTTGAAAATAAAAGAATTTGCTTACTAATATACATCAACAGAACAGAATTATTATAAAATTAGATTTTTCTAAAATTCTCTTTAAGGAAATTAAAGCAACAAGCAGCCCCATAACAGCTACAAATAAAAGTGGTTAATAATAAAATTTCCTTTGAGGGAAATTATTGCAAAATTTAAAATATATTCCTTGGTTCAATATTGCTCGAGTTCAGCTAAATGGGTTAAAATGATACTGGCATACAGTAGTTAATTGAAATGTTGATCTATCTTACTAAATAGATTAAAAATATTACGTTGAATCGAACGTTATTTTTTTTTCTTAGCCATTTAACATAATAAAAGTCAGCAAGCTTAAGAGGCCAGCTAGACGTTATATTTTTCATTTTCAAACTAAATGTAACTAATTAAGTTAACGTTTTCTTAGCTAAACGAACTATAATGGTAAAGATATCAAATTTAAATTTCGGCTAGTATCAAATAAAGAAAAAAAACACTAACCATAAAATGTATGGCTAGCTTCATATTTGTAGCTACCGTTTTTTTAATCTGTTTTTTTTTTTTTTGTTTTTCTCTTGCTAGTTTCTAAACTTGTACGAACATTTAGACTTTAGGGGGTCCAAAAGCTGCTACCGTTTTATTGAAGTTTTTTTGTATTTTTATTTCAGTTTTCATTTTTCATGAGTGTTTTTTTACCGTTGTTGTTTTTTTTTCTGCCACTGATTCCGCATCTATAATTTATGCACTGAATGGGTCTGATTAACGCTTTAAACTAGAGAGCATTAAAAATTCATTAAAATTAGAATTGGATTTGGATTTCGATTTGTGATGGCTTGCCGACAAAGCTAACCAAATTGGATTTTGTTTAGTCTAGCTAAGTAGCAATAATTGGTAACATGAAGTTTTTTCTGTTACGCATTCTTCTGAGCAAAGCAGCGATAAGCAACAAGTGTAGGTTTTACATTGAAATTTTAGATTAAAACGTGGTCATATATTTTACTGCGAACAGCTATAACTAAGTATAACAATGACTGCTATACTAAATCATTTACTTGTAATATGAAACCGTTTAGGCCAACTTAAGTACGTTAGTTTAATCATCATTAAGTCATTCAAAACTTATCTGCATGAAATATCACAATTTTTCCCAAAAGGCCAGCTAATGGTACACTTTTATTCTCAAAATAAAATCAGAAACAACAACACACAGTTGTATATCTAAAGGCCACTTGACTTTAATACAGGCACTTGATAAGAAAGAGTCCTTTGTGCTGGTCTCAGAGCACACACTTGAGTACCTCTTCTGAATTTTTAAGGGTGGTTTGTTTTGGTAACATTTGTCAACTGTATGCTTGTAATAATAATGAAATAAGATTAAAAAAACTAATAAGTGGGAGAAAGTGTTTTTGAGCTAAGCAAACATGTATTTATAAATTATTCATATTTTTTCATAGCCTACGTAGGTAATATGAGCTCCTAAGCGCGTCCCTTTGTCCTTTGAGTACTTAGAGTCGATTAAGTACTTGCCAAAGTTGTAATTTTAGACCTCAAGTTGGAGAGAAAATTATCTTGATTGATTAGCGCTAAATATTTTTAAAATAATTCTTTAACAACTATGCTGAAATATATTAATTATGAGATTCATGGAATTCATTGCATATAGTGTGAAATACTAGAGCCACACAGTCTGGCGTATGGACTGCATTTCAAAATAAGTAATAAGTTAGTTCTTGGAAAGATTAGTTGAACAAATAATTCCATAAGGTCTACCATGGTTTGAAGATATGAGAACAGATATATTTGGAGTCAACGGCAGGGCAATATCTATTACTACTTGTTTACTTAAAAATAATAATGTTACATAAACAATGCTTAGGAAATTTGTATAATAACGGACTGTTCATAAGAGATTTAATTTTAGATTTTCATACAAGGCTTTGTTAAACTAGGAACCAAGTGTTGACACTTTTTCTGTGATTTGCTTGAGTTAAATCTCAAAAACGACACTTTTTTATGCTAAAAAAGAATATAGAAAGCTTGCGTTTATTACAGCAAGAAAGTTTAATATCAGATATAAAAAACATTTCTACCCTCCTATCAAGAGTTCTATACACTACCCATCGATCCAAACACCTCTGTTACGCAGAGAACTTGATTCAATATTAAATACAAATAAAGCTATGTTGCAGCACATCTTTGCTGCTAAACTACGTTTGGATAGCTGCTAAGCTGCTTGCTACAAGATGCCATCATTAGTGTGGCCACTTTACCGCAATTGTGATAAACTGCCACTTTTTACTTTTTTTGCTTCTACCACTTTTACGACCCACTATTTGCATTTTTCCAAAATCTACCATTTTTTTATTTCAGAATTAATTAAACACATGCCAGAGATGTAGCAGAGTTGATGCAATCTCTAGATAATAATTTACACTCTATGCACTGGTCATCATTTTCTACATAAATACATTATTGTGCTGCATATGTTAACATAACATCAGTTAACATAGCTGCACTTAACAGTACGTTCAAAAAGTCCATAGTATGACACATAGATGGTGTTACAAGATTTTTTTCCATATGATTTTTATTTAGTACCAACCTTCAAACGATACGTTTAAAAATTTGACAACGCTCTGACAATTGATTCGTGAGTTATAGCATTTTGTGTACAACTATTGTTATTGAAAAAAAAAAGGGAAAAAAGTGAATTCCGAGTTTTGATAAAGCATTGCTTTTTGATGAAAAAAAATACAGTGGAAACCAAACAATGGCTTGATAAACATTATCCGGACTCTGCTCCATCGAGACAAATGGCAGAAAAGTGGATTGCTGAATTGAAACGTGGTCGTACCAGCACAAATGATGCAGAGCGCAGTGGTAGCCCAAATCAGAACGTTTTTCCACAAAACATCAAAAAAATCCACAAATTAGTTATGAAGAATCGAAAATTCAAGATGCACGAGCTAGCTGAAATTATAAAGATATCAGATGGTAGTATTTTTACCATTTTACACGAACATTTGTGTATGCGAAAGCTCTGTGCAAAGTGGGTGCCGCGTGGGCTCACAGTCAACCAAAAACAACAACGAATTGATGCTTCAGAGGAGTGTTTGTCGCTGTTAAACCGTAATAAAATCGAATTCTATCATCGATATGTGACAATGGATGAAACATGGCTTCACTATTACACACCAGAATCCAAAAGACAGTCGGCTGAGTGGACAGCAGTCGACGAACCGAATCCAAAGCGAGCCTTTGCTCCCAACAGTCGACTTGTAAGGTGATGGCGTCTGTATTTTGGGATGTGAAAGGACTAATATTCATCGACTATCTCCAAAAAGGAACAACCATCAACAGCGACTATTACTGTGCACTTTTGGATCGATTGAAGACTGAAATCGCCAAGAAACGGCCACATTTGCAAAAGAAAAAATTGTTGTTTCACCAAGACAGTGCACCGTGTCACAAAT
Organism: Coremacera marginata; assembly: GCA_914767935.1. Classification (NCBI taxonomy): domain Eukaryota; kingdom Metazoa; phylum Arthropoda; class Insecta; order Diptera; family Sciomyzidae; genus Coremacera; species Coremacera marginata. The sequence continues at coordinate 175,589,349 of OU612043.1, read as the reverse complement.
CGATATAAGCGATGGCAAAATTGAATGAATTGGGCTTTGAATTGCTTACCCACCCACCGTATTCTCCAGATTTAACCCCCAGCGACTTTTTCCTGTTTTCAGATCTCAAGAAAATGCTTGCTGGAAAGAGATTCAAGTCCAATGATGAAGTAATCGCTGAAACTGAGGCCTATTTTGACGAAAAAGAGAAATCGTACTATAAAAGTGGTATCGAAAAGTTGGAAAATCGCTATACTCATAGTATCGCTCTCGAAGGCAACTATGTTGAATAATATAATTGAGTTTTATCAAAATTTTGTTTTTTTCTTACATATCCTACGGACTTTCTTGAATAACCTGGTATATTTAATATTAAATCAATAACTTCAACAGAGGTGCTTGGATCGGTGGAAAGAGTGTACACACAGAAAATGTTTTCGTTTACCTCAACTGAAAAATTAGCCAACTATACTTCACTTGTGAGCTGTTGTAGCTGCAAACGAATACTCAGTTGTAACTGCCAAAAAAATAACGAAACGCAATTCTTTTTTTAGTAAAAATAGCACAAATAGATTATACTGAATTTTAACAGTGTGCAAACATTTATTGACTTTGGCACGATGATAGAGCACTGAACTCCTAACCATGAGATGACGGGTTCGAGCCCTACAGTTGGAACTATTTTTTGTTATTCTTATTTTTATACTTACATTTTAATTTTATTTAAACATTCATTTTTAAAACAAAAATTTAATATGATTTGAAAAAATTTACATTTTCTTACTTCCATCGTTGGGACTCGAACCCGGACCGCGTCGATGCCTGGTTTAATGCTCGCTCTGCTTAACCAGTTGCACCAACGTCAATTTTACTTTCAGTCGGCTAGTACTCGAGTAGCGCTGCTAATGCTGCTGCGTGGCATTTAATTGTGTTGAAGTAAAGGTGCACGATTTTTTTAGTTAATGGCAAAAGTTAAATATTTATCATAGACAGAAGCCCGACAATAACGAAAACTTTACACCAAATTTGTGTGGTGGATGTGGTCAGATTCTAGTCCCCGGCTGACACAGAATAATTTTTTCTTTTTTTTTGTTTGGTTGTATTATTACATTTTATTAATATATTTACTTAGTTATTTTTAAAACGAAATAGCAAATTTTAAGTGGTTTTTATTGAAAACAAGCAAAATAGAAGTAGCTGTGAGTTATGCTCAAGTTTTGCTTAATCTCCGAACAAATTTAGCAAACATTTTTCTCCATTTACAAAGGAGTTTAAAGTTGCAGCAAGCAAATTCTTCATTTGGAGCAATTGAAAAATCACACGCACTTATGACAAACGAAGTTCATTTCCTGCAACTAAATTACACATTTTCAGCAACTCTTTTCGTTTCTCGTAACTGTTGAAACATTTGCAAGAAACGTTTCTAAGCACGGTAAACGAAGTTCATTTGCGGCAAACTGGCCATAAAAATTTTTTTTCTTAGCGTGTAGAACTATGAATCGATCGAGTACAGGATCGATCCTCACTTTTGGCAAGGAAATTTTTTTTTTGATGTGAATGCGTTTGTGTTGTTTTTGGTACATGCTTTTTGTTTTGTTTTTGCATAGTGTGAAGGAAAAATTAATTAACAATTGCCCACAAGTGCGTTCAAATAAAAATAAATATAACATGTAATAAAATAATAATGAAATGCAATACAATTTACTGGTGTTCATATAAACATGTGTTTTTAATCTACTGTATGTTGTTTTAAATTTTTAAATTTAAAATTTATTTTATTAAAAAAAAAAAACCATTAAATTATCTAATATATGAAACTGTGAAAAAGCGTCGCTTCTCTCGTGTGTGCAACGATGCACCTGTGTTTTTTTATTCTGATGGTGTTGCTCAGAATTCTAAAATATGGATTATTCCACTTAATTTCTATTTGGTAAGGCTGTGGACAATATGTTGTTTTACTGTTTTCTGTTCAAAACCTTTTTTCTGTCTATAGTCCAAAAATCGAATCGTAAGCAGAAATTGTTTCTTCAAAGTATTTGGATGAAAAAGAAGCTCCCTCATATTACTGGTTTATCTATTACCCGCAAAAACAACAACAAATTTTGTCTTTCCATCGTGTAGCATGCACCTATCTGGCAAGAAAAGTGACAAGTGAAAAATGTTAAGCCAAACGTTAAGCGGCTATGAGCGTTTTTTTGAGTAAGCAATGCTAAAAAAAGCACCTTATATTGTTTGATACTAAAAATTTTGAAACAAACATCTTTTAAAATTAAAACTCAACAGGAAACAAACGTATGCTTCAGCTATTTTTTCAAATGGGACTTATTTATTTATTTTTATTTATTTATACAATATATAAATATAAAATCGATTGCGCATATTTCAGAAACCGCTAATTTTAGGAACTAATAATCCAAATACCACCAAATTGTTAGCATATGTTGGTCTTAGTGTAGCGGCCTTGACTATTCGAACCCAGTCTTGAATTACATCTGTCACAGATAGTTTTTGGAATTGAATCAATTTTTTTTGCTTTACTGTCGCCTCTCTGCACGCAACTGCCACGTAAAGCTTCTTAAGCACATAAGCAATTCGGAGTCACCATAAAGCTTGTAGAATATCTCCAGAATCAGTGGCACCAAATTTGATTCACATCCTATTCTGGCCCTAAAACATATTTTTGTAAATTAAAGACGTACTACACCGAGAAAAAAAACAATAGGTAAATCACCTAAGTCAGCTTGGGCAAAGAGAATTCTATGGGAATAATAAACTTATGCTTATTCACCTAAGCAATTTATTGTTTAATACATTGCTTTGAAAGCTCATACTAGCATGGATGGCTTAAGCATAGTTTTGAGCTATTTTCTGCAAAAAAAAAAAACACAGCTGCGTCATTAGACACACGAGAGAAGGATGGATTTGATAGTTTAATGGTTTTTTTTTTATAATAACACCACTTTTAAATTCAAAGTAAATAAATGGATTTTAATTTACATAAAGCAAATTAGAAAACACACATATTCACACCAGTAAATTTTATTACATTTCATCAACAAAAAGAAAAGAAAAAAAGAAAAAACAATTTCTTTGCCCACCGTGCGGAATCGAACCCGAAATTTTTGGCGCCAGTCCATCGCTCTACCCACTGATCCAATTAGCCTTGCTACTAATTGCTGACATAACTGCAGCTATGTTCACAGATGCTGTATTAACAAATGCAGTATGTCGCAGTATTCTGTTGATAGCCATACAACAAAACCTTTAATAGATTTTTGTGTTATGCTGCAGCATAGATTCAGTTGTAATTAATATTGAACAAATCACTCCGCGTAACGAAGGAGCTTGGCTCAGTGAGTAGTGTAGTGACTTCATACACAGTGATATCGGTTGATGTGGGTTCGAATCTCAACGGCATGCGAAGGTAAGTAAAATGTTTGTATTTGATTATTTAATTTAATTTAATGTTCTTATTATAATAGACGTCAAGCAGCAAGAAAAGCCGAGAAGTCATTAATTTTTAAGGAAAAAATGGTGTTGATAGGAAGAAAAATTTGTGTTGTTGCCGATTTTAGTCAAGCAAATCACAGAACGAGAGGCGACGGCAGCTTCAAAAAAAAGGAAAATAAAAAAACTAAAACCCGAAAAAAAAATATATTCGAAATTCAAATTTTTTTTAAATAGTGTATAAAAAATTACCAAATACTTGGTTAATTTATCACCCAAATAAAAATTGGCAAGTCAACATGTAAAACTTTGGTGTTTTGATGAAGTTATATTAGGTTTTTTTTTAATTTTATATAAGCTTTTTTCTCGGTGTAGGTGACGCTGGGATCGAGATATTTGAAATAATCGATTGTTATGGGTAAGCCATGAGCATTTTTTAATTCGATAATTTCGACAAAGTTTTTTATCCGATTAGGATGAAAATTTGAATACAGAAGTTTTTGGGTACGGTGTGTATTTTGGGCTTATCTCTTTTGCTCTATCTTGAACACCAGTGGCTACCGTTGTACAATTCCTTCAAAACAACGTGAACAACTTTTAAGCCGCTTATCTGATTAGCATGAAAATGTGCATAATGAGCTTTAGAGTATGGTAAGTATCTGAGCTCTTTTAATGCCGTTATATTTTTAACACTAGCAGGCTCTGCAGCACAAATTCCCCAAAAAACTGCGAAAACTCTAACTATTGCACTACGTGCACTATTTATGGCACGAACAGAAGGTTGTAGGATAATTTTCAAATAGAGTTTTTAGAAATGTTATGCTAATTTTAGAATAATAGAGATTTTCTAAACATTCAGCTGATATGAAGAAACTTCTTCAAGTTATATTTGCATGACATCGTTTCGGCACTATTTCCTCTTCAGTAGATAGAGTATTTATTGCCTTGTCATTAATATTAACAAAACTTAAAAACAATTTATGGCATACTACTCTCAGGCTGTATGCCAATAGGAATGTTTTCAATCGATTAAACATTATTATTTGTTTATATTTTATTTCATTATTATTCATTTAATATTATTTATTTATTTCATTATTATTTATTTATTTTCAATTTACAATTATTCAACAAAAATGTTTAAAAATGTTCCTTGACTAAAAATTTTATCTTAGCGACTATTTGTAAATCGTTAAACATACACTCACGAAACTGGCGATGCTATCAAAACATCGCTTTTTCTAGCCGTAATATTACGGTTCTCAAAAAATTTAATATATGAGGTTGTAACAATTTCACACAAAATTGTTACAAAATTCAATGGTAAGAGGAATGCAGTGTTGATAGCCGAATTGTGGAGGTTTGACAACCTCACACGAAGCTGTTGAAACTTTCAATTGTGAAAGGAATTCGGCTTTGATTGCCGAATTGTGGAGACTGTGAAAGAAGTTCAAAAACTGCACAAAGCTCAACTTTTATTAATTTTAACTGATTAACTGATAGCTTACCAAATTCTATTTGTACTTACAGCGTTTTTTAAAATTCCAATTTGTTTAATAAAATTTAAAATAATAATTTCTGATTTTGTCATTTTTTTTCAACAAGCATATCGAAGCGTGACAAAACTGAAATGGATTTATTTCTCTCTTTGTGGCTTTAGTAACCGCAGCGAAAGCGTGAAAACCATATTGAGGGTATAATAGACGAATTGAAGTAACTTAAGACGCAAGAATTGAAAAGAAGTTGTAGTAGCCACAATACTGAATGTATCACAACTGTAAACACAGCTCTTATTTTCGAAAGACTCAGGAAAATTATTCGGTTGTTTGTTTGTGATCAATACAGCTTTAACTACGGTTGTTAGAGCTCTTGCAAGGTTCTTGCAATTAACTTTCGTTCAAGGCAACTTCTTTTCGTATATAATAGCTCCAGAATCCTCAACTTTTCATGGCAGCCGTATACGAAATTTAATAGATCCCTGAGTATAGCCTACTATATTGTATTTATTAGAGCCCTGCATGAGTATGCTTTTTCGCCTCCCTGAATATATTCTCTTGCTATAGAATAAAAAATTTCCTCTATCCCTTTTCTGCTTTGCTCATATCTGATCTTACACTCTCTTTGTTTTATTCAGATATAAGAAACGAAGAGAATAAGAGCACGATGCTTTACTAACAACAGCAGGTAGCAAATAAAGCCATTAAAAATAACAAAAATATCGGTGTTCATACCCTGAAAATTTAGCGAATGTTTTTTTATTCGTTCGTTCGTATAACGAATGTTTTTTGTATTCGGACCCAAAGAAGGGTGGTAGATAGGGGTAGGTGTGTTGGGGAAAAATGTTGAGGGGCAAAAAATAATAGGACCAACTCATATATTTGACCCCCCTAGGAGTTCAGCTACGGCCGATATAAACTATTTTCGACAGATTTTGTGTTTTTTGTACGGGAGCCAAAGAAGGGGGGTAGATAGGAGGTAGGTGTGTTCGGGAGAAATGTTGAGGGGCAAAAATAATAGGACCAGTTCATATATTTGACCCCTATTTTCGACAGTTTTAGTGTTTTTTGTATCGAAGGTAGCGAATAAAGCAACAAAAAATAACACAAATATGCATTAAGAATAACAAAAGCTTATTGCGGGGAAAACCCAAGATATTTACTCTTATTCAGGTTTTTATTAGCAGTTTAAACAGTTTTTAGTGTTACTCACTATATCCATATCCATTTAGAATTAAATATTTTTTATTAATATTAATATTAAAGTTTTATCTTAAATAAATGCGTTTGATTGCACCTCTATCCAACATCAAACTGACTATGCATTAAGAATAACAAAAGCTTATTGCGGGGAAAAACCAACATACCTGATTCTTATTCAGGTCACTACAGCAGATTCCTGAGTATTCATATATTTCATTAAGTACTCAGAGAAATAACTGAAGCAACGCGTAGATTGCGTTGCACCCTCAGTGCAAAAGTGTATGAAGAGAGAACAGAGAACAAATAAAAAGTTATTCTCTTGCGCTGCGCTACACGACCTGTTGCTACACGATCTGTTATTTACATTTATTCGCTTGCAGCTTTGCTTGCATTGACTGCTACAGCAGAGAATCAGGGTATATTCACTTGATGAATATATTCATGCAGGTCTCTAGTATTTATCAATTTTCGATACAGAAAAATAAACCTTTCATGATTCTGTTTATGACTGTTGACTTGACTCTATTTACAGAAAATAATGTTTCAAATTGAAAATCACGCCTGCTAAACATTTTAATAGCATATTTAACCAATAAAGAGCCATTTCAACAAAATTTCTTATTAATTATTTTTCAAAACGTAAATAATATTAATTCGTATGCCATCATGTGTGTCCATAAAACTGTTTATCATCAAAATGACAAGAATTTCCATCTATCAATTCAAAAACACAGCCATAAAATAATAGTGCTGTTGACAAACACAACTATCTGATAATATCTGGAAACATTACATAAACCTATAACATGTTATAGAAATTTTTCGTCAACACATAAATTTTCCCTCATAGAAGTTAAAAAAAAAAAAAAAACGAAATAGTCATATGTAGAGTAAAAAAAAAAAAACCAACACAAAAACCATGAATGTTTCATAAAGTGTAAATTACATAAAAGTTCATCATTGTTGATTGACAAACGATTTGTTGAGAGCAGAATATAAATGTTTTTATTGTTGTTTTCTCTGTTTAGAGAAATGCATGTGCAACACGAAAACAAGCAAACAGAAATGCTTAAAACTCGCTCAGTGAGTTGCAGTTGGGAAAAAAGCTACATGAATGCAATAAAATTTGTTAAATGACAGCAAATGCGTGGCATCGGCATGTTCGGCGGAAGATATTAAACGTCAATCGTGTGCGCAAGATTTGGGTATGAGTGTGTGGAGGTGAGTATTAATTAAAATGTTATATTATATTGCAATAATTTAGAAAGATAGGGAGGTAGAATCACATTTATTGGAAAATGTTTATATATGAAACATTTTCATTAATTAAGAAAATGTTAATAAAATTGTTTACGTACAAAATTATCCACATTATTTTTTTTTATTATTACTTGAATAAAGAATGGTTTCAAAATTATAACACTGCTTTACAGCTGGGAAATACCAAGAACGCCACATGTATGGGCGAGTTCGTTTGGATCTCCATAACACAAAAATCATAAAATTTTTTTTTCATTTGTAGGGTTCTTAAGATAGCGGTACTTTTGTACTTATAGAGAGATGATTTCCTTCAAATTTACTTACAGCTGAAACTGCTTATCTGATAGAAATAAATGGTATATAGCTGAAAAGGCAATTAAATTGCCTTTCCATTAATATACTGATCGTATCGATCGGATAAAAAAATGTTCAAGTGATAGCTCGTCAAAGTTAAAATTTCTTGCAATTTTCATGTTTTTTTTTTTTAAATTCTATTTTTAAGTAACTTGTTTTTTAAGAAAAAGTTAAAATCAATAACATTTTATATTTTTGATGTAAAGTGTATTTAATTACAAACATTTTAAGACTAATTTGGCCAAAACCGGATGAAAAATAAATTTTTTAAAAATAATTTTGTAGAAAAAGTGATTATGTCACTGTGGCGGCTATTGCACGTTGGTTAAGGTACGTGGCTGGTATACGATGAAAACATGTTGGAATCCCATCTGACACAGAAAGTATTTCAATTCAATTAATTTTTCTGTTTGGTAGTCACCCTTCTGCAGGCAATGAGAAACCTCAGAGAGTAAAAACTATCATGTAAAGCTTCTTGAGAACATAAGCCGTTCGGAGTCGGCATAAAACTTGTAGGTCCAGTTCTCGATCATTTGTGTTCAGACATTTCACAACACGCGCAACCAGTGGCGTAGATAGATTTTATTCCCGGGGGGGAAGGGGTAATGGCGCAGGGGCGGGTCCGTAAAAAAAGAATAATCTTAAAGAAATTTTCTTTTGAATACCTAAATACCTGCAAATTTGAAATTGCATAGAAAAACTGACTGAAATTTTTCCCAAGTGGAAATTGCATTGTAAAAACTGACGAACAAATTGAATAAAAAAGGTTTTTTGCATTTATTTGTTTTATTAAGTGTTGGAAGTGAATTGATGTGGTACATCTTTTACAAACTATGAGCGAGGCTCGGGATAAACGTACTTTACGCATTTATCATATGCTGTGTTCATTTGTATTGGAAAGAGGTAGACATTTAAGGCAACGTACTCTTTTATGAATTTTTGGTGCTTGGATGAGCGGCTGTGGTTGTTGCTGTTGCTCAGAACTTTCGGATCTAACACTTTCTACGACAGCAATTGCATTTCTTCTGTACGGCTTTTTTCCGTTGTTCGATGTACGGATAGAAAAAAAGTTCGATGAGATACAATCGTGTTCTTAATGCTTCTTTGCTATTTACTGGATAATACTGGATATTCTGGACTGAGATAAGTAAATATTATGAAGCGTTGCTGGCCGAAACATCCAGCACATTGAAAAAAAAAGCACCTGGCCATCTATTTACATTTCTTTTGCAAAGATCAGTGCCAACAAAGCTTGTCCAATGTATCGACGCCGCCCTTGGTTTAATTGTAAAATTTTATATCTGGTTTTTTATACATCAGTGGAATCGATTTGAACACTTGAGTGATATGTTGTGAGTAAATGAGAAGTTTACGTTTCTTTGGTACGTATAACAGCATACAAGCACGTTATGATGGTTATGGTTAGCAAGTATTTAGAGTCTAAAACTGGTTTCTTTTTCATATCAACCAGTGTCAGCAGAATTGCTTTTCGATTTTACGAATCGTTCTAACCAACGTCATTTGCTGATTACGCAATTCACTGACAAGATGGTAAGAAGTAAAAAAAATTGCCACAAGTTTCTCCCTTTCAAGCTTGAATAAAGCAGAGAAATAAATTATCATAGATCGATCGAGAAAACCATCCCTGATATGAGCGTAGAATATTACCTTCCGTCATAGCAAGCACCACGCGGTTCCCTTGGCTTACTTCGGAAGCACAATTGCGAGCACGGTCAACGTATACTTGCATATTTTAGGCATAACAAGTTTCGACATCAGCTGCAACCCACAACTAGATTCTATACTTCGCCGGTTTTGAATGTATACTTGTATATTGTGTAAAAGGTGATCTACAGCAGAAAGGAAATAGTTGTCCATCGACAGTAATGAAATCACCTGGGTAATAAAGCACTTTCAATCTTTGAACTCACATGTCGAAAATAAATCGAATCGTATAAAATTTATCTCTCATGGTTCCGCTCTTTTTTTTTTTGTAGTCGAATCTAAGGCAAAGATTGATTTGCTTGTATCGATTTATTGGCATTGTTGTGTAGAAAATTAGTCGTCCGTGTTTGTCGTTCCACAATTCTATCAAACTCTCACTATTCGAACGATAAACTCCTGTTAAAAGAAGCAATCCATAGTACGCACGCATTGTTGTTCTGTCGACCAAAGTCCCGTATTTCACAGAAAAATAATGTTGAATGCTTGTCAACGAAAAACAATAATGTCTAGTATGTTATAAGCACAAAATAACGGCACATTTCGCGTAAATAGAATGAAAACATAACATCAAAAGTTATTTGACCCAAAGTTAATTTGACCCAAAAATACTTAGGAAAATTTTTTGTACAGGCCAAATGCGACATGTGTGGATATCATGTCAAATTCATAAAATTCATATTCGATTTACACATTGAGCCAAAATTTATAGCTAATTTGAGCACAAATATGCACAGAAAAATGCGTTTAAATTGTTTTTTTTTTTTGGCCAAATTGACCCAAAGTTCAGTTGAAGGTTAATTTATGCTCTTGTAAAAATTTGTAGCGTCATTGGAACTAAACTTAACGCTATGCACACAACACACAATATAAAATACGTAATGATAATAGTGTGCACCATGATTCAATCATTATAAGGTTATCCAGATATTTGACATACCCTTATTTTATGTAAACAAAAATATTTTTACTCTCTTGAAAAAATGACAGCCAGGGTTGTGTGGTCGTCCCAAAAAAAGTATGCTTCTGTGTTCTGCTGTGTCTTTTTTGAAGTACTTTTTTCATATGCTTGTGGTTATGTTAAAAAAAATTAAGTGTGCAATATTGTAGTAAAATTTATTGACATAAAGATAATTTGTTGAATTTTTATAGAAATTTTATAGCGTCATTTATCTCTAATTACTTTGTGTCTTAGTATGTGATATTTTTAATTTCAAACTAGTGTTAAATAATTTAAAATAAAAAATGCCTTCACATGTAGGATATTTAAGACATCGTATGTGTTCGGCAGATAGCAAGTGCGAAAGTACGTAGTGCCGTTGGGTTTCTGTATTAAAAAATACAACAAATTTATTCTAACAATGAACAATTTTAGAATAAAAAGAAAATTCATGTTCAAATTAAAAATATAATTTTTGATTAAAAAATTTAAAACTTAACCCAATTTTTTTTTCCTGTTGAATTTTAATTTAACATTGATATTTTTAATTTAATATTGTTTTTTTCGGTGTTATTCTCTGCGTTGTGTGAACAAAACAAGGAGAAAACGTTGTGAGAAAAGAGGAAAAAAGTATGTTTGATTTTCTCTAATAGAAATGTAGAAATCACTATAATCATCCTTTTGGTTAAACAAATGATTTAAAAATTCTGTATTACAGATCTAAAAACATATTTTCAATAAATTTTACCTCTAAACTGACTATTGCTTATTACTTATTTTAGCTCAAAGCTCAAAAACATAATAACAATATTCATACAAATTCTTTGCAAAATGTGTTTTGCATACACAAATCAAAATTTTTTATCAATCAAATTTATATTATTTTACATCAGAAATGTAACTATTACACTTTTAAAAGCGCATAATATGAGTTTTGTTCAAAACAAACAGGTAGTAGAAAATATAGTAGTCAAATGTGTCTTTAGTATTTTGTACTACGAAAATGTATGATATTCATGCAACTGCGGGATTTGTATGTCATTAAAAAATTGCTCTTTTGCTCTCCTCTTCAAATAAGGGTATACATTCTTATTCTTGTGAGAAGACGTCAAATATCTGGATAACTTTATAATAATTGAATTATGGTGTGCACAAAATTTTGATTGATTTTATTGCTCACATTTTAATACCGCACCGGTAACGGTCTTGACATTGTAACCTTAGACTGACCTAGTGACGGTTTGTTTCGGCTTTAAGTAACCACTCATAAAATTGTCCTTATTGATAAATATATCAATTTTATCGTCTTGAAATGAGCTTTCAAAATATTACAAGCAAAAACTGTCGGACTCAAGTAATTCATGTTTTTTTTTTAAAACTTTTTGGTGGTTACGGTTTGACATGTCGGAACACATGAAGGTTGCATATTCTAGAGATTTGCCCGTATATATTTATTTCGGGCTGAGTTGAAATATCAAAAACTATTATATTGAAATATATAAAACTAGCATAAAATATGCTAAGTTATGTTTGTTAATTTAAGTATGTATACAACACCCTGCCTTCGGCTTTGTTCATATTTTATTCGCTTTAAAACAAGAGGCAATGGTGTGATGGTAGCATGTTGAACTTGTAGCCGTATGATTCGCGGTTCGATGCGAGCACGGACTGGGAAAAGGCAAATGATTCATGACAAGTTTTTCTACAGTTTTTCTATAAAATATTTATATATAGCAAAATAAATAAAAAATTGAGTATAACAGCATGGTCTGTCGTATGTGCTGTGAGGATTGAACCTGGGTAATACTCAAATTATCCAATACTCAAATAATATAGCCTCTTAAGAACCAACTGACCACGAAAGTAAAAATATTTTGAGATCTAGTTCTGTTTCGCCATGTTAAAAATACAAGTTGGCCATATGAAGAAAAGATAGATCTTGGACTAGTACTGGTATGTAGGCAGACTGCTTTTAAGCTATTTTGTTAGACTGCACGAAGGAATGTCAATAAAATAAATTAGCAATCCTCGCGAAATTCCATTTTTGGGTAAAAATTTCACTTCTAATGTTCGTGGCGGCTGCATGCATACTTTTTTATTAAATGAACATTTTTGTTAGAATTGCTTAAATTGAGCGTCAAAATTTTAAAAAAACGGTGATTGTAGTTTCACCATATTACACTGTGCACCATATTTTTTTTTAGACTTAAGGGCAGGTTCTCATCTAGAGCATGAAAAATACGGTGATGTACCTGATTTTCTTTTTTAATAAAAGGAAGTAAATGAACATCTTGAGTACTTTGGGCGTTATTTATTGATTTTTAAACTGTTGGAAAATATTTGCTTTGGTAAATAAAAGTGAAATTTCAATGCGCCGTTAAACATCACGTTAAAATGTAATGCATGTTGTATTAAATCTAATATCATGGCTGGCAAATTTTTTGGCTTTCTGGTATAATTGTTAAAATTTTACTCATGGTCGCATTGGAAAAATTTAGAAATTTTTGGGCCGCCATTCTGAGGGAAAAAACTAGTGGTCAAAATATTAGCCAGATTTGGAAAATTTAAATACTCTCACCACCTTTAATTGACACTAAGAAAAAATGTTTAAAACTGTTTGTAAACTAATTGTTAGCTAAAAATAGAAATCAAATTTTTCATCAAGGTATTTTCTAAAATATTTTCCAGGCTTATCGTTATTTTTCTGCTCAAAAGTGCAAATAAAAAGTGTCCTTCTGGGCGTTAACGAGTAAGATAAAAGAAATGGTTACAAAAGAAGCGTCGACGCGAATAACATTGTAAGCGACAAATTAATCAAAAATAGTTTTTTTGCATACTACCATTAAAAATACTGTGGCGTGTATACAGCTGCGGTCAAAAGAATATCACCTTAAGTCTGATCAGCATTAAAAAACTTAAAATTCGAGAAACTGCGCGATGAACTGAATATATTTTTAACATTAATAAAGTACAGTATGATAGTCACTTCCTTACTGAATCAATCATTTTAATAAGTCGAAATTCAAGTATTATGATCGAATCACACTAATTAAAGCAAAATTCCTACGGCCAAAAAAATAGCATCAAATAACTTTATCACCGAAAAAAAGAAAAGAGCAAAACTTGGAACGATTTCATTTTTTATTTTAGTTTTAATATAAAATTAAGATTAACTTAATATTTAGTTGCGAAGCCTTTATTAGCAATAACTGCTCTGCAAGATGCCTGCATTGAGTCAACCAAACGCTGACACCTTTCAACAGGGATCGCTGTCCAGGAACGTTTAATGGCAGCCCAAAGCTCAATACTGTTTTTTGGTTGACAATCAGCCACTCCTTTCAACAGGGATCGCTGTCCAGGAACGTTTAATGGCAGCCCAAAGCTCAATACTGTTTTTTGGTTGACAATCAGCCACTCCTTTCTTTACATTAGTCCACAGGTTTTCAATCGGTTTCAAATCCGGTGACTGTGGTGGCCATTCCTATTAAGGTAATGTTGTTGTCCTTGAACCACTATAGCGCCTTCTTGCTCGTGTGCTTGGGCTCGTTATCTTACTGCGTGATCCAAATTATCGACATTTCATGAAGAGCATAAGGCAACATTATCTCCTGCATAATATCAACATAGACATGCTGATCTTTTATAGTTTTGATCCAATGAATGGGACCAACAGCGTAATATGAAAATTCTGCCCATGCCATAAAACTTGGTCCGCCGTTTGTGATTCTTTAAGAGGTAAAATTCGGCTTGTATTCCGTATTTGGGGATCTTCTTACGTAAGAACGGGACCTCTGCCATACAAAACAACTTTGGTCTCGTCAGTACATAAAATATTTCTCCACTGTTCAACTCTGACCAGTTCAAGTGAGCTTTTGCAAAATTTATTCGTTTTGCAACATGTTTTACAGTAAGAACTGGTACTTTCCTGGGGCTTCGAGCATTTAAATTGTTATCTCTTAAGCGCCGCCGAACTGTTTTTACGCTAGCCTCCACGTTTAATTCATTTTTGAGCTGCCTTGTTGGTATAAATGGCTGTTTTTTATATAAGCTAGTAAGGTGTGAAACCAACTTCGGTGACATTAGCCGCTTTCGGCCACGAGTTTCCTCTTTTTGTTGGCACAAAATAGCATTTCGTATCACTTTTTTTGAACAGTCAAGCAGTCTCAAAATTTCAGCATAGGTTTTTCCTTCAGAAATACGTTTTCGGATAAGAGCCCTTTTTTTCAGGCGTTCAATGTTTTCCTCTGCCCATTTTTTGTCTAAATTTTAAGAAAGTGTTCAATATCAAATAAATTAGCAAAACAAAATAGAAATCTGTATATAGGCAAATTTCTTTTAAATTCTTACCCCAAAAAATTCAAAATCGAATTCAAATGACTCTAAGTGCGCGATTAAAAAAGTTTTTTTCAATTCCTGAAAACTAAAATTTTGTCGCTTACAACGTTATTCGCGTCAACGCTTCAATTTTTAAATTTCTCAAAATGATATTTCTCACAAATTACTCACAGTCACTGTTAATTCCTCACGTTTTGAGGAATTCCTCACAAAGTGGCAATACTGACGGAAACAGACCTTATAATATTGGTTCAAAACAAATAAGTAGTAGAAAACTTATATTTTTAAAAAAGTAGTCAAATGTATCTCTAGTCTTTTGTACTATGAAAAAGTATGATATTTAGGCAACTGCGTGATTTTTATTTCATTAAAAAAATTGCTCTTTTGGTCTCCTCTTCAAATTAGGGTACTTATTCTTATTTTTGTGAGTAGACGTCAAATATCTGGACAACCTTATAATAAATGAATCATGGTCCAAACAATCATGTACTATGCTGCAAATTGATTCGTGAAACACAGAAAGTTAAGCAGCTATCTCTCTCAAACTTAAATTACAATTTTCCGTTAGCATTTCCTTCACTCTGTTGATGTTAACTTCAGTTGAAGACGTTGATGGCTGACTTGAGCGAGTAAAATCTCACTATTAGCCTTCTTTAACCTTTGAAGTTATTGGTCATACGAAATTCTATTAGCAAAACAGAATCTGAGACAAATTTTTTGTTCGATATTTTTAGGCATTGTTTTAATAGCAAAACAGACTTGAGATAAATTGACAAAATTGAGCACTACAAAAAAAATAAATGAGAGATAGCGCTCAAACTTGACGTCAGGATAGAAACCAGTTGTGAAAATTTAGCGACAAAAAGAGTTTTTACAAGTTTTTTAAGCGGGCTTTTTAAACTATCATTTCCTTGTACTTTTTTGAATATAAATCGTGAAAAAAGCTTATGTAAAATTTAAAAAAACCTAGTATAATTTATATGATGGCTTTGGCAGTTTTCAGCCTCCCAAGTACTTCATCAAAACGCCTAAGTTTTACATGTTGACTTGCCAATTTTTAATTGGGTGATAAATTAACCAAGTATTTGGTAATTTTTTACACACTACTTTTTTAAAACAAAATTGAATTTCAAAAATAGAACTTTTTTTGGGTTTTTTTTTTATTTTCCTTTTTTCAACCCCGTTTTTTTTCTTAGAAATTAATGACTTCTCGGCTTTTCCTGCTGCTTGACGTCTATTATGACAAGAACATTAAATTATATTAAATTAAATATCAAATACAAAAATTTTACCTTCGCATGCCGTTCAGATTCGAACCCACAACCAACTGAAACCACTGTGTATGAAGTCACTACACTACGCATTGAGCGAAACTTCTTCGTTAATCGGAGTGATTTAGTCAATATTAATTAAAACTGAAGCTATGCTGCAGCATAACACAATAATCTATTAAAAAATTTTTGCTGTATGGCTATCAACAGAATACTGCGACATACTGCATCTGTTAATACAGCATCTGTTAACATAGCTGCAGTTATGTCAGCAAGTAGTAGCAAGGCTTGCTGGGATCAGTGGGTAGAGCGATGGACTGGCACCAAAAGTTCCAGGTTCGATTTCACACGGCGGGAAAAGAAATTTTTTTTTTTTCTTTCTTTTCTTTTTGTTGAGGAAATGTAATAAAATTTACTGGTGTGAATATTAACGTGTGTTTTTGAATTAACTTTATATTATTTTTTAATTTAAAAGCGGTTTTATTACAAAAAAAAAAAAAAAACTATTAAATTATCAAAATAGCTCAAAATTATGCTTAATTTTGTATTTTTGGATTTTGGGCATAGGTGAATCAAATATTTTTTTTTTGGCAAGGTATCGAAGTATGTGCATTCAAAGCAATGTATTAAACAATAAATTGCTTAGGTGAATAAGCATAAGTTTATAATTCCCATACAATTCTCTTTACCCAAGCCTACTTAGGTGATTTACCTTTTGCTTTTTTTCTCGGTGTACAAGAAATATAAAAATTGATAACATAAAAAATGTACAGTTTCTGAACTGGTTTCAACGCCATGCGTTATACACATATGATAGGGGATGAACATATTTCATCTTCTGTCAACTCTCTTGGCATTAAAGGGAAATACATAGCCTAACTCTGACAATGACTATTTGCCCAATAGAACATTGCAACACGAGATAATTCGTTTTTCGGTCGTCCAGTAAAGTTGTGAAATAATCTCTTTGCAAGCGGTTAACCCAACAAATTCTTGCTACTTGCAGCTGTTTTAGCAATTTCAAGCTATGTGAATTTAAAACAAATCTCTACCGACACTACTTCATCTTTCCACTCTACAAATAACTATCACCCGTCTTCCGAATCAACACAATGCGTTTGTATATATAGAGGGGCATCCCCTGTGCGTTGCTTTAAGCTAAAAAAAGTCATATAAAAAAACTCAATTCAAAACAAGCTCTTGAGATGATAAAAATTTGTATAATTAGCCACAGAAATACTGGAAATTAGATGTTGTCTCAATGACATGCCACTTGACAGTACCGCGCTATCTGAAAAAAAAAACCTGCTTAAACATAAAAACACTAAAACAGTATTATTGTAACTTGTAATGGAATCCATGATATTTGAAAATCCATTAACGGTAATTAACCACAAACAACACACAAAATAAAATATGGTTGCTTGAATGTCATTTGCTTTACGGAATAGTGTGTTTGGTGCACTCGAATAATAATTAAGCAGCCATTGAAAATAATGTAAATACCACAATTAAATGATAAAAATATCAGCGACACAACAACAACAGCAGAGATAGTAAAAAAGCAATTATTATTATTATCTACGCATTACAATGTAAGCTAATGACCGCAGTTAGCTGGTTTTGGCAAAAATAAAAAAGGCAAACATTTTGTATAAAAATTCAATAGCTAGTTTTTTTTTTAAATAAAAAGAAAATAAATTTTACATTTTTTTTTTACGTTTTGACAACAACACACATACATAATTAAATTTTTAATTGAGTCAAGAACGCAATGACACACAAACAAAATGGCGCTGAAATGTTATTTAGCATTTTAACATGTTTAACATGTATTTTCATAAGAAAGATTTTAAAAAATAAGACAATGTCTACAGTAAATTTGCCATAATTAATAGCTGCTCTTGTTTATATGTTTTATTAATCAATAAATTTTTGTGTATTTTTTTTTCTCTTGGAATTTTAACTTTAACTTATGTCAGCAAATAACTTTATTACCGAGTGGATATAAAAAATTGTTTTTTTATTTAATAAATAAATTAAGTTGTTATGCATTCTGGCTGGTTGTTGTTTTAATGTTTTTGCTTAACGTTATCGCAACAACTTCTTAACCTAATGAGCTGTCATTTGGTGACTTTTATAAATGTCAGCCAAGCATGGTGGGAGAGAAAAACAAAATCAAACAAGTTTCCAACTAGTAAGATTTGCGACTATCTTAATTAGCTAATATGTCAAAAAGCAGTTTAAAAGACAAAAAAACAAATAAAAATAGGTAATATTAAAAGATATATTTCTGGAGGTTTATTCCAGAGATGACACTGGAAAAATTTTATCGTAATATCAATTTGTTGATTAAGATCAGTGTTTAGCAATTTGAAAGTGAAATCTTTATTGGAAGACCTTGGAAGAATTTTCCTTGAGTGGAGTCTGATAAAAAAAAAACCTATAAACAACTGTCAGTAAAAAATTAAAATCAAGGATATGGAAGTTTTTGCCAGCAAAACCGTTTTCTTTTAAGATTATTCTTGAATGTGCCTTTTTTAAAATAACCATATGGTTTTGATTTTTACCTATCACTTTTTGAAACATTGTCTAAATTGGATTTTTTCAATTGTCTTTAAAAAGTATAATTGCGAAAATGAAGACGAAAAGTAAAAATTTTTAACACAAAATTTCACTTATACAACAATATTAATTTTAATTGTAACGTTAAAAGATTTCTTGCAGTTTATTAAAATCAAAATTAAAATTAATTATGAAAATTAAAACTTGTTTTAATATGTTCACCAGTCGAAGCTTGATTCACAACACTTATGGGGTATTTTACCTAAACGGCAAAACCAAAAAATTATTGTCTTTAGATTTGATTATCTTTTGGGTATCTGACGCCTCATTTCGTTCCTACCTTGTGTACAGGTATTTGGACCTGTTATCGTAAAAAGCCAACATATTACTATTCTTGAAAACGATTTCAACGATTTAAATTACAGTATAGTCTGGCTTATACGGACACTCGCTATACCGGACTTCCCAGTAATACGGGCATCTCTACACTTCGGACATTTCTAATATTTCACCGCTTAAGTTCGGACAGAAAAAAATTCCAGCAATTTTGGCTTACAATTTGACTCTTTTTTTTCAATGCGAATCAGTGTATTACTCTAGTGCGTATGCTAACGGCGCTATGTATATTATATTATGTCATAATTACATGTGTATGCACATTTCTGTCTAAATTTTTTTGTGAAACAATGTTAATTTGTTGTTATTTACTACTTAAGTTCTTATTATTTCTTTAGAAAACTTTTTTAATAGAAGCGATTGAACGAATGAAGCACATATAATTGCTTTCATAATTATTTCGATTTGTGAATTTCGGACACTTCCAGTAATACGGACATACGCCGAAACTA
Source organism: Coremacera marginata (assembly GCA_914767935.1). Classification (NCBI taxonomy): domain Eukaryota; kingdom Metazoa; phylum Arthropoda; class Insecta; order Diptera; family Sciomyzidae; genus Coremacera; species Coremacera marginata. Next base: position 175,569,929 of record OU612043.1, on the reverse strand, counting down.
TATTTGTCCGGATTAGCGTGATTGCACTGTATATTGAAAAGGAAATATTTAAAAATATTTAAAAAGGAAAATTAAACTGCGATATTTTTAAAATTTTTAAAGTCGAAAGTCTTTTAGGGGCGGGGTGGGAGTCGAACATTTGTGACAAAGTGGAAAGCTTTTGAATTCCGTTTTCAAAATTTTTTTAAATTTTATTAATATTTTATTTTTTATCAAAAAAAAAAAAACCCACCTTCAATAAACGAACGGCTCACAAACCGAAAAAGACAGCTAAAATGTTTAAACTGTGTTTAAACTTAGCAAAGGTATAAAAGGCATTTGAAACACTTTCAGCAAGTATAGCAGCTTCAAAAAAAAGTTTTTTACTGAACTGAAGTAGGAATTCTAACTCTAAAGCAGTTATTGTAAACAGCTGTTATAACTTCACGTTCAAAGCGAACATCAAAGAGTTATAAAAAAACTAAGACAAAGAACAATTTTCACAATTGTCGAACATCAAAATTATAACGAATCGCCATAGGTTGCTGTCCTTATTAACGTCAAAAAGCTTTCATTTGTGTTTAGTTCTGTTCACATGGTCAAATTTTTCATAATATTGCTGGTCAAACGAAATGAAACAACGTGAAATGTCCATGTAATTTCCATAAAAGTAAAACTTATAATAAACCAACAGGCCACAGTGCTGCGTGGCTTCGCTACGGACGTTTTTTTTTTTATCAATAAAGTGCGTCAAAACGTTTTTGTTAGTCTTTGAATGAATGTGGAAAGAGAAAGAGAGCGAAAACTTCATCCTAAATACTAAACACGCTAAAAGTGTTCAGTAAATCGCCTTGCTTTAGGAAATGAACAAATTTCAATTGCTCTACAATGCGTTTATCCGCTCTCACTGTTTTTTTTTTCGCAGTTTCTATTGAAAGCCAGAAAGGCATTTGAACGCCGCTCAAACCATCATCGTGTGACATTAGTCCTAAAGACAATGCATGTCAAACGATATAACAAACATTTTTTTTTTGCTGCTGCTCAGCACTGGATTTATATATACCTCTCTTTTCGCCTTGCGTAAGGCTCATCCGATTTTTATGTTGTGCTGTGCTAGCTGTGTAAGACAAGAGAAGAGTAGAGAACAACACGGAGTTTATTGAAATTCTCGCAATACAGGTACGTAAGAAGTCCCATGTTAGACATGCCGATATGACGACGATTTCTCACACCGATTTTGAGTTTGTAGACGCAGGAGTCGAAGGGAAGGCGAAAATTAAAGCAAACATCGTTCGGCAAAATCGTCGTGTCCACAAGCAATAATTGACGAAACAGCGAAACAAAAGAAGAGATAATAAAATCGGTGAATGAATATAAAGATAACGATCAAGCAATGCGTGGCATCGGGGATGATTTCCTAAACAACTTAACACTTAAATTAAACATACATGATATTAAAATTTCGAAATAAAAATACCCTCATGCTGTGCTGTAGCACAAAAATGACATTTTAAAACTTATTTCATAAAAGTCGACCCAGTACTTTTGGAGTTTAAATGGAAACAAAAATGTGCACTTCAGTTTTATATAATAGTATAGATAGATATAACGTGTTTTATGCTTTTTCATAAAAAACTGCTACATTATAAAAGAAAAAAACGTAAAAAATTTAAAAAATAAAAGGGCTGATGGCCTTCAAGACTTTGTGACAAAGTATGTCATAAGGGGAGGGTCTAATATTGGCCAAAGACATGTTACATAATTTATGAACAGCCCCTAATTAGTATAAAAATTTAACTGTTCCATTTTTTCAAAAAATTTGATATCACAACTGATAAAAAATATCCACCTTCCAATCACTGTATAGTTTTTTTTTATAAAACTTTTTCGCCGATGAAAGTTATATTTAAATTTTAGATGATTTTACAATGCCTATAATTCGAAATCTAGTCTTTGTGGCGGCCGTGGCGCAGTGGGTAGAGTGTGTGGTCCATGCGCCAGAGAACCCTGGTTCGAATCCCACCTGACACAGAAAGTTTTTTTCAATTGAATTAATTTTTCTGTTCGGCTGTCACCACTCTGCAAGCAATGGCAAACCTCAGAGAGTAAAAACTGTCATAAAAAGCTTCTTGAGAACATAAACCGTTCGGAGTCGGAATAAACCATGTAGGTTCAGTTCTCGATCATTTGTGTTCAAACATTGCACAACACACATAACACAATTGATCAGAAAAAGCTCGGTCAAAGTGCTTTCAAGGGCTGAAATGGCCATTTCGTTTTTTCTTTTGTTTGTTTGTTTTTGAGTCTTCGCACAGAACCAATATTTTATACACAAGTTAGTGAGTGAAAATATGGCTTCTTTGAAAGCCATTGCTCAGCTAGGTACATTTTTATAAAAAGAAATAAACTTTATTTTTTGATATTTAGGAATTTATTCAGTCGCGAATTTAAATTAGAATTAAAAAAGAGAAAACGAATTAATAACAAAGTTTTTTGAATATATTTTTAATTTTTAAAATGCCGATGTTTAACCCATTAAATCCCAGCGTTGTGTTAACGCAACGCTATACTTTTCTTAACCTGGAGGTCATACAGTGATAGATTTTCATGATATCCAAAAGGAATATAAAATTTTACGAATTTACCTAAACGACCTGTTTTCGCTCAAGGCTGAACAATTACGTTTTCTTGCATTTCCAAGCTTGGGGAATTTGGGAATTTTTCATATTTTTATCTTTAATTTTGAACCTCTAAAAAATCTACAAAAAAATTTAGTAAAATATAATTCTTATACGAGCGCCTTTCTTAGGCTTTATATTTAACTTTTTTAAATTTTTATGAGTTTGACTGACATACGTGGCTTCTGCGGATTGCCACAACGCTGGCCTTTAACGAAATACGATTTTGTATATATTTTGTTCTTTTGTGAAAATTCTTATGATGGAAATGGAAAAATATTGGCGCAAAACGCTCGACTTTACTTGCAGAATATCATTCAATATCGTTCAACTTGAAAATTAAAAATCTCGAGGTGGCAACTCGATTTTTATATTTTTTTTTTTTTTTAATGTTTTGACTTTTTTTTTTCTAAGTTAGACCAACCTAAATATTTTTCATCATTTAGTGCAATGGAAACATGGGTCAGGCTTTAATGGGTTAAAAAAATTTAATTGTTATTTTTTCTTATGAGCTTTAGTAACATGATTAAGAAAATCATCACATTCCCCCTAGAATTGGACCGCATTAAATATTTTAAAATAATTTTTTTTATTGAGAAATTTATTTTCGAAAGAAAGCATGCTTAGAATAAAGGCGATTAACCGAAGCAGGAATAGAGCATTATTTAATTAAAATCGATATAAGCACCAATTATATATATTAACGAAAAACAAAAACACTTGCATTTAAAGAAGTGGATTTTGCTTCCCATTTCTAACGAGGAAAATGGCATTAAAAAATCAATGACTATGTTATAAACTATAAAAATCAATTACAAAAAAAAAAATGCGATAACATTAAGAGTTCAGACCAGATGCAATGAACTCACAACATGTCCTTCTTTGAGAATTTCTGTAAAGTTTAATTGCAATTTTTTAACCATCACACTGAATAGTAAGTCGAATGCATGAGTTTAAGCTATTGAAAAATATTTGCCAGGAAAAACTTCTCTTAGCTTAAAAATTTTTTTTCCAGGAGAAAGGGGGAAATAAATAAAGATATTTTTGTGAAAAAATATACATTCAACCCAGCCTTACCTTGCGATTCATCAAAGTCTTTGGTTGTCATCTGGAAGAGAGCATCTAGTGGTGTACCATTAGGCTTTGTCTTAACCTGACTGCCACCACCGCCGCCTGATGTAAGAGATCCACCGCCGCAAGTATTATTTATACCTGAAGAACTGCTGCCGGAGGTGGTCGAAGATGACTGGCGTTCACGATCAGCATTTGTCGCATGCGGTGAGTGACGCGGTACAGCATTGTTGCTAGAATCGGCAGATAGACGTGCTCCAGCAATCTCTGGGGAGCAACAATCACTGGCTGCTGAACTAGAGCGCTCGGAGCCACTTTCAGACGGTATGATATCCATGCCCATGTGACGTAGAAGCTGAGCCTGAGCATTAAAGTGCTCCTGTAGCTGACGATGATAGTCAAGGGCCAAGCGCTGCTCGTAGTGCAGCAGAGCTGACGGTATGAAGGGACGCACAGGCATAGGTCCGAGCAAGTGATCCCAAGGACGCACAATTTGTGCACCAGGTAGTAGCATAGAGGCTGGATGGGGCATGCCAGAGACAACATCTAGTGGCTCGGAACGTGGATGGAATGGTCCAGATATGCCTGAGCTACGCAAGGTTGTTGTTGCGGCCAATGATGTTACTGGTGGAGGTGGTGAAGGTGATGCGGAACGTCGTTTTTCATGACCCAAAATATCGGCGATCGAAAAACTTTTGACGCCCTCAATATTCGACTTGGCACCAGTTGTTGGCAGCAGTGGTGCCACTTGGGAAACAATCGCTGTTGATGGACTGGGAGTGCGATCACGCGAATTGGACTCAGCTGACATACGCAAACGCTTGAGTGGCTGAAAGTACTCCTCAGGCATGGAGCCGACGGCAGTGCGATTCAGGCCAGCGGCAGCTGCTGCGGCAGCATGTTGCTGCATAAGAAGATGCTGATGTTGCAATAGATCGATGGTATTGCGGTGATGCGGCAGTGGGCTAGGGGCACCACCGACGGAAATTTCCGATTCGGCGGGACTAGCAGAGCGCAATGTAGGTGGGCACAGCATGATGTTGCAGTTATTTATTTAATAAATTATTAAAATTGCACAAACTTTATAGTTTTTCTGTGTTTATTATGAAGTACGTTACACTTGACGAAAACTTAACGAAATTGTAGTTTTTTCATAAATTGCACTTTTTTCTACTTAAAGAAACTTAACGCAGTTATAATTTAGCTTGACATTTGGCTAAATATCACTTAAATTATTTTATTGTTTAGGATTTAATTTTTCATAACTCAGAACCTAACGAAACTTTTGACTGTTCGTCCGCACGCGTTCACTGCTCGTTGAGTAATGAAATCAATCAAAACACAATCAGTTAGCATTTGCTTTAAGCAGCTTCTAACAATTCCTTATTAAACCGCTGTAAATCTCTTTGATATTGTATTGTTTTTTCATCATTTCTTTCGCTCTTCTTTCTTCTCTACTTAACACTGTAACTCGTTAACAATTTTTTGACACACGACATTGATCCAATAGGAGGACCTTTCCACTCGACGCTTCACAGTCAACTGTTCGAAACTAGATTGCAGATTGCTAAAGAGCTAACTAGACAAGCCGACTGGTTTCTGGTTGTGCCTCTATTTTTATGTTTTATTTTTTCTCAACTTGTATGCGTCTTGCCGCACTCACTCCATCTTAATCACATTTCATCTCTCTTGCACACACTCTTTAGCTTTGCGCCTTGTTTGACGGTGGTTAAACTGGCAATCAAATCATAACTGAACTAAACTGAATGAGCAAACGAAACACCAAACGAATGAGCGAACAAACGAGCCTCAAACAACAACAAAAGTTAGGCAACAACAAAAAATAGCAGTAATAAAAATCAAGCAAAAGTTCAATGTGTGCACGTGAGTGCAGAGACAGACAGATATATCCGGTTTACGTTGATGTTTTTGTTATTGCTGTTGTTTTAATTTGCTGTTAAGTACGAGCCAAGCAGCCCAATCAATGTGTTAGAGCAGCATAGCAAAGTGAAAGCAGCACAACTGCTGTAAAAATAGCTATCAGAGAGCAGCCAACATTAACGTCAGAAGCTTTGAGCTCTCTTTTGTTAGCTTGCTTTCTCTGTCGCGTTCTTTCACCACTAACTAATTAGAAAGAGATAGCGTACAATTAAAACAAAAGGCGTTGAAAGCTAGCCAATCAGCAGCATCCAAAATATCAAAAATAACAATGGTGGTATACGTAACGGTAATTATGGCGCCCATCAAAGAAAAAGAAACGAAATATAATGGAACTGCAGCCGCAGCTAACAATAACTGAAAAACCTAATGAGCTAGGAGAAAGGACTGATTGTGAGCCAAGTATTAACGAGACTGTATTTAGAATTTCAACCTTAATAACGGATGACTTCGACTGAGGCAGCGGCAGCGACGGCTAATTTTTTATTTGACAAGTTTGAGCTTTTGATTCGTTGTTCGTTTGCTTTTTTTTTTTTTTTTAACTCGACTTGTGTTGTAGAAGAGCTGCAATTAAGTTGTTTTTGCTGTTATGGAAAAGTCTTATATTTAATTATAACTATTAAGTAGCGTCTATATGTAGGCTTAAAGTGCGTTGTTTTGAACTGTTTAGTGTGAAGAGTATGTGTGATTGATAGAAATGTATGTGTATTGAAATTTAAATATCATTATGCCTTACGTTGTAAGAAAAAAAGAAAATAAAGTTTTATGCGGGATACAACTAAAGTTCAATTTAGTTCTTTTTTTTGAAACTTACAAAATATTATACACGGAAGCAAAAAATGAAATTTAATACAAAAATAAATGACAGATTTGAACGAAAAAAAAAACCTTAACGAAAAACAATAAACTTATGTCAATTTATTCAAAGGCTGCGGCAATGTGGTGCTTTCCTAATTCTTAAATAAGACAACCAAATTTTTTTTGTTGGTCTACCGATTTGAATAAAAAATTGTCAATATTTTGTACAATTTAACGTATATCCGTTCTATCCAAGTCTTTTTATATAATTTTACATAAGCTTAAGTGATGATTAAATCAAATTTTATACATAGCCTTTGTGCACTTTAACAAGAATTTTCTCAATTTTACAAACACTTGAACCAGGGTCGTAGCTAGAAAAATTTTGCTTCTAGAACTAACAAATTTTTTTCAAAATTAGAAAACGGTGAAAAATTAATAAAAATGAAAACTTTTAGGGGGAGTTTTGATTTAAATTTTTTTCTAAAATTATTTTAATGGGTGATTTTGGGTAATTTTAAAGATATCAAAAAAATTTTTTTTTATAAATAATTTCGACGATACGTTTTGCTTCAAATTGACAAATTATTGATAAATATGCTATGAGTAATCACAAAAATAATTTTGAAAAAAAATTTAGTTCGAAGCCCCACCTTAAAGTTTCCATTTTTATTATTATTTTGGTGTTTTCTAATTTTGAAAATAATGTGTAAGTCTTGCGACCGACATTTTGCTAGCAACGGCCCTGAATTGAACTTTAACAATTCAAGCAATTTAATTTTGTACAAATTATCGAAGTTTTCATTTTTAAACCATGCTTAGCTTGCACAAATACTTTTGTCATAACACAACTTGTACACTCAGAAAAATCTGCTTCCATTAAAATAAGTAACCGTAGCATAGAGGGCGACACGGCCAGTCCTAGCGGCATTTAAATCAATTTTCAAAGTATTTAAATGAGTAATTTTGGTTGTATTTTAGGTAACCAGCATCCTATTGAGTTTATCGATTATTTTTTTTTTTTTTTTTTTTTGCTTACTGATTCGAACAGCTGTAAGCTTTTAAACATAGCATATATCAACCGGTACAGCAATTAATATTTCCGCCATTTCACATAGTGCATTACGAGCTTTGTAAATAATAAATTCATTTTTATATTTGCCTAGTAAGGGGAATTTTGTTAAAGTCGGGTATATATTTTATTAAAAAAAGTGTATGTGGCTTGTGTTTTCTACCCACTGAACCATAAGTGAAGGTTTTGAGTAAGGTGAGAGTTTTGCGAACGTTTTTGGTTAGAATTTTTTTTTTTAATTTTTTTCTTTTTTATTTTGTCGCTTAAAAGTGCTTGTTATAAAAGATTAAATTCGTGAAAGCTTTTCCCATAAAGAAAAATTGTGCATATTTTGCGAAATTCATTAAAAACTTATTTTGAGTCGAAAATGAATCATTTTTGTATCATTTCAGTAGGTAAGACTTCCTTGTAAATGAACCATTTTTTGTTCATAAATGAGTTCGGAAATGAATCATTTATGTTTCTTTTTTGCATTCTGAAATGAGTTCAAAAAAGAATAATTTTTTATCATATCAGTAGGAAACAATTCATAAATGAGTTCACAAATGAATCATAAATGTTACTCTTTATATTCTAAAATCAGGTAAATAAATGAACTTAAAATGAAAATGTTAACCTTCGTACAAACGTCATATGAACTTTTTTACCAGTGCGAGATGGATGTACTGCTACACGTATAAAAATTTTCAACATTTCTATCAAAAATTAAAATCAAGCCCAAATAGAATGAAAACCACGAAAACATTCCAAGCAAAAATGTAATCAAATAAATTCCCCAATTAATAACTTAACTATTTTGATATTTCATATATAATTTGGAAGTTTGTCAAATTTTAAAACAATCACGCCTTTTCCCCTTTGAAACATCAATATCATGAAAAACACAATGCGTGAATTCCAGCCCAGGTATATTAATCCTATTAACCCAATGATTAATATGATCTCTAATTTTAGTAATAATCATTTCTTCTTTAACAAAATATCGATATGTAATTATAAAAAGTATTATGCAACAATAAAATATATAATTCAAAAAGGTTTTTTTTTTTAACTCATTAATGAACAAAAAAAAGTTTGTTTTTGAGAGGCAATTCAGTCCAAAGATTGATACAAAAAGGGTTCAATTTCGTTTCGGTTTCGAGTGCCGAAAATGAACTTTTGCATGGTTCATTTTGGAACTCATTTCCGAAGAAAAAACAGTTTGTTTCTGAGAGGCATTTTCGTCCAGCGATTGATTCAAAAAGGGTTAATTTCGGAGTGCCAAAAAAGAACTTTTATGGTTCTTTTTTTAACTCATTTCCGAACACAAAAGAGGATAATTTATGGTTCTTTTTTTAACTCATTTGCGAACAAAATAAGGTTCGTTTTTGAGAGGCATTTTAGTCCGACGAATGATATAAAAAGGGTTCATTTATGAGTGCCGAAAATGAACGTTTCTACCCGAAAAGGTTCATACATGAATTCAAAAACGGTAGTTTTGGTTCACTGGGTATGTTGTTGTTACAAATATCGGCTGAAATTAGTCTTCGCGGTGACTTGTATTGCATATCCTGTCGTGAGCAGATACTTTCGTAGAGCAGATCTTGTGATGCCCTCAAGTGTCCAGTCGAAATCTTATATATTTTTTTTTGATTGGGTGCTATTTTTCTAGATATTCTGGACATTTTTTTCTGATTGTATGTTCCTACCAGTGGCGTAGATGTGGGAGAAATCCGGTCCGGACCGAAGCTTTGAAAACTATTACCAAATATCTTAAAGCACGAATACACATGCATTTACATTGCAAAAAATTCTTCGCTTTCTTAAGAAAGTTCTCAAAATTTGATTTAGTTCAGTGTTTAATTCTACTAAATTGGACAAAAGTGCAAGTCAAAAAAATTCAAAAGTGTATCTGTACAGGCCCGCAAATAGGGGGATGCGTAGGGGCGAGTTGCCCCGAGAGAAACATGCAAGGGGCGGCATTTCAATCAAATTTTTTAAACAGTAAATTATGAAAAGAAACAAAATATTCAGAAAAATTTAAGAGTATAGAAAATAGCAGATATCGAAAAACATTTTAACTTTTTTGACTCAAATCTGCTATTATTTACATTTACTTTGAACAACAAAAAATTTCTTAATCAGAAGTACTTTGTTGGCAATTAATACTAGAACGTATACTAGGAATTATAACAATTATTGCAATAAGCTTAAAAAAAAAAAATAATGGAAACTTTTTAAAACTTGTCGAACTTCTTGGAAAATTTGACAATGTTATGGAAGAAGATATCAAAAGATTCATTATTTAAGCTTTTATATTCAAAATGAGCTTCTTGAAGTTATTGTAAAGAAGGCCAGGACAGAAATTGTTTCAGACTTAATCTCTGCCAAATATTATTCCATTATCGTGGGATGCGCTCAGGATGTGAGTAAAGTTGGAACAAATGTCAATTATTTTAATATATGTTAAGATAACGAATACAAAAGTTTGTATTTGTGAGCGTTTTTTATATTTTTTGCCAGTCAATTCAACTACAAGCGAAGCATTAACTGATTTTATTTTGAAAGAACTTGAAGTAAATGGCATATCTTCAGAAAATATGCAATGAAAAATACAATGGTTCTTATATGAGAGAATGCAGATCTGGTGTTCAAAAAGAAATAATTAATTAAAATAATCGTGCTTTTTTTGTGCCATGCTACGCGAATTCACCCAACTTGGTTGTAAACGATGCTTGTAATTCGTCAAAAATTGCACTAGAATTTTTTTAATGCCATTCAAGGCATTTATAACTTTTTAAGTAGATCAACCCGTCGTTGGGCTGTCTTAATTAACAATTTAAAAGGCAATTTAACTGTGAAGCCTCGGTGGGAAAGCAGGATAGATTCGATTCGGCCTTTTCGACAAAATCCTGGGGCGATTTATGATGCCCTCTTTGAAATTTGGCAAGATACCACATTCGATGCTGATTCACGACTAGAAGCAGAATTTTTTGCAAAGAAAATGCAACTATTTTATGGCATTCCGTTTTGAATCAAATTAATTTAGTTAGCAAATCCATTCAAGCCATTAACATCGAGCCATTAACATATTAGCAGCAGTTTCAAACCTTAACAAAGTTCTAACATTTTTAAAAACCCTTTAGAACTGACAAAATTTTAAAAGACGCTAAATGTATTGCTAAGAAAATCTATGCAGAAACTGAATTCCGTCATCAAGATTTATTACGACCTCGTAAGAGATAATAAATGTCTTCATATGAGTATCCGGATGATCCTATATTAAGCCTAAAATTAATATTTAAAGTAGAGTGTTTTTTTGCAATATTGGATGGTGCCATTACTTTCGTTGAAGAACTTTTTGAACAAATAAATGAACACTCAAATTTATTTGCTTTTTTATACGACATTGAAGGGATAGAATTATATAAGAGTGAACTACTTCACAACTGTCAGTGATTAGCCAAAGCTCTTAAGCTCTAAAAAATAAATGCAAATATACTATATAAATAATGGTAATTTTTTGCTTAAAATTCAACTGAAGTGTTATTTAACAACAAGTTTCAGTGTAAATTTTCAATGTTTAAAATAATATACAGTCACTCACATTTAAAGTCGGGCAGTAGCATGAAAATATTTCTAGTCCAAATATCTCTGTTGTTATGAAAGAAATTATATATATTTTTTTTCTCTTTTGTTACAAAAACTCTTGTCTTTAAAAACAACAACAACGAATTATTCCAAGTACCGTTATAAAATATACATGAAGTCTAAACTAAGCCTACTTCAGTTTTTTGCCTCACATTGAAAGTCGGGCAAACAATGTTTTGAGCGAGAATAGAGAAATATACCGTTAATTTAGTATTTTGTTGCTCCTCCTTTTTGGTTCTCTACTGCTTGTCAACATCTGGACTAATATTGTTCCATTCTTCAAACAAAGCATTTTTCAGCTGTTCTTTTGATGTGCAGAGCCTGTCCTGCATTCTGCGTCCTAATTCGTCCCATAAATGTTCAATGACATTGAGGTCGGGACTTTGTGCAGGAGTTTTAATCACTTGCGGGCAATTACACAACAGCCAGCTCTTTACAACGTGTGCCGTATGCTTCGGGTCGTTATCTTGGTAAAATTGAAAGTTTGATTCAATGCCAAGTTTTTTTACACTCTCAATCAGATTTGAATTCAAAATCGCCAAATACACATTCTTATTCATTATTCCTTCAATAAAGTGTAAGTTGCCAACTCCAGAAGCCGCCATACAGCCCCAAACCATCACGGACCCACCACCATGTTTGACCGTTTTTCTTAAGTTTTTTGAATCTAACTCTTTGTTTGGTTTGCGCCATACTTTACCCCTTCCATCGCATCCAAATAGATTGAATTTACTTTCATCAGTAAACAATACCTAATAACAGATTGTTAAAACCATAAATTATTATTTTTTGTCCCCACTTACAGTGCTCCAGAAGTCAAAATCCTTGGCCATATATTGACGGGCAAAAACAAGTCGGTCTTTTTGATTCTTCTTGCTAATGAGGGGCTTCTTCCGTGCAACTCGGCCACTAAAGCCATTTTTTCGAAGAAATCTTCTTATTGTTTCTGGGTTAACCTCCGTTCCAGAAGCTTCTTTGACCATTGCAGTTAGTTTTGGTGCAGAAATGAAAGGATCATTCTTCACTTTTCTTAAAATCATACTCTCATCTCTGGAGGAGAGTTTCTTTAATCGGGGCTGGCGTTGTTGGTTTGCAATTAACCCATTGTTTTTATATCTGGATATTATATCATGAACCGTTGATTTGCTTTTCTTAACTAGTTTCGAAATTTCGCGTTCGGATTTTCCTTCTAAATGCTGTTCGATAACTATTTTGCGTTCGCCCAAGGTGGACTGCTTAATATTACGCGTCATTTTTACAAAGTATTTTAATTGACTTCACTTACCACTTGATAAGATAACAATGACCGACAACTTTGAAAAGAATTATAGAAAAAGCAAAAATAACGGCATATTTACTCTCTTCTCGCGCAAAACATTGCTTGCCCGACTTGCAATGTGAGGCAAAAAACTGAAGTAGTCTTAGTTTAGACTTCATGTATATTTTACAACGGTACTTGGAATAATTCGTTGTTGTTGTTTTTAAAGACAAGAGTTTTTGTAACAAAAGAGAAAAAAAAATAAATATAATTTCTTTCATAACAACAGAGATATTTGGACTAGAAATATTTTCATGCTACTGCCCGACTTTAAATGTGAGTGACTGTACATGTTTTAGTAAAATGAAGCAGCATATATTGAATTTTGTTGCAATATCAACATTAAACATTTTTTTATCATGTATTTTATTGACAATACACATATGTGTGCTGAATTTTCAACATCAATTCGCATATTTGCACCATATTCTCATTCAAGTTTGATTATGAGCAAGTAAGCAGCTTATTATTCAGTTCTTCGGTATTCGCTTGTCTAACGACAAAAATTGTGTTAAATACGTGTTTTAATTTTATGCTAAGATTGGTAAATATTTTTTGTAGTGTAAAATACTCAATATTAATATTTAAATGTAAATGCGAGAAGTGTTAAATAAATCTTTAATATTGATTTTAGAAATGCTCTGTTTTATTTTAATAACTCTAAAGACAAACTGATATATTTTCTTGGTGCAATTGACTTGAAAGTTTTTTGTTTTTTTTTTTTAATCAGATTTGTATGTTTTATTATTTTTGTGTAAAATTAAATCAATCATAAAATGTTATTACTGCTATTTAGGTAGTAGTAATTTTTATATAGCTACATTAATGTAGTTAAACTAAACAAAAGTTGTTGAATGTTATTCATATAAAGGTTGTAATGTTGCAATAGTAATACAAAAATGAATGAGCAACATTAAACAACTAATGTTGAAGTTTACTACAATACCTATATTAAAGCTTAAATATTACCATATATATTTAGCAAAATTAAACAGCAATTGTTAAATTTGACTATGTACCAATAGTAAACAACACATGTTGAATTAAATAAAAGTGTGTAAGTTTACTACATTTATAGTAGCTAAGCTGTTGCCTACAACTATTGTAGTAAATTTCAACTTTTAAGAGTGTAGTAACTGTAAAAATATATGTAAACTTACAAATTTATAAGAGCCTAATACTGTACCAGCAACAGTATTAGAATTTATTATTTCAAACAACTTTTGTGCACCGAATGTAGCCATCGCCCTTCGTATTTTGTTAACTTTGCCAGTCACAGTTGCAAGTGGAGAATGGAGTTTTTCAAAATTAAAAATAATTAGAAACTATTTGCCATCGACCATTTCGCAAAGCCGATTTTCGGGGTTAGCTATAATTTTAATTGAAAGTGAGTTATGCATAACTATTAATTTTAATGAAATTTTAAAGACATTGCTGAGGCTAAAGTGCGTAGACACAAAATGCATTAATAATAAGCTTATTGACTTTTGTTTGTATATATATACACTACACTGTTTAGTTTTTCATGTTTTGTATATTTGTGTTTTTCTTCAATTTATATTTAATCCAATTGATTTGATGAATATATACTAATTTTAAACATATAATTTATTAAATCAAATTGAATACTTTTTTGTAAACAATTGTTTTACAAGATTAAGGGCGGTAAATATTGGTTTTGCTCCGGGCGCCAAAATCCTTCTTTGTATCTGTATCATGCACGCTGTAGAAATTATGAAAGGTGGTGGTAAGATAATGAAAAATAACGAAATTTCAGTTTAATATCTCAAAAACTAAGACAGCTCAAAGCAAAAAAGGTTTTAAATCAGCTTGGTCGACCATTTCCTTGTAACAAAAAATTTACCCCTACCAACTGACAACAAAAAAACAAAATTAAGAGTTAATAAATAATACAATAAAAAAGTTTATGAATTACCAATAATCAAAATTTTTTACTTACTAAAACTGGATTTTTGGGTGGCGGCCGTGGCGAAGTGGGTAGAATGTGTGTGTGACGACAATCAAAACAAGACTTTTACAAAAACAAACAACGTGAATTTGCCCGAAAAGACTTTATGGAAAAATTTAGAATCAATTGGTGTTAAGAAACGAATTTCTGAGTGCAATGTTGACCCTGAAGTTCTTAATGAGTTCTTTTTAAAATCAAATGTGTTTAACGACAGTAGTTCATTTTCAATTTATCATCGGCTCGTGCGTCAATTCAAAAAACAATTTTACTTTGAAGCTGTTTCAGAAGAAACCATTATACACTCAATCCTGTCTATAAATTCAAACGCAGTGGGATATGACAATGTTGATTTAAAATTTGTGAAGCTCATTCTTCCTTTCATAGTTCCAACACTGACGCACATATTTAATTACGCCATCACATCTTCAACTTTTCCATATCAATGGAAGATTGCAAATGTGATTCCCATTGCGAAGAAAAACAATCCCAGTGTATCTGAAGATTTTCGTCCCATAAGTATTCTTCCCGCTCTATCTAAATCTTTTGAAAAAATTCTTTCGGCACAAATTGTTGATCATTTGAATATTAATAATTTACTAACCGAAAATCAATCTGGCTACAAAAAGGGTCATAGTTGCACGACAGCGATACTCAAAATAATTGAAGATATTAGGCCCGCTTTCGATAATGACAAGTTAACTATCTTAGCTCTTCTGGACTTTTCTAAAGCATTTGATACTGTGAATCATAATGTTCTTTTGCAAAAACTACAGTATTATTTTGGATTCAGTACATGCGCGCTGAAGTTGATGCGAACTTATCTTGATGGTCGATCACAGAGAGTAGTTAATAAAAACCGTTTTTCAGAATTAAGAAGTACGTTTTCGGGAGTCCCACAGGGATCTATCTTAGGTCCTATTCTCTTTAGCATTTTTGTGAATGATATTGTACATTGTTGCCAAAACACATCGATATATCTTTATGCTGACGATGCGCAAATATATATCTCTAGACAAATAGGACTGTCTGAGGATTTGATTTGTAGAATGAATGAAGACTTAAACGCAATACAAACATTGGCAGCTGAAAATTTTTAAATCTTAATGCATCTAAGACTCAAGCACTGGCCATTTCGCGTCAATGCTATAGTATTGAAAATCTGCCGCCCTTAGTTATGGCAGGAGTGAATATTTCGTTCGCCTCTCATGTTACAAGCCTGGGATATAAAATTAACAATAATTTAAATTGTGTTGATCATATAAACTTGACAATTTCTAAAATATATGCTGTACTAAGAAAATTATGGCACACAATCGATTTCATACCGCAGGAAACTAAGTTGAAACTGGTGCGCTCTCTCGTGATTCCCCACATTTCATATGGAGAATTAGTTTATGGTAACATCGATGCGGCTTCAAAAAGAAAGTTACAATTAGCTATAAATAACTGTGCACGGTATGTCTTTAATAAAAGAAAATTTGACCACATATCTGAGCTTTCTCAAAAAATTTTGAACTTTAATCTTTCCACCTACCTAAATAATATACGCAATATCCTCTTTCTGCACAAACTCATCAATACACGCTGTCCCGAATATTTGTATAGAAATTTACGTTTCGAGCTTTCTAATCGTACACTTAATCTGATAGTTCCTGAATTCAAATCTGTTGCATCGTCAAGAAAGTTTTTTGTTAATGCTGTTAAATTGTGGAATATGTTACCGATGTCAATCAAATCTGAGAAAAATGAAGTACGTTTTAAAATGGCTATTTTACATTTGTTTAAGTAATTTCTGTTTAATTTTTTTGAGGTAAAAAAAAAACTAATTTAGCATTTAAGATTACCATTGTTTTTATTACATTATAAAACGCTGATGTATTATAAGAGACTAATTGTCTCACACGTACAATTGTATTTTCAAAAAAAAAAAAAAATAATTTTTAAATGCTGAAGCTTAAAAAACTGTAATTGTACATTTTTTATGGAAATTTGGTAACATGATTAAAAAACCATCAAATCACTATAAAATTGGACTGTATACAATGTTTTACAAAAATTTTTTCTATTGAGAATTTTTTTTTTCAAAAAAAACATATTTAGATTAAAGGTGATTTTCCGAAACAGGGCTAAATTTTTGTGCCAAGTTGGAAATTTTAGATGTCAAAATTTGTAGTCATTCGCTTTACGTGGAATACCCCATAATGTGTAAAATTTCGTGGTACATATATTTTTTACACTTTTAAAAATAGAAAAAAACCCACTCAAATGAATGCTTTTCCAAAAGTTTTGGGTCTAATAAGCTTACCCAGGAATCCATAGTTGACGACATTGTCGAAATTCCGACGAACTCATTTCGAACTATTCGAGCTGTTTCGAACTATTCGAACTATTTCGAGCTGTCTTAAAGAAATCGTTACAATTTCGTTACGCAAATATCGGAACAGTATCACTTTTTATACGAATTTATAAAGAGTTTCGTTATGCGACTGTTTGTAAAACATATTGAAATGCAAACGGAGTAAACTTTCCTTTCTTTCGAACTGGCTGAATGAAATCGTACTTTTTTCGTAACATTTTCGTTAAGACTCGTTACGAAATTGTTACGACATTTCGTTACGAACTCGTGTCAACCACTTCATAAGATAGTCTTTACGATTTCGTAACGAAATCAGATTCCGAAATCGGAAATATTGTAAAATGTTTGTTACGATTTCGTTAAGAATATTTCGAAATCATTCCGATTTCGTTTACGAAATCGTAACGAAAATCGTATGAAGGGGTTCAAACGACTTCGTAACAAAGTATCGTTATGATTTCGTAACGAGTCCTAACGCAAATGTTACGAAAAAGTTATGATTTCGTTCAGACAGTTCGAAAGAAAGGAAATTTTACTCTGTTAGCATTTTAATATGTCGTACAAGCTGTCGCATAACAAAATTTTATATAAATTCGTATAAAAAGTGATACTGTTCCGATATTTGCGTAACGAAATTGTAATGATTTCTTTAAGACAGCTCGAAATAGTGACGAATTAGTCGAAATTTCGACATAGTCGTCATCTATGGTTTGCTGGGTAGATATGGCATACGAAATGTCAAGCTAATTTTCTTCAATTTACAAAATTATATTCATTCTAGGTATAACTTTCATATATATATTTTACTGGATATATGGGACTTCCTTGGATATGAATTCCAATATAATGATTATGACTCTTATAAGGAAAATTAATATTTCACTTGGCCAAAAAAATTTTTTAAAAATTAAGTGAAGTTTTCAAGAATATTAACATCATTATCACAGTTTATCAAAAAAAAAAAAAAAATCACATTTTTAATTTAATTGTCTCATTTGTGTTAATTCTGTATACTTTCTGGACCCTAAGGGGGAGGTTTGAACACCTAAAACCCCCCCTTGTCTACGGGCCTGAAGTGTGTACGAAAACAGACCTAATATTGCTTTTGTTTTTTGTGATTTTTGTAGTCGCCAACTGGTCGCAGCTTTGATTCTATACTAATTGTCAGTTAGCCAGCGAAAATCATAACGAAATAAGTATGTTTATAATAAGCATGTTATGGCTTTCAGAAACATATGACGTGAACATATTATGTTGATTACGACCATGTTGTATATTTCTGACAAATATGACACGCTAAACATAAAAATTTGCTACTTTTCTCACAAACATATCGGACATGCTTTCCAGAAAACTATTTTTTGTTACATCAATCAAAATATGTTTATTTGAAATTGAAAACAAACATTAAAATGAATGTCACAAAAATAGCAATGTGTATAACAAACAAACTATGGTCAGAATTGCGAAATATATTAACGGTAAACAGAAATATGTTTGCTGCAATCAAAGTGAAAAATGTAATTTTTTTGCGGGTGTATTTCTCGCTTGTCTCAGAATAAAAACATTATTTCACAATCCTTAGTTGCATTATATTGCTGACCGATTCTATCTAATGAATAGAGCCAATGGTACTTACGTTTCTCATAGTCCAAATGAGGTTAAAACATTTAAAATCTATCAGAAGCCATTTTTAAGCATTTATCAAAATTATGATTCTTTTTTTTAAACTTATTTAACTTGCAGCATAATTTGGGCACTGATTTAAATTAAAAAAAAAAAATACAAGCTCAATATTTTAAAGAAATTATGGCTAATTAATTCATTTAGTAAGGTTGAAAAACCGTAAATAGAAAACACTCAAACCTATCAACAATTCAATCTAAAACGTTTAAGTTAAAAAATGCCACCAACATAGCTTAGAATTAAATAATCATTCCCGTTGTCTGACTTTTACCTCAAATAAAACATTAACTTAAACTCCAAACAAAAACTGAAAATTAATTTTAAATTAATTTAAGCGCAGCATGAAGGAGATAAAAAACAAAATTTTAGAGAAAAAAAAAAACTCAACCAACAAGCGATTAAAAAACAATAATTAAATAACGCTTAGTTTTGTAGAGCATTACGATCTAAGAGGGACTTATTATAATGTCAGCCATGATGGTGTTTGGCAGTCGCAATTAATCAGAGAACGAGCCACAAGAGTGCGAATGTGTGGGGTCCATTATAAAGAAAGTTTGAATTTTTAAGATTTCAATTTGTGGTTTGTTTGGCCTAAACAAAATGTCAGAGAAATTTGAAAGCTGTGGAGATATTTAACAAAGAAATTGATAATCTAAGTGTTTCAAAGGCTAAGAATCCGACATCTAAAACGTGGATCCAACATCAACTACATCCCTATAGATGAACATTTCTTCGCTATGCTCTAAGTTTTCACCTTCTTATTCATACTTTATCAAGGTGGGTTGTTTTCAGCTGTCCTTGACCAATCGTTACCCTCTTCTTTTCCAAGCTGCTGCATATTTAAATATCAAAGTGAAAATGCTTAACATTTTTTTAGTACCTCTCGATTTTCCATTTCCTGACTTTCGATTAACTCTGAATTCAATTAAGAATCCTTTTCGCCAGGTGCCACACGCAATAATTTAATTCTAATTCATTGCCGCTGCTTTGTAGCTTTTCCCCATGGATACAGGTGTAAATCTTGAATCTACCCACTTAAAAACAATGGCAACAAATAAGATGCATTTTCAAAGGATTCCACTCAACGGTCTACGTTTTCGTCGGGTTTCCCTTCCTCTCCCTTCTTCTAAATTGCTTAGCATTATTAACACTTTTTAAGCGTCTCGTCTCTTCTAATGCTTCCACCATTTATTTCATGGGAACACAAAGTTCCCACGCATATGCCTTAAATGCAACGCATAGATTGCTTCAATCTCATAGATACTGCCGAGTGCCTTAAATTAATAAAAAATTCCTCATCTCGTCGTATAGACAAAATACAGAAGCGCTAAAGGTTAAACAGAATCTTCTGTGCGGCAGTTTTTCTTTAATATTCTCCACCTTCTCCAATTTGGACAATCAAAAGATGCTCAAATATTTGTGCGATTAGCCATTATCAAGTCGCGCTCACTGGGGATGATGAAAATCAAAGAAATTCATTGACCAAGCCGACTGTCTACCCAGCTAGCTGTTGTTGATGTTAATGTTGGTGCTGCTGCTGCTGCCGTTGACCCTGCGGAGAGGGTCACAGAAGGTGGCCTTTTTGTTGTATTTATTGGCTTCTACTTTAATTTTTATAGTCTTGCCTTGCTTAGCGCTTGTTTGGTTTTGTTGTTCAAAGAAAAATTATCCTATCCTTTCCGTACGAGTTGTTGTTGTTTTAGCTGCAGTTTAACAATTGTTATAGACGACTTGACGCCTCTGTGGTTGTGTTTTGCTTTATATTAGATTTTTGTTAGGATTTAATGAGGTCCTGTGTTAATTTAATTGTATTAAAAACACGTTGGCAGCTTGCGTTCATTAAAGGAAACTGTCAAGAATAAACTGCTTGAATTATTCAATATTTTCTGAACTACTTAGAACTAGAAGGTGATTGAGAATTCTTAATGAAAGTGTGATAGTAATTTTGTATCGTTATATTAATAGAACTTTTGATGAACCTTTTTTGTAAATGCTTTGAAAATTAATTTGGAACGATTTGAGGTCGCCCAAGTTCAAAAAATGTTATATCTTTAAAAGTGTCAAAAAATCAAAATCTTAAGTAAGAAATAGTTTCAAATTTTTTTTTAACAAAAGACTATCCACTGAGCTGGATCAAAGCGACATGCGATCCGTACCGATTCTCGACCTGTCTGGGGGCCTAGAAAAATAGCCCAGTCTCTAACGAAGCCTCTCTGATACCTGGCCGACTCAGGCAGTAAATGTGGCCTCACCGTGGCATTGTAGTTAGGGCGCGATGGACATCTTTTCCCCTCTTTATTTTTGACCACCATAATGGCGGACTCTCAACCTAAGCTCGGGTTGGATCAAGACTGCACACGAAGATACCAAATCGCCTTTGGATGTAGTTCCGATTCCGCTCGAGGAGAGGTCTCAGAGCTAGGCAGTTTAACTTTTTTCGTTCAACGGGGAGGGGTTGATTGTAAGACCAAGATGATGATGACAACAAAAAATAAAAATAAAAAAATGAAATAAAAAATAAAAAATAGATGGGCAGTCTTAAAATGCCAAAGAGGTGCAGCCTTTAGCTACATCAGACACGCGGTCTTTAAACGCTCTCTTTGGCAAACAGCATACAGCCGCGCAGTCTCTAATTGCCCTGCCCTGCTGATTAGGAGCATTATGCTATAAATTACATACTGCTCGTAATAGCAGTACCAGTTTAGATTTCAGTAGTGACGTACCTACAATCTATTTACTGGTGAAGATGAGACCTATCCAATCTCTTGCATATTAAGACAGATATGCCAGCCCGGTCGTACCACTGCGCGACCCCGCCGATCAATCTAGACCTGTGTAGCATTCACACAACCCCAAACTAGTTTGAGTCTCCCCGAAGGACCAGCTCACGACAATCATCTGGGCAACTCGATCCCGTCAATGAGGATCCACAACGTCTCCGCAAAGAGGCCAAAAATGCACTCATGCAATTATGAAGGAGTGCATTTTTATACGTGACCGTGCTCAATGAGCACTGAAAGGGCCATTCTAACAGCTCACATCTGCCAGCTCAGTTGCGAGCGATTACACATGTCTGGCACCTACAGAGGAGGACCTAATCTGCCACTCTTATTCTTAGAGTCCGGATGATCTAAACATCTCAACATCCAGATAGAGTATTGGCCTTTTTCTCAGGGACTGCCGTGCTCAGCATGAGAATCCATGTTAACACACAATTTCACCACATACCTCAGTGACCGCCGTGCCGGTTTGAGGGACCAAGTCAAACGTCGACGAGCAAACCCCTAAGGAAAGCCCGAGAGTCAACATGTTAAGCACGCATGTCAAAACACTCCACATCCAAATTTATCGGCCTTTTCTAGCCTCAGTGCGGTGGATAGATAGGGTCCACCCCATTTGACGGGTAAGACTATCCCCGTACTAACAAGTTTTAAGGTCAATTACTATACCTTCGGCTTGTTTCATATCGATATACTCAATATGACCTGCTACCAAGATGGGCGCCACCCCGAGCTCTTGGTTGGCCCTATCAGTTTTTACGTTTGCAGGACGTATCCTACAAACAACCATCCTCCCTTATCCTGGCTTTGGACAGGCAGGCCCAACTAAGTTGCTAACCTGGCGGAGTTCGAATTCCCGACAATCAACGCACCGAGGAGCCCCTTGTAGTGGGCGGTGGGTATCACAGGAGAAGCTAATGCTCCTGTCAAACCGTTGCCCACAAAGCGCCAGAGATCTCTTGAGGAGGTCCGTCAGCCGAGCCCAAAGAAAATCTGTGGTAGTACAGCAATTCCAAAACTTTTCAGCAAAACCGCATCTGGGCAAATTACCAATGCGGTAATCGACAAAAGCGATCCGGACGGCAGCATTTCGCCTGAAAGATGAAGGAAGGTAGTAGTCAAAATGGCTACTATCTTAATTCCAGCTATGAAGGAGTTTCCCGGCAAAGGCCCTTCCTGACGTGATATTGCCTGACATAAGGGCCGCGTGAAGCTCATCGCATGCACCGAAAAAAGGTCTGTGGACCTATACAAGATCGTAATCTCCAGGATAGGGGAGGTATGGCGGAGAGCAAGACTCGGATTCGTTGATAGGGATCAGATCCCTAACAAACCAAGAGCGCGTTGCAGAGACCCTACCGAACCATCTGATCCGATAATGTTACTGGAGGTAATTTGGCTGGGATACCATATGATCTGCCAACAGCAAACTGGAAGGTGACACGGGTTGATGAGCCGAAGGAGGATTTGAGATCGATAACTTTTATTGAGTTCCTGGTTCTCTTGTCATCCAAAGATTTTGTGGTAGACTATGGCGTCTCATCCATGCAACTACGGATCTTCAAAAAAGATGAGGCGTTATTGGAGGAATAGCAGACTCCAACCCAACTAAGGAAGACCCTTCTCAGTTCTACACCCTTGCAACAGAATCGGAATACGCAAGCACGATTGATACAAACACACTGTTTAATAAAATATTTTAAAACATTATATTTTTGTGATTAAAATGATTATTTTCAATAATTTGAATGAATGAATGAAATTACGTGAAAGCATTCCATAATTTTCTGCATTGACTAAATGAATGCATTCATTTTGTAAATAAATCACATGATTTAAAATCACTAATGATTGCATTCTTTTACAGCTCTACTATAGGACTTTTAGACTTAAAACCGAGTTCTTCTCTCAAATAATTTATAAAAATATATATAAAAACCAATTTTTAAATTTTAGCAAAAATTTATAAAAAATATAACAACAAAATCATCACTCATCATTAATCTTCCGTTCCGTTATAAGTTTTTAT
Organism: Coremacera marginata; assembly: GCA_914767935.1. Lineage (NCBI taxonomy): Eukaryota > Metazoa > Arthropoda > Insecta > Diptera > Sciomyzidae > Coremacera > Coremacera marginata. The sequence goes on along the minus strand of OU612043.1, from coordinate 175,546,625 downwards.
TGGCACGGGGTAAGAAAACATTGACAGTAAAATCAAATTATGCCTCAGTTTCTTATAAAATTAACTCAACAACACTCGCAACACCAGACAAATACAACAAAACTGCACAATTAATGTGATTGTTAGGTACATCTAATACTTAAGTGAGCAATCAATTCAAAAACTATTAAAAAAATTACACATTCAACATTTCATTAAATCCATGAAGACAAACAATTATTAACATTTTCACAATATTTCAATAACAATATTGTCAACAACAACAACTACCACAACAGCAACGATACATCGATTATAAAGCGATTTCGAGCTGAGTCACTACATGTCAGATGGTCCGCTCACTTTAACCGTTTGTGCATATGTCACTTCATGATTTGGTTATACATGTCGACATAATTGAAAGTTTAATAAACATAACAAATTGCATAATAAACACATTTCAATAAAAACAATTTGTTCTTGAAATTGTAACAAAATGTTGCCTAAAGCTACTGCAACAGCAGCAATAATAAAATATTTATAACGTAATAACAGGAACTCAATCATCAGAGGGTTAATTTTGAGTTAGATCATTTTGTGATGTTGCTACTTAGAGCAATCAGTTAATCAAGGTTTAAATGCTGACGGTGAACAGATTATTAAGAATTAATTCAAGTATTTGTTAAGACCGACAAAAATGTTGCTTAGCTAACAAAAACTCATTTTCAATAAATTAACTTATCTTAAAATAATATGTAAATAATTAAGATACTAATTTTATTATTACCGTTCACATTTTATATATATTTAAAATGTTTTTAAAATAAAAAATCGTGTAACAAAATGCTCTTGGTTGGTTGTATATAAAATTTCAAATTTATTTGTACTCTGCTAACATTTTCCCCCGTTCGTATAAATAATGCTTTGCGTAGGTTTATTAAATCAACAATAGCAGCAACATGTAAATTGCCACTGGTTGCAGTTGTTGTTGTTGTTGTTGCTGTTGATCATGCCTGTTGCTGCTGCTGCTGCTGCTGTTGAAAGCCTGCTAATTGACAATTACGAGTATTTGATGCTAATGTCATGCAGCATGACAGCTACATATGAAATGTTTACTTTTTGTTGTCTAAAGTGATCAAATGTCAAATGTAGGCGTAACGATCACCTCGAATATAATGTTGTAGTAAGCTAAGTTTCTCTTGCCAACATAAACGAACAAATAATAAATATTTCAATAAAGTGGCTGCAATATTTATTGTACAGGTTAGAAGCAAACAAAATTATAGTGTGAACATTATTCAATTAAAATAATTGCATATTTTAAGAGAAAGTAGTCAACACATTTTTTTTTATTGCACTACATATTCTCTCAAAATAATATTGTATACTTTAAAAGCAAAAGTTGCATGGTATGGTAAGAAAAACATAGCAATGAAAATATTAAGAAAGATATTGTTACTTTATGTTCGGTAATGGCTGCCATGGTTGACTTTCTAAGTTTTCTGGATTAGGGCTACTTATATTATATCAGTTAGCAAGCCCTTAAGCCATTTCAGCCCTTGAAAGGACTTTGACCGAGCTTCTTATGATCAATTGTGTTGTGCGTGTTATGAAATGTTTGAACACAAAAGATCGAGAACTGAACCTACAATTTTTATGCCAACACCAGATTGAGGTAAATTTCCCTTAATGAGGTAATTTTTGACAAATTTATTGGACAGAGGTAAAAAAGGTAATTTTTGACCAAAGCTGCTAAATTTTGCATGAATAATTATTTTTTTTTTAACCAAGAGAGCTGTTACCGCTGCTTTCGCTGCTATCGAAAAGGAATCAGCCAAAGTGGGTTTGACGATAAATGAGGGTAAAACAAAGTATATGCTGTCTACAAACAAGGGAGCGCGGCGTTTAGACTCCCACGTTTCATCCGGCAGCTATAACTTTGAAGTAGTCAAGGAGTTTGTTTACCTTGGCACCGCCATTAATACTAACAACGAAATCAGCCTGGAGATAAAGCGAACAACAAGAATTGCTAATATGTGCTACTACGGGCTCAGTAAGCAACTAAGTTCCAGAGCCCTCTCCCGATCGACAAAACTAACACTCTACAAGACGCTCGTTCTACCTGTGCTGCTTTATGGCGCTGAGGCATGGGTAGTTTCGCAAACTGACGCAGCCGCTCGGGGGGTGTTCGAGAGAAAAGTTCTTCGCAAAATCTTCGGTCCTGTTCGAGTCGGCGATGACTATCGCATCCGAATGAACCACGAGCTGTATGAGCTCTACGATGACATTGACGTAGCTCGGCGAATAACTGTGCAGCGACTACGCTGGCTTGGTCATGTCCATCGTATGGACGACGAAGCTCCAGCGAAAAAGGTGCTCGAGGCGAGGGTCGCCGGTCAACGACGACGAGGGAGACCATGCCTCCGATGGATGGACCAGGCTGAGAAAGCCCTAACCGCACTTGGTGTATCCGAATGGAGAAGGCGCGCGCAAAGCAGAGGCGCCTGGCGAGAGCTGATGAGGTCGGTCGAAACCCGGACACGGGTTGTTACGGCCACCTAAGTAAGTAAGTAAGTAATTATTTTTTTTCAACTTGAAAATTTTTTAAGTTATTAAGAGCACTGCTACCTCTCTAAGCAAAATGTATATGCAAGTAGCCTGGCCTCAGCATTTTGTGCATTATTTTCATTTTTGAGTTGCCGCGAATTTTAAATTAAATACTAAGAAATTTGCTGAACTACACCAAGGAATAAGAAGTAAGCAAATGTTTTGAAGTTGCATTGTAACTTCCTTTTTAGAAATGTCAAAAAGGTTATCCGTCAGAAATATGTTTTCAGAAATGCAGTTTTTAGATATTAACAACAGAAAAGATTTAATGCCTCTTATTGCTTTACCAAATATATTAGATGATGTTATAAAACTTAATTTTATGTGCGCAGTATATATTTTCATTACTGAAAATTTGAATTGTTATTGCATATATAAATATACAGGGTTGTCCATATTCGAAGCGCCCATCTGGCAACACTGTAACTTTCCGCAGTAATGCCAAATCGACTAATGACATACCGCGTTTGAAGCGTCATTCCAAGCAAATGTTTACAATGGAACAGTACACGCCACGCAAACGCTCTAAAATTGTTGAAATTTACATTCAACAAAACAAGTCAATAGTGAAAACTCAACGTGCTTTCAAAAAAATAAATAAAGTAAAAAGTGCGCCTCCAAGAAAACAATTTATCGTTTGTATGAAACTGAAAATCCACAAGAGATTCAAGAGGTACCTCTTCACGATGCAAAAGTCACTGTTTGGTGCGGCGTTTGTGCTAAAATGCTCATTGGGCCGTTCTTTTTCGAAGACGATAATGGCCACAGAGTTACTGTCAATCAGGAGCGTTATCGCGATATGATAAACAATTTTTTCATGCCAATCGTTCGTCGAAAGCGTATCAGGCACTACTGGTTTCAACAAGACGGCGCGCCACCACACACAAGCCGCACTACAATCGATTTTTTGAAGCAATTGTTCCCTGGCCGTTTGATGTCAAAAAATGGTGATTTCGATTGGCCGCCAAGATCACCAGATTTAACGCCTCCAGACTTCTTTTTGTGGGTTTATTTGAAATCAAAGGTTTACGTCAACAAGCCAAAGACCCTAGAAGAGCTGAAAACCAACATCCGTCAAGAAATAACCACCATTCCCATCGAAATGTTGAAGAAAACCATGGAAAATGCTGCAAAACGGGCACAATATGTCGTAGAGGCCAATGGCGACCATTTACGAGATATCATATTCAAGAAATGATGTAAGCAAATCTACTTGAACCCAGTTAAATGATATTCATGACGAACAGACAAAAAATTGTGGTTTCTTTGATTTATTTAAAAATAAAATGGGCGCTTCGAATATGGACAACCTTGTATTATACTTGCAAGAATAAATTACAGCAATTTTTTGAATTTTTTTTTTTTTTTTGGAAAAGCTAAATTTCTCCGAAAGTGCTAAATTTTTTTCCAAATAGTGGTCAATTTCGGCTCGTCTCTCTGTCAACCCTACTCCGAACGGCTTATGTACTCAAGAAGCTTTTCATGGCAGTTTTTACTTTCTGAGGTTTGCCATCGTCTGCAGAGAGCCAACGGCCGAACAGAAAAATTAATTCAATTGAAAAAATTTTCTAAGTCAGATGGGACTTGAACCTGGGTTCACTGGCGTATGGGCCACACACTCTACCCACTACCCCACGGCCACAACAAAAAAATTAAGGATCATATTTTATAAACTACTAATAAATAAATACTTTTTAATAAATTATCTTTAAAACACAAAAATTTAAAATAACATAAAATAAATTACATATATACAGAAAACATATTTACTGCTTATTTTTTTATTGTTGGGTGTCAAATTTCCACGACAATAGATATACGGGCATATAATGACAGCGACTTTCCATTTTAACTCTCCACACATGGTTGTGAACTTGGCTACGCTGAACAAATTTTTTCCTTCAACAGCGTACTACCTAGCGAAAAAATCTGTCAAAAATTTTTCAGATTTCACTCCAAGCATATCACAGAACGAGGAGTAAAAAGCTTCGTTTGGAAAATATATATTAAAGAACGCTCACGAAACAAAATTTAACAAACATTTAAGATACCTTGCTGATGTCATGCATGCGTCTGTTAATTCCATATTTATTGATATCATCTATTTTTTTGACACTTAAAAACGCACTTGTAGGCATTGCTAATTTTCTTCGTACTAAAAACACCACAAACGCCTTCACATTACAAACACGCCGATGCTGGAGACACCTTGTGGCAAATAAAAGCAAATTTTTGTTAGTTATAGCATAGCAAATACACAATCTTCTATCTATTGATAGATGGTGACGATCTACTGCAGCATAGCTTCTGTCATAATTAATATTGAATTAACAACTGTTTCTATCAAGTGTTTGTGGCCTGGTGGATAGTGTGTTGAATTCTCATTTAAGAGAACGCGGGTTCGTTCTTTACGGGCGGGCCAAAATATATTTTTAGTATTTTATATTAAAGTATTAAATTTTCTTGTTGTAATAAGCGCTAGCAACAAAGAAACCATCAAATTTCTAAGAAAAAATCTCGAAAATATTTCAGATTTCACTCCAAGCTAATTTTACGAGGAGTAAAAAGCTTCGCTTCAAAAATTTTTAATTCCTGTACATGTAAGACCACAGGTGGCGTTGCAAATTGGCGTCTAAAAATTCCGGTGGGACAAATAAATCTATACTGGGTCATCTGAAAAAGAAGGTTTGTAGTTAATTAAAAGACCTAACTCTTGGCGTAACCGTGAACCGATTTTGATTTTTTTATTCACAAGAAAAAAATTCAATGATTTTGACCATAAAATGTCATCAATTTTCGGGCTTTCAACTTTGAGCTCAAAAAAATTTTTTTAAATCAAACATTTTAAAATGGGGCCACGGCGATAGCAAGAGTTAGGTATTTAAATTAACCACAAACATTTTTTTTCAGATGACCCAGTATGGATTTATTTGTCCCACCGGAAAAGTAATTTTTTTATTTCACGTCAATTTGCAATGCCACCTGTGGGCTTACATGTATATGAATTTAAAAAAAAATAATTTTTTTTGTATTCTTGAATATTTAGTAATTGAATAATAATAAAAAAGTTTCTATAAATATCTGCAGTAGTTTTTTTTTTAATCAGCCTTTAAAAATCTACTTTTGAAACACGCCTTAACCCGGAACAGTCGCCTTAAGTCTATTTAATTTCATTTACACTTTTTTATTTTTTTTTTTTTTTTTTCTTTACCAAAAGTTGCGCTGCACAATATTTTGTGTTTGATTTTGTTTTTTCAAAATCATTTGCTCATTTGTAAAGTTTCGTGAGTTCCACTGCTTTAAGGCATGCCAAACGAAATAAAAAACATTTTTTCTTTGGTTTTGTTTTGCATCTCAGCACTGCCTTTAAATGTATCTCTTTCTTCGCCTTGCGCGTTGCTCATATGTTTTTTATGTTGTGCTGTACTGGCTGAGCGGAAAAGAGAACAGTAGAGAACAATTTGGAATTTACTGAAATTCTCGCAACACAAGCAAATGGAAATAAAACGATCAAGCAATTCGTGGCATCGATGATGATTTCTTTAAAAACTTAACACTTTAATTAAACATACTTTTATTAATATTTCGAAATAAAAGTGCCTCTATGCTGTGCTATAGCACAAATATGACATTATAAAACTTATTTCATAAAAACCGACACAGTTCTTTTTGAGATTAACTTAAATTTTATTTTATAGAATAGTAAAGATAGATAGAAGTATAGATATAGATGTTCCACATTAAAGGAATATTTAAATTCATATAAAAAAAAAAAAACGAAATGGTCATTTCAGCCCTTGAAATGACTTTGACCGAGCTTCTTATGACCAATTGTGTTGTGTGTGACGTTAAATGTTTGCACACAAATGATCGAGAACTGGACCTACATGTTTTACAACGACTCCGAACGGCTTATGTTCTCAAGAAGCTTTTCATGGCAGTTTTTACTCTCTGAGGTTTGCTATTGTCTGCAGAGAGGTGACGGCCGAACAGAAAAATTAATTCAATTGAAAAAATTTTCTGTGTCAGATAGAGGATTCGAACCTGGGTTCTCTGGCGTAAGAGTCACACACTCTACCCACTACGCCACGGCCGCCGCCATATTTGCATAAGGTCAGCGCTAATATAATCAGACTTTTTATCAGAAGCGCCAACTTCAAAGCATTTGTATTCATCAAGAAATTAATATATTTATGATAATAAAACAAATAAGAAAAAATTCAAATAATAAGATTTCATATATAATAATATGTTTAAATAAATTATCAAATATGACCAAGAAATATGAAAGGAAAAGTACTTTTAAAATTATTTTTTACTTTGAAGTGATTTTGCAGTCGTTTGTTTTCTTTTTTAAAAGTTTTTATTTCTTCCTTTTTAGAGAATATGATAAATTTTCGAAAAAAGTGTATAAACAACATAAAAACAATTGTTCTGAAAAAAATTGTTCTACTAAATTCTGAAAGATGGTTGGTTATTTCAAATATCTGTCTCTTAAATTTAAATTAGATGTCAAGTGTTTTGAAATTATTATACCCATTCTTGTAAAGAGTTTTATTATCCTGGTGTCCATATAATTCGAGATATAGTGTTTTTCTAATATTGCCACGCCCGTTTTTTAAATAAGCGCCCACTTTCTTGAGCGTTGTTCCCAATAATTGTGCCTACCCCTGAACTTTATTTCAGTACCCCAGCGTCAATATTAACTGAGATAGTGTTTATCTAGTATTGCCACTCCCATTTATCGAATAACGCCTACTTTATTGACCGTGGTTTTTAATAATTTTGCCAACCCCTGTACAACAATAAATTTCAGTGCCCTAGTGTCAATATTATTCGAGATACACTGTTTTTCTAATATTTCCACTCCCAGTAGTCGAATTCCGCCCACTTTCTTGACCGTAATTTATACTAATGATGCCTACCCTATACCAAATTGCAGTACCATAGTATCAATTTTTTTCGAGATATACTCTTTTTCTAATAGTGCCACGCCCATTTGTCGAATAACACCCATTTTATTGACGGTAATTTGTAATGATTGTGCCTACCCCTACACTAAATTTCAGTGCCTAGAGTCCATATTATTCGAGATACAGTAGTATCTAGTATTGCCACGCCCATTTCTCAAATAACGCTAACTTTATTGACCCTTATTTTTAATAATCCCCTGTACTACAATAAATTTCAGTGCCCTAGTGTCAATATTATTCGAGATACACTGTTTTTCTAATATTTCCACGCCCAGTAGTCGAATACCGCCCACTTTATCGACCATAATTTGTACTTATAATGCCTACCCCTATACCAAATTGCAGTACTATAGTATCAATATTATTCGAGATATACTCTTTTTCTAATATTGCCACCCCCATTTGTCAAATAACGCCCATTTTCTTGACCGGAATTTGTATTAACTGTTTCGACTCCTACACTAAATTGCAGTAAACTAGTGTCAATATTATTTGAGATACAGTGTTTTTATAATACTGCCACGCCCATTTGTCGAATAACGCCCACTTAATTGACGATGATTTGTAATAGTAATGCCTACCCCTATACTAAATTGCAGTACTCTAGCCTTAAAATTATTCAAGATACACTGTTTCTAATATTGCCACGCCCATTTGTCGAATTTCGCCCATTTTTTTCCCCTTAATTTGTAATAATTGTGCCTACCCCTACACTAAATTGCAGTACCCTAGTGTCAATATTATTTGAGATACAGTAGTATCTAGTATTGCGAGATCTATTATTGCCACGCCCAGTTCTCGAATACCGCCCACTTTTGTACGGGCACCTCCATGCTTATGATATCGATCTGTTCCCCAAAAATTATGGCAATCACGCATATGGTTTAGGAGTTATCGATGTACATACATTAAAAAAAAAAAAAAAAAAAAAAAAAAAAAAAGACCGAGAAACACAGGAACCGACGAACTTGAGAACCTCCTCCTTTTTGAAGTCGGTTAAAAATGAACAATCACAACTACGAAGACCGATCACTCAAACAAAGTTGAAAACAGGTGGCGATGTTTATCTAATTTGGTATTAACTGTCAAACGAACACAAACTAAATACGCGCCATCTCTCAGAGATGCCACTTGTCTTAAACAACAGAAATTTTTGGAACTACCTTCCTAAGCATAATATGACCAAAATGGTAAAAAACAGTAAAATGTCGAATTTTAGCACCTTCACTCTAATGCATCTCCTGCCCTTATTTTTGCACGAATTTCTTTCAACGATAGCTTATTTTCTCTATTAAGCTTATCTTCTCTATTTCCACTCTTGGATTTGTGGTATCCAAGGTATGTTTAAGGTGTTTTTTATGTTAAAAAAAAAAAATTTTTTAATAAAACAATTTTTTTTTGCGGTTTTCGGTCTTAGAGACGCCAAATGTATTATAAAATACTAGCTGTACCCGGTGTGCTTCGCTACCCCTATAGTGATAAAATAGAAAGTATTTAGATATTAAAAAAATTTATTTATTTGATTATGAATTAATTATTGCAATGCTTTAGGATATACAATGTTTTTAGTCGGTGTAGAGGTGTAGCTTCTAGAGCAAAGAACGGGGCGTGGCCCGCCTACTATTTACATGGCATATAATCCTTTTTAAGATAACATGATATGTAGCAAATATCATCATTCTATGCCAATTGGCTGAGATATGAGGATTTTATGTTTTCGGTTGTGTAGGCGTGGCATCACCCCTTCGTCTGATCAAAATATTATGTAACCAAGGACTTATTATTTCGTAACAATGTCCTATTGTGAAAATTTCATGTCGACCGGTCCAGTAGTTTAGAAGATATTACAGTTTTTAATTTTTTCAAAAATTGGCGTGGTTCCGCCCACTTTTTTTGTGGAACGTATTTCTATTCATGCCAATACTATATGTACTAAATATCATTTCCGTGGGTCCAAAAATGCCGAAGATATGACGATTTTAAGTTTTGGGTTATATGGGCGGGGACACGCCCCTTTGTCCAAGCAAAACTGTATATAGCCTAATATTCCTTCCAGAGTCATATTAAGACGCTGACAAAATTTCAGGAAAATCGCTCCAGTGGTTTGGCCTCCTATAAAGCACAAACAGACATACAGACATACATTCATTTCTTTTTTCGATTTTTTTTTTCTTTTTTTTTTTTAAAAACCCGAACTGAAAAAATACCTTTCCAACAAAGTATAAATCATCAAAATCGGTTCGGCCGATCTCGAGTTATGGGATTACATCGCATTCGGACACTTTCTTTTATATATATAGATAATGGGATGACGTGTTTTCAATTTAAAGTCGGTTCAAGTCTTACTTAATTACTTAGGTGGCCGTAACAACCCGTGTACGGATTTCGTCCGACCTCATCAGCTCTCGCCAGGCACCTCTTCTTTGCGCGCGCCTTCTCCAATCGGATACACCAAGTGCGGTTAGGGCTTCCTCGGCCTGGTCCATCCATCGGAGGCATGGTCTACCTCGTCGTCGTTGACCGGCGACACTCGCCTCGAGCACCTTTTTCGCTGGAGCTTCGTCGTCCATACGTCATACGTCAATGTCTTTGTAGAGCTCATACAGCTCGTGGTTCATTCGGATGCGATAGTCATCACCGACTCGAACAGGACCGAAGATTTTGCGAAGAACTTTTCTCTCGAACACCCCCAGAGCACCTGCGTCAGTGTGCGAAACTACCCATGCCTCAGCGCCATAAAGCAGCAGAGGTAGAACGAGCGTTTTGTAGAGTGTTAGTTTTGTCGATCGAGAGAGGGCTCTGGAACTTAGTTGCTTACTGAGCCCGTAGTAGCACCTATTAGTAATTATTGTTCTTCGCTTTATCTCCAGGCTGACTTCATTGTTGTTATTAATACAAAGGTATACAAGGCCAAGGTATACAAACTCTTTTACTACTTCAAAGTTATGGCTGCCGGATAAAACGTGAGAGTCTAAACGCCTTGTTTGTAGGCAGCATATCCTTTGTTTTACCCTCATTTATCGTCAAACACACTTTGGCTGATTCCTTTTCGAGAGCAGTGAAAGCAGCGGTAACATCTCTCTTGGCTCTGCCGACAATATCAATATCATCAGCGTACGCAAGGAGGTGGACACCTTTGTAGTCGGTTCAAGTTGGTTCATGAAAAAAAAATTTTATTGTTTTTTTATTTTAGGCGTTTATATAACATCTTAAAAATGCATGAATTTTAAAAAGATATCGAATAATAAAAAAGTTATAGCGCCTTCTAATTGAGAAACCGGATGTACCGTTTTAGCATTATTTTGGCATTATGCATTATGTGGCATGAAGTAGCGCGCTAACTTCTTTACTATTATATAATAATTTCAGCGGCTCAAACTGGTTTTTTTGAGTAGCGATCCAATCAAAACTATATACTACTTGCAGACCACAGTTGTCACGGACTTTTTTAAGCTGAATAATTTGTAAGTATAAAAATTTCATATTTTTCATCCGTTCAAAATTTAAACGCGATTATGTCAAACCTACTTTTTTAAAAAGCGCGTACAATCTCATTTCAAAACTACCTAACCCATTGGTCTGAAATTTTCAGGATTAATTAAGACACAAATTATCTTACAATATGAGTGAAATAATTTTCCAAAACACTTTTTCAAAAGTCGGTTACGCCAAACATGCCAAAAATATGACTTTTTTTGATTTTTTTTCTCATTCAAAAAATAATTTTGTTTTCAATTTAGCTCCACTCATATCATTGAAAAATAATTAAAAACTATGTTTTTTTACTTTTGGTATGTTTCAGATGGCTGTATCAGACGCAATCTTGTACGCGGTCAAAAGTGAGGCCTAATTTGAGGATGTCAGAAAATCCAACATATTGAAAAAACAAAAATTAAAAAAAAAATATTTTTAAATTCGTATTTATTGGACAATTAAATGCTAAGATTTCAACACACTAAGTTTTCTTTTTCTATCTTAAATGTAGTCATGAAAAAAAGTATTTTTTTTCGATGAACCGACTTAGGGCCTTAATAGGATGCGCCATGCTATATGCGGTATATCTTACGATAATAAACTATATTTATTATTCTAGTGGAAAAAATTATTATTACATCTAATGGTAAGCGGTAGGTGCTCTTTCTGGGGAACGTAGTTTAAGATTATTTATAAGGTTCAATAGATCCGTACACAAAGGGTACCGACGGGTAATGACCGTGTGTTTAGTCTTTATGATTTTTGCTACTACTATCGTTTTAGTAGCTTATATTTTTAAATAATTTTTATGTGTGTTTTATGGAATATTTTAGTAGCTGAACTGTTAATAGCTTAAAAGCCACTAAAAAGTTTCTCAACAGTTTTGCGTAATTTTAAAAATAGTGTTTTTTATATGCATGAAATCATAAGGACCAGAAGAGTTTTAATTTTTAAACAATGGCAATTTACTACGATCCGGAATATGATGGTGATATACATGATGATAAGCTTGGAAATATTATTTAACTAGTTATGAAGACCATTGCCAATTTAATTTCGAATATGATGTAAATATCATCTTCAGCAGTTGCATTATATAAATATATTTCATATTAAATATATTTCATATTTTTAATTTTTTAAGGCAGTACCTGCGTATTCGATTTTATGCATCTATTGTGAAGATGGGGAATGTGAATATGGAATTTGAGCTTAGCGTAGAAATGTGATAATAACTTTGATTTCAGAATCTTTTTCCTTAACCCTAAGGATTCATTCATAAAAAATGAGTGAGCAACTCAGTAACGTGATTTCGAGCATCTACCGATAATGATGCTAATAAGGAGTTAAAATAATATTAAAAGAAAAAAACCTTGCGATCGCATGCAAGATCATTAACATCGGAATCAATCAAAGCCATAGCCACGCGCACACACAAAAACAACAATAAATTAAGCTGCCATCTAGTTGTATAAAGACATCAAGGAAGCAGCACACCAGCCAGGCAGACCAGTGTATCTTATAGATGCTTTACATAGCTGAATAAACTAATATTTAAATATAGCAGTCAATCGTTAAATCGTAGTCAAACAAACAGCCACAACAACAACAACAACTACATCAACACAATCAATAGCGGCAGAAAATGTAAGCGAGAGAGCCAAGCTACCGAAAATTATAATTAAAATGGAACAAGCATCAAATGAAAAATGTGGGTAGCCAACAAATATTGATGTTGTGGGCCATCGACAAAGTATTTCGAACAACAACCGGCTATCTTTGAAGTTTAACTCGATTGATGGCTGAGTCAAGCGCAGCGATGATGTATAGAGAAACAGAAGCGCGCGCTGCCTAGAGGTCAGCGCTTTTAAAATTTGCCGCCGCTACCGCTAAACTGCAGCTTGGAAAGTTGATCATATTTTTTTTTATTTTCTCTCAATTTTAAGGTTAAAATATGCAGTGTTGCTCTGCTTTATTTTTGTTTGCTCTAAGTGTTTGAGGGAAGAGAGTTTTTGGAGAGATGGAGTGATGAACTTTTTTCTTAGCAACAAGTTAAGCTTCATAGGATTAATTAGCGTTGAGTTGTGTCTGTAGTTTTTCGTGTTTTTATTTTTATTTGAGGTTTGAAATAGATACTCTTGACAATTGTATCTATAGCGAGTGTAGTGGGTGGTCGTGGGTTAAAAAGCATAGCATTCATAAATTCAACGAGCGCACAGCTAGTCTCACAGGGTTGCGAAGCGGCCAAAAATACTTTTTTATTTCGATAAATTTTGTTAAAATTTTAATGCGAATTAATAGAAAATATTTTATATAAAGTAAAAATCATTATTTTTTTTTTAATTTCAAATTTAACTTCGACATAGCACAGCTTCAATAATAAATAAAGTTTTCTGTTATCATCTTTCCGGACGTATTTTATCTATCAGAAGCAAAAATTATAGACAAAATGTATACACCTCAAAAGAATATAGCTTAAACAATCTGCCAGTGTTATTTATTTTGTTCCGAAATTAGACTATATTGTGTGTATCGTTATTCCGTTGGTATTTTTTAAAGTTCAAGAACAAAGTTTTACTAATTTTCCTAAGCGTTTTTCTCTAAATACATCTCCAATTTCTGAATACATTATTGCGATAAGAATGATGTTACTACTTCAAAAGGCTTAAGGTGTGGAGACCCGTCCGTCCGGCCATATGTCTGTTCGTTATCTCTTGCGACGTATTTCGCTCATCAAAAGGAAAAATTACACTACACTAAGAAAAAAGCTTATGATAAATTGAATAAAATCCTAGTATAATTTATAAGATGGCTTTGGCAGTTTATAGCCTCCCAAGTTCTTTATCAAAACGCCTAAGTTTTACATGTTGACTTGCCAATTTTTATTTGGGTGATAAATTAACCAAGTATTTGGTAATTTGTTATACACTACTATAAAAAAAAATTGAATTTTAAGAATATAACTTTTTTGGGTTTCGTTTTTTTTTATTTTCCTGTTTTTTGAAGCTACCGCCTCTCGTTCTGTGATTTGCTTGGCTGAAATCGGCAACAACACCAATTTTTCTTTTATCAACACCGTTTTTTTCTTAGAAATTAATGACTTCTCGGTTTTTCTTGCTGATTGACGTATATTATAACGTGAACATTAAATTAAATTAAATTAAATTAAATATCAAATACAAAAATTTTACCTTCGCATGCCGTTGATAGTCGAACACACACCAACCGATACCACTGTATATGAAGTCACTACACTACGCATTGAGCCAAACTCCTTCGTTACGCGGAGAGATTTATTCAATATTAATTACACCTGAAGATATGATGCAGCATAACACAATAATATATTAAAAAATTTTTGTTGTATGGTTATCAACAGAATACTGCGACATACTGCATCTGTTAATACAGCATTTGTTAACATAGCTGCAGTTATGTCAGCAAGTTTTAGCAAGGCTGCTTGGATCAGTGGGTAGGCACCAAATGGACCGGCAACACAAGTTCCAAGGTTCGATTCCGCACGGCGGGCAAAGAAATTTTTATACCTTATACCCTAACGCGTACTGAGTAAGGGGTATATTAACGTTGTCATTTCGTTTGTAACGCCAATAAGGGGGCATGGCAGGTATAGAAAAGTATACATATTTTTGATCAGCATAACCTCCTGAGTCGATGTCCGTGTGTCCATCTGTCTGTCCGTCTGTCGACACGATTACAGCCGTAATTTTAAAGCTATCGCAATAAAATTCAAAATTCAAGCTTCATTCTGGAAATGAGCCAAATCGGATGAAAACCACGCCTACCTCCAATACAAATTGCCTTTATTTTAACCGTAAAATCTCTTCAGAATCCACAAACATTAATGAAATGCCTTGAAATTTGACATGTATGCTTTGGTATTCAATATAAATTTGAGAATTTGGAAAAATCGGATGAAAACCACGCCTACCTCCCATACAAAGTGACTTTTTTCTAACAGTAAAATCTCTTCAAAATCCACAAAAATTAATGAAATGACTTGAAATTTTGCATATAAGCTTAGGTCTTATATGCAAATATAATATAAATCATGACAATGAAATTTGGAAAAATCGGATAAAAACCACGCCTACCTCCCATACAAAGTAGCTTTATATTCACCGTAAAATTCCTTAAAAATCTGCTCAATTTGCTGAAATGTCTTGGAATTTTGCACATAGGCTTTTATATATAATATAGACTATCACTATGATATTTGGAAAAATCGGATGAAAGCCACGCCTACCTCCCATACAAAGTGGCTTTATTTGAAACGTTAAATCGCTTAAAAATCTGCAAAAATTACAGAAATGTCTTGAAATTTTGCATACAAACCTTGATATTTAACATAAGCCACTCTTTGATATATGACAAAATTGGATGAAAACCACGCCTACCTTCAATACAAAGTGACTTTATCAAAATTGAAAAACTTTCGAAAATATATATTACTGAATGACATCGTGTCTGTATGTACCCAAGTTCCGCCAACGTCGTTTATCCAACCCATACATATATTATTCGGTAAAGTGTGGAGTCCTTATACTAGAAAAGTGGGTGTGGCATTTTACTTAAAATTAAATTAAGCGTGTGACACAAATATTTTTGCAGATTATAAATAAAAATTTTATAGACGTCTAAGGACTTTGGATATAATTCAGCACGGCCGCGGGGGGGTAATTTAGCTTCGGTACCATTCCGAAGCTCCATTCCTTACTAGTTTTTCCTTTCTTTTTGTTAATGAAATGTAAAAAATTTACTAGTGTGAATATTAACGTGTGTTTTTTAAATTATTTTATGTTATTTTTGAATATAAAAGTAGTTTTATTACAAAAAAAAAACTATTAAATTATCAAATCTATCACTCGTGTGCCTAATGACGCAGCTGTGTTTTTTTTTTTTTTGTTTGCAGAAAATAGCTAAAAACTATGCTTAAGCCATCCATGCTAGTTGTTTTTTAATTTTGTATTTTTGGATTTTGGGCTTAGATGAATCAAATATTTTTTTTTTTTGCAATATATCGAAGTATGTTCTTTCAAAGCAATGTATTAAACAATAAATTGCTTAGGTGAATAAGCATAAGTTTATAATTCCCATACAATTCTCTTTAGTTTGAAATGTTCGGTTCTGCAAGATTAAAAAAATTTTTTTTTTCACCAACAATTTTCATGCTGTGTGTTAGTGTGTGTGTTAGTTACTTTTTTAAAAACAACAGAACTGAAAAGGTCCGTAAATAATGAAGAAGCCTCTTTTCTTGGATCCAACTCGACAGATGTGCAAGATATATAAGACGTATCTTCTGATGATAGCATTTTTAATCAAATTTGTTACAAACGTGCACGCTTCTGAAAAGTTGTAAAATTGATTTGTATTTCTCGTTTTGATTTTGATAAAGAATTTTGTTGTACACTTTATTTTTTTTCATCGTGTTAATTCTTTTTTCATTCTAATTTTTCTTATTTGATATTTTGACATGGTATATTTTGTAACTTGGAGATTTTTTCTCTTGAGATTTCTCATTTTTTCACTCTCTATTTGCCATTGTCTGCATAGAGGTGAATGCAAAACAGAAATATAGATTAAATTGAAAAACATCCTGTATCAGATGGGATTTGAATCGCGGTTCTTTAACATACGGACCACATTTTAACCAGTATTCACCATTTGTTGTGTGATCGGAAACTATTTGGCTGCGTTTAAGTACAGTTCAAGACATAATTGTTAATGTTAAATTTAAATATAAGATGTCATAGTTATAATGACAGTAGAATTAAAACAGTATCCAAACTTGCCATCGCTTATTAACAATATAAGGGTACTGAGTAATCATAAAAAGTTGTAAAATGGCAATAATTTCTTTATTTGGAGCAGTGTTGTCACTTTACCAAAATTGTCGTAAATCTACCATTTTTTTAGTTTTTTAGTTTCTACCACTTTTACCACCCACTATTTACGTTTTTCTAAAATCTACAACTTTTTATTACAGACTTAGTTTAACAATTTTCATATAAAAATGACTGCATACACTCAAAAAATTTCGTGTGTAAATATTACTAACTACTGCGTACATTGTACGAATATTATTGTAATATTTACCAATGCTCTTGCTATTCACTCGTTAATTATACGGTGCATTTGCTAAATGCTTTCAAAAATAAAGCGGCATGCACTGAGTGTTGTTAATTTCATATTTCTTTGCACTTACCATTTACCGGCAACGCAATTGATGGCTTATTATTAAAAAGTGACAAGTGATTTTGACAGGGTTGCTTCTTACGTAGTCTTATTATGCGCAATTCGTATCAAATTTGGTGCGTAAAGTTTTACGCAAATCGTTTCGTAAAGCTCATATATAAAAAATTGATATTGCGAGATACGCGGTTGCGCAGCCCATATGCAGTGAACCCCCTTTTTGTGTAATTTGTGGCAAACGGTATTTTATAGACATTGCAGTTGTTGTTGTAGTTGTTGTTATTGTGGTTGGTGTTGAAGTTATTGACTTACTTGCTGCTGTTGCTGCTATTTTAGTTGATGAAGTTATTGAAGTTGTTGTTGTTGCTATTGTTGCAGTAGAGCTGTTGGTGGTCGTGAATTCGAGTGCTGAGGTTCTATCAGCTGTGTATTTACTGTGCACAAGTGCAATATAAGTGACTCGATATGGGCTTGACTCGGAAGATATCCGTCATCGTACCTTTAGGCAGGTCCTTTTAATTTTAACTCCTTTAAAACGCGTAACATTTCATGGCAATGCTGTCACTTCACTTTATCGCTTAATTATTTAATAGCAATCCTGCCATTTCAGCACTTTATGCCCGACACGAAACATTACACAATATAAAAAAAAAAATGCCACTATAAATTTTTAAAGCATTAATATTAGCATTAAACTGTTTTTCTACTTTCTTAAAACTGTGCTTTATTGCATATAACATCAGGTTATCGAGAGCGATTTAAAAACACGTCCGACCGAGTAGAAGAGAATTTTTTTTTTGTTTTTCCGTTTCGGTCATCAATTTTTTAAACTCAACTTATACTTCGTACATCCTACGAATAATGCTTACGGTCAACCTACGAATTAATTTTTTCTACTAACGTATGCGGAATAAAATATGGACACTTTTAAAAACTGTATTAAAACAAAACTAAAGTTTATAATTTGGTAAATTTTATTTTAAATTAAACTTATTAATTTATAGTTAATGCAGAAAAAAAATTGCGTCCAATGCGTGTGGCCTTGCGGCAATTTTTAGACACTTTTGTCATTGGATCTGTAAATACCGATGTTGGCACTTTAATAAGCTCCGTTTTAATTTTGGCTATCAAATTGTTCATAGTTTTGAGCCAAAATTTATTGGCATATATTTTCCAATTAAGATTAGCCCAAAAGTCTTCGATTGGACGAACTTGCGGCAAGTTGGGAGGGTTATTCTTCTTATGTACATAAGGTATCGGAGCCTATCCATAGCTTCTAAGCTCTGTTGACAGCAATGGCTTGATATAAGGTCAGGCCAAAATACTGTATTTTTATTGTTGCGTTTGCTTCTAATAAAGTCAGCTACTTTTAGCAAACAGAAGTTGACATACCGTTCACCATTGTCGGCTAAGCCCGACACAAAAAAACTGGCTCAGACATACCCAAAGCACTTATTGCGAGTCACAATAAGACTTTTTTTGGTAACTTACAATGTTCCAAATATTTCACATTGTCTTCTACTTGCTTGTTGCGGTCAAAAAAGTGCTGTCCTTGCCACTCATTACTATCGAATGTGAAATATGACTCGTCATTCATAATGCAAAAAATAGTTTTAACCAAATTTGTCAAACGTATTTTTTGGACACATTTTTGTGCTTCCCACACCATTGGCTTACTTTTGCTTGACCTTTTTTGGATTCCCATTCATAGAAGATACTTCTTCACTACTTTATATTACATTACATACCATTACATTGAAATTTTTTCTTCATCTCTCTGTATGATTTTGCCACTCTTCCATCAGTTATTTGCCTTAGTTCGACGATTGATTTCTTCTTCAACATTATGAAAAAAATATACGCTTTTTTGTCCAATCAGAATAATATTAAAAAAATTACAAATTCTCTCACGACGTTGCTTTTCTTTTTTCGACATTTTGAATACACCTAAGAAGTTACCCGCATAAAATTTTAACTGCTTGTCAATATCACATTGGTCTCTCACAAGCCCGTAGCCAAGGGGGAGGGGCGACTTTAGGTGTTCAAACCCCCTGCCCCCCTTAAGGTTCAGAAAGTATGCAAATGAGATTATTAAATTCAAAATGTTTTTTTTTAAGATAAACTGAGATAATGATGTTAATTTACTTGAAGATGCAAAAGTTTAAACATTTTGAATTAATTTTTCAGCCAATTTAAAAAACTTCGCTAAATTAACGAAAAATTTGTCTGGCCAAATAAAAGATTACTTTGCTTTTAAAGGCATAATCATTATATTGAAATCTAGCTGCAAGAAGCTTGTATACTAAAAAACCGTTTTCTATTGTGGATTTTGATGCTCAAAAAGACCCTGATATCCGGAAAAATGTATATTTGAAATTATACCTAGAACGAATATAATTTCACAAATTATAAAAAATAAGGTTGACACTTTTTATGCAATTCCTAAGCTAATTGGACCCAAAACCTTTGAGAAAGCATTTGTTTGAATGGATTTTTTTTTTTAAATTTTTAAAAGCTATATATTCCACGGTAAGTATTCCACGTAAAGCGGATGACTTAAAAATTTGCCAATTCTATTTTGTTGTTTTCTTGGTATATACGACATCTTAAAGCTCAAATTTGGCACAAAAATTTAGCCCTGCGCGAAGTCTTTTCCAAATTATAGGTTTCGAAGAATCACCTAAAGTCTAAATATTCTTTTTTTTCGAAAAAACTCTCAATAAAAATTTTTTTTAAAACATTTTATACCGTCCAATTCTAAGGAGATTCGAAGATTTTTTTAATCATGTTACCAAATTCTCATAAGAAAAATTACCAATTACTATTTGTTTGAACTTCGGCATTTGTAAAATTATTTTTTATTATGTTAAAAAATTAAAAAACAAGTTGGAACTTCAAAAAATGTATTTTTAATTTGCAAATAGCTTAAATTTAAATCCACCACTGATTAAATTTTTTAATATCAAAATAAAGTAACTGTTTAAGAAAAATTTATCCAGTTTTCAAAAAAACCACTTATTTTGATGCGATAACTTAAATAATATATTGGGTATAAGATATTGGTGCAGTGCAAAAACCAGTTTTCGAGTTACGGCTTTTGAAAAATAATCTAAGAATTAAATATGACTTTAATCGGAGTCGATTCCTCTGCTCAAAAAATTTTAATAAAAAAATATATGCAGTAATTGTTATTGGAATTGAATGATTTTGTCAGTCATGATATCAATTTTTTATAAGGAAATGGAACAGTTCCATTTCTAAAGATTTTAAAATATTTTCTTTTGAATATAATTTCAACTGTCGAAATCGTTTTCGAGAGCAGTAATATTTTAGCTTTTAATGATAAATCGAACTAGGATTTACACAGGTTCAAATACTTGTACACAAGCTGGGGATCAATAAAAGCGTAAGATAGCCAAAAAGAAACCAAATCTAAAGACTAAAATTTTTTTGTTCTCCCTTTTATGTAAAATATCCCGTAAAAGTTGTGACTCAAGCTTCAACAGGTGAACTTATTACAAAAGTTTTAATGAAAAATTTTAATTATGAAAAAGTTAATTTTAAGTTTGATTTTAATAAACTGCAATTTATTTTTATCTTTCAAACTAATATTGTATTAGTAAAATTTTGTCATAGAAATTTTTACATTTTGAGCTAATTTTCGGAATTATACTTTGTAAATGGCAATTAAAAATTCTGACTTGGACTATTTTTCAAGAAATCATACGCAAGAATCGAAAATTTAGTACAAAAAATTAGTTTGATAAAAAAATTCAATAAACTCAACATACAAAAAACGCAACATACAGAAAAACGTCAGCTGCAACGCGAGCCGTGCGAAAAACTACTGCGAAAAGAGGAAGGAAGAGAGGCGCCTTTTCGGACGCAAGAAAAGAGAGCAGGAAAAGAGTGAGCATGAGAAACTAGAGGTATACCAGGGCAAGAGGGATGCACGAAAATTCTATCAACAGGTTAAGCGTCTAACCCAAGGTTTCAAGCCCGGAGCATCCACTTGTAGAGACGAAAATGGAGATCTGAATACAGATACGCAGTGTGTGCTGAGATTGTGGAGACGGCACTTCTCCAATTTACTTACTGGCGACGATTCCACCAATGCCGCCCATGGAGAGCGCAGTTCAGTGTCACCAATCGACGATGACGGAGTAGAAGTATCACCACCTAGCCATGAAGAGGTTCGAGTTACTATCCAACGACTCAAAAACAATAAAGCAGCGGGTGCTGACGGCCTGTCAGCTGAATTGTTTAAAACCGGCGGCGATGAATTGATAATGCGCACGCATCAGCTCATCAGCAAAATATGGCTAGCGGAAAGCATGCCCGACGATTGGAAGCTCAGCGTACTGTGCCCTATACTTAAGAAAGGAGACCCAACAATCTGCGCAAGTTATAGAGGTATCAGTCTTATTTCCATCGCACATAAGGTTCTCTCAAGCGTACTGTGTGAAAGATTAAAGCCAATCACAAAAACACTGATTGGACCTTATCAGTGTGGCTTTCGACCTGGTAAGTCCACCATAGACCAGATTTTCACGCTACGACAAACCCTGGAGAAAACCCACGAAAATCAAATTGACACACACCATCTCTTTGTCGATTTTAAAGCTGCGTTCGATAGCCCGAGAAGGGATTGCCTGTACGCAACAATGTCTGAGTTCGGTATACCTGCAAAGTTGATTAGACTTTGCAGAATGACGTTGAGCAACACACGCAGCTCCGTCAAGGTAAGCAATGACCTCTCCGAAACCTTCAATACCGAAAGAGGTTTCAGGCAAGGCGATCAACTGTCATGCGATCTCTGCAACATCATCGTAATGGCACCGTTTTCTATAAAGGTGTCCAGCTCCTTGCGTACGCTGATGATATTGATATTGTTGGCAGAACCAAGAGAGATGTTACAGCTGCTTTCGCCGCTATCGAAAAAGAATCAGCCAAAGTGGGTTTGACGATAAATGAGGGTAAAACAAAGTGTATGCTGTCTACAAACAAGGGAGCGCGGCGTTTAGACTCCCACGTTTCATCCGGCAGCTATAACTTTGAAGTAGTCAAGGAGTTCGTTTACCTTGGCACCGCCATTAATACCAAAAACGAAATCAGCCTGGAGATAAAGCGAAGAACAATAATTGCTAATAGGTGCTACTACGGGCTCAGTAAGCAACTAAGTTCCAGAGCCCTCTCTCGATCGACAAAACTAACACTGTACAAGACGCTCGTTCTACCTCTGCTGCTTTATGGCGCTGAGGCATGGGTAGTTTCGCAAACTGACGCAGCCGCTCTGGGGGTATTCGAGAGAAAAGTTCTTCGCAAAATCTTTGGTCCTGTTCGAGTCGTCGATGACTATCGCATCCGAATGAACCACGAGCTGTATGAGCTCTACGAAGACATTGACGTAGTTCGGCGTATAACTGTGCAGCGACTACGCTGGCTGGGTCATGTCCATCGTATGGACGACGAAGCTCCAGCGAAAAAGGTGCTCGAGGCGAGGGTCGCTGGTCAGCGACGACGAGGGAGACCATGCCTCCGATGGATGGACCAGGCTGAGGAAGCCCTAACCCTACTTGGTGTATCCGATTGGAAAGGCGCGCGCAAAGCAGAGGCGCCTGGCGAGAGCTGATGAGGTCGGCCGAAACCCGGACACGGGTTGTTACGGACACCTAAGTAAGTAAGTTAGTAAGTAAGTAAGTAAGTAAGTAAGTAAGTAAGTAAGTAAGTAAGACTTGAATCGAATTTTTTCGTAATCTACCACCATTTTTTAAAATCTACCACTCATTTTAGATTTAATCTACCACTATGTAAAATTTTTAATTGGCAATACTGATTCGGACGATAATTTATTTATTATAATCAATTTCCAAACAATTTTATAACTGTTTTTGTCATTTAACTTTCTTTTGGGTGCTTAGTTTCTCATTGCTACAACTTTTTTATTTCCTATTTATACTCTCTTGGTTTGAAAAAAACTTATAGATCAAAATAGCGATCAAACTGCTGAGTGGTGTAAAGTATAGCTTTAGATTTAATATTGCAATGTATGTGCTAGAAAAATATTGCATGGCAGAAAAAAAATGATCAGGGCGATGTATCATTTGGTACCAAAAATGGTAATTATTGTCGAATTAATTATTTTGTTGCTGCAATTTTAGAAATTTTTCTTTGTATTAATACCTTAATAACATTAACCTTTAAATGCTTGCTTGAGTCAAATATTAAATTGTTTATTGTCACCATTAAAAATATACAATAGATCTTATACAATAATATTTTCATACTGTTTATAAAAAAAAAAAATAGGTCCATTGATCTCTTTTGATCTGGCAAACATCGACTATTTCTTCTGTATAAGGCGCATTATTTATTATTTTTTTCAATAATACGAAAAATGCTGAACACGTTTTTTGAAATCTAAAAAATTTTAAATTTTATATATCTGATAGATAAATATTTCAATTACATCACATTTAATCCGTCAGTTTGTGTATTAAAATTTCTAAATTTGAGCTTCAAATTTGCGACTAAGTAATTTGTTAAAATTTTCTCTTTTTTCACCAAAAAATTGAAAAATGAATTGAAAATGGGCGCATTCAGCGTAGTCAACTGTTGTGAATTATTATGGTAGCAATACTTTAGTGAGCGATGTTTTTCTCTGAATGTGTTGTTACTCTAGGCGTCAAAAAAGTTGTCAAAGTTTAGAATTTAGAGTCAAAGTTTAACCCTAACTTTCCTTAAAAAAAGAAAAGATTATATTTATCTCACCATTATTTCACCATTCATTCTCTAACGCTCAGTAAATTTCAAGCTTTCAGGTGAGTGCATGCTTTCGCATTGATCAGTCGTGTTGTTATTCAAGGCGTTCTTTGAAAAAAACATAAACTAGTAACTAAATTTTTTGAGGTGTACCAGTTAAAGGTTAAAGCACTCAACAGTTGAGTTCAGGTAGCATACAATTTATTCGCTCGACTAAATAGCGTCCGCTACCTGATCAGTTTAAGTGAGCGCTCAAATAATTGTACCATTCAGCGAACTTTTACTCAACTGTTGCCAACTGTTGACTACGCTGAATGCGCCCAATTATAAAGCTTTGGTTTAATCTATATCAAAGAAATATCAATTATCTTTGATTTGCAAGGCTGGAAGTGTCATCAATATAGTTATTTTAGATATGAAAATAAAAACGTGATGTGAGTGGAAACTGGTTAACCAGTTTTAACCGGGTTTTCCTATAAAAATATTTCAAGAACGGTTTTTTGTAAAAAACTGTAATTGTAGCGTAAAAAACTACACACTAGACTCGTCTGAAGCGGACTCTTAATTGCATGAATACGATTCATTAAAAAAAATCATAACTTTATTGATGCGTTGTTAAAATGTGACTTGCAATTTATTATTTACAAAATACAGAATTTGTTATTAAGAAATTCCACTCTCGTTTAATTTTATTTTAATAAAAACAAACTTTAGTAATAAAATAAAATGATTCAAGAACAAAATGTAAGAATTTAAGCAAACTCAAAAAATTAAATAAGCCCAAATTACATGCCTTCAGTTGCAATCATTCTGAGCCACCTAATTGTTCCAAATGCTGCCAGCAACAACAATAACACGTTAATCATTGAATGAGCGCCTCTTTTTAGTTGTTGCCTCACTTGTTGCCCCAAACAGCTTCCATTTCTTGGTGGTCCATTAAAATTGCGGTTCATGTTATTATTGTTCGCTGCAGTTATTGTTGTTGTTATGCTTGCCAGTGTTGCCAAAGCGCTTGCATTGCCAATGAGGCGCATTCCTTAAACCCTTCAGGATGACATTGCATTTGAACGGAAAGCCAGCCGAAGTTGAAGTAGAGTGGCAGAGCTGAGTAAAGCTCTTTGGCAATAAACCATAAAAATCGTTAAGAAAAGCAGTTCAAGCAGCAGCGTTAAAACGAATATGTTCAGTTTTTTTTTTTTATTCTGGCTTAAATATTGGTTTTCTCGTAATTGTTGTTGTTGTTGTTGTTGGTGTTATTGCCGACGTACTTTGGCGATATGTTGCAGCTTATTGTGCTTTTCATTACTGCACTGCGTCAGCGCGAATGTTGTTCGTTCTGCTTGCTGCTCAGATCATTCTTGGGTCAGTGTATGTGTGTAGTTGTGTGTGTTTGTCTCGTTGCTGCCTTGGCTACAGCCTGAGCTGGTTGAGGCTGAGCGCCATCTCGTTTAATGCCTTTAAGGCGTGACCATAGTATTTTATAATATGAATTGATCAAAGGATGCCGCCACTTTTTATCTCGACCGCCGATGAGTCAATGTTGTGCATGGAGCAAAAGCGTCATCCAGCATCCATTGGCACTGGCATTGGCATTGGTATTGGCAGCATGAAGAGTGAAAGAAGATGAAAACACAAAAAAAAATCTCTACAAAAGTAAAAAATTTACCAAATCGATTTGTTTTCTGACCTTCTTGTTGTTCTTCATTCCATTTTAAAGCTACTTCAAAGTCGTTTAATAAGTTTTTAAATAGAATAAAATCAGAGACTTTCCTGCATATGCAAAACAACACACCTGATGAGACTGGGACGAAATCGATTTATTTGTGAAAATTAAACTTGGCGAATAAGTCATTGAAGGGAAATTTTAAGGTCTGGCTAGCTATTTACAGATATTTTTTATTTCAAAATCTACTTACCTGTCTTTGCCCCAAAGTTTTAGGAATACAAAACCTGCCTAGAATTAAGTTGTGTGTAGATTATTAAGCAGTTATTTTATTAATTCCCGACATTAAACAATATTTAATGTTTTCGCCATATACTACAATATTTAAAAAAATAACTATAACCTGCATTCCAACAACACAAGTCACCATCAACATAAGTTAAGAAAGTTGAACGTGCCAAAAAAAAAAGACGAAACTTTTTACTATATTAAAAATAAAAATCCCAGCAAATATATTACTGTTTGCTTCATTAAAACAATAATTTTTAATTTCTGAAACAAAGATTAAAAAGTTGACATATTCCATTTAGTCGTTTTTTGTAATTACAAAAAGAAGCGGTGGTAGTATAAATATATTTGATGGACCGAGATTATGTCTTTTAAGCCATTTTATGCAATTTTGAAAGAAAACTTTGAAAAAAGTATGTGTGTATTTATTTATTAAACATTAAAGAGCGTTTATTTAACGTTTCTCTTACTCAAGTTAAATGCATAGGTTGACTTACATTTCTTCAAAAATAAGTCACAAAAAAAGTTCGTTAGCGAAAAGCTTATTTCTATTGAAGAAATGTATTTTGGTCACTTTTGCATAAGGAAAAGTTAGAAAGATTGTAAGAAAATTGTTCGAGTGATTTTTAAAAAACTTTTAAAAACGTCACTTTACATTTTTTTATGTTTTTTTTTTTAATTTGATGTTTAACTTTAATTTTCTTTAAAGCATTCTTTTTGCATTTAATTTTGCATTAGCCAAAGTTTCTTTCCACATAATTTGTTTATTTGTTCTCAAGTCAGATTATCATATATAATTGCTCTTTAACACGTTCGCCACTCAGCGTCACATATATGTGACGTGGGAGTTTTCATAAAAACTCATGTCACATATATGTGTAGTATAATTATTAAAATGTTTTAGGCTTTTATTTCACAATAGTTTGTAGGAAGTAGTTCTCTTGTGTGTTGTAGTCTCTGGCAAGGTGTCAGATATACATGAATGCTGCGGTTTGTGGATACGCTAAGCAGTTATTTTAAAATTTCGTTTTTTTTAGGGGCATTCCCCGAAATTTTGTTGTGTGCTAATTAAGATGAAAACAAACCTTGAATGCGCTTTTGATAGTTCATTCGTCTCACAATAGCAAACGAAGAACTTATGATTTCTACAAAGCATAATTCTGACATGATTACCACAAAGAGTAAGTACACTCAAACCAAAAATGGTTGTTGACTACAATAAAAACATGTCACGTATCGATCGATCTGATCAAATGGTGTCATATTTATTATGCCTGCCCCAGGCGATCAATTCGCTGGTATATGAAGGTGTTTCATCTGATAGACATATCACTTTTTGTCATTTAGAGAAAAGGTAATAAAAGCATATTTGGCTAAGACTCTAAGACAAAATTCATCCCATGAGGTAACAGCCAGTACATCTACTGCTGGTCATTTTCCTGATGAAAGCACTTCAAGAAAGCGATGCCGACAGTGCAGTAAAAATAATAAGAGGACCGCAACAAACTATATATGTGGAGTCTGCAGAGACAAAGAGGGTAATATAATCGGATTATGCCCATATCCATGCTTCAAAATTTGGCACAACCAGTAAAGTGTATATAAGTATATGTACAGACACACATATATGTAATAAATAATAAAATGTTTGAATATATAACAATAAAATTCATGAAATTTCTGTTTTATTGTTAGAACTCAAACCATTTTGTGACTCAGATATGTGACACCAAGTCTTCCCAAAACTCGTGTCACTTATATGTGACTTTTATGTATGTCACAGATACGTGACACTCAGTTTCTCTTAAGAAAATTGCTTAGAAAACTCATGTCACATATATGCGACATTTGTTTTTTGTTCGTGAGTTTTTATTGAAAGCGCGAAAAATTGGTAAGTGGCGAACGTGTTAAAGTGCTTTTTTATATTGCTCACATACCTGGTTGTTCTAGAATAGAAATAAAAAATATCAGTTTTTGGCTTGAAATGCTTTTTATATTCTAGCAACGTTTTTAATATTCAGCATATTCTAACAAAAGCTCAATACAATTGTTCTAACAGCCCTCTTATTTATGAATCCCATCGCTGTAGTGGGCTTTCGGAAGGTCTCTAAAATACCCTTCTGTCGCTGCTATCACCTCTTCGTTTTTTGAAAATCGTTTCGCACTCATGAATTTTTTGAGATAAGAGAAAAGCCAGAAGTCAGAGGGAGCTATTTCTGGCAAATAGGGTGCATTCAGGGAATTATTAAATTGAGTATACGGCTGCAATGGAAAGTTGAGGCTATAATAGCGATTCTAGAGTTATTATATACGAAAGGAAGTTGCATTCACTGAAAGTAAATTACTAGAACTCTGTCTGTATGAGCTCTGACAATCGTAGTTGAAGCTCAATGCAATGATCACAAAACCAAAACCAAATAATTTTTCTGAGTATTTCGAAAATAAGAGCTGTGCTTACATCTGTGATACAGTCAGTATTGTGGCTACAACTTCTTTTCAGATCTTGTGTCTTAAGTAACTTCAATTCGGCTATTGTATCCTCTACGGTATTCTAAAATCACAAAGAGAAAAATAACTCCATTTAAGTTCTGGCTGTGATGTGCTTGTTACAAAAAGTGAAAAAATGTGAAATCATTATTATTTTTAACTAGCAGGACACAGTGGTCCGCGGTTTCGCCACTGATATAATATCCACTCTATATATAATATTCTTGTTCACGCTCACATGCTCACATGTTCACGTGATCACGTGTACACGAGTTCACGGGTTCACTCATTCACGTTTTACTCTATTATTCACTCTATTATTTTTTTAATTTATTTGTCGTTGTAATCGTCAGAAACACTTATCAAATTTTATATATTTATTGAGTTAATTTATTGCACATACATACTTTGACAAATTCTGAAAATTACTAAAAAAACTGTCTACCTTTGCAAGAGCTCTTATTTGGTTTTGACAGGGACGTTTTTGAAAGCTGACAGCTACTTCTACTCTTTATATGAAGCCAAAATAGTGCTTTTAAACTCAAGAAAGTAGACTTATATATTCTCTGCAAGAGCTTGTTGAAGCTTTCTGCTTTATGAAATAGCACTATAAGCTCTGCAAGAATTAATATATGGCGAAAATTTCTACTTGGGTAGTGAATTTGAAATGAGACAACTTTTTGAAATATGTTCTTAAATCAATTTTTTGAAGTGCTTGAAATAATTCAATATATTAATTGGCAAAATTTTTAGAAAAATTTCTAAAAAGTTAAGGAAAATAAGCGCCGATATTTTGTTATCATAGTATTTTTGGAATTTGAAAAAAGAAAATATTTTTAAAATGCCTAAAACTACGGTTTCGGTTACGGAAAATGGGTTAAATTTTGTAGTTTAAGCTAAAGTAGTACATTACTATTTTATTTAGACTTTTACTTGTTTAATAACGACCTAAAAATAAACTCAACGTTTGACCTAGACCTTAAAGTGAAATTAAGGCCAACTTTATTTTATGTGAATTATTGTGAAATTTTGCACTATTCCCATTGCATGGGTCATACTCGCATATCTGATGTACTCCGATTTAAAATAGCTTTTTGACCTAGAATAGACTTTGAAGGTCAAAGTGTCTAAATTTTTTCGGAAAAAAATTAAATTCAACCAAGCACATACTTCCACATCCGAAGATAAAAAACTCATCTTATATACGCATATTTACTTTATGTTAGAGAATACTAACATATGTATGAAAGTTTACGTCTGATGAAGGGTTTTGTTTTTTTATTTAAGTTTTTGTTATTCAGTTATCGGTTAGACCTTAGAGCTATTTAAAATAGAACTCCAACTTAATAACGTGCTTCGAACTACACGTGTACACGGAGGTTCGAACTCCGTGACGTTCGTTTTGAAAACACGTACTTGAACTACACAGAAAGAAATATTGCGTAAATATAGCAAAAAACGTTTACAAATACTATTATTTTTTAACTAAATATACTCCAGTTAAAAAGTTAATTGTAACAACTTTCAAAATGTCTTATCAATTAATGATTTAACTGATTGAAAAGGGTACCGTTAGAACATGAAAAAAAATGTTCTAGTTAATTTTTTGTAATAACAGCACACAGCATTAATTGTATGAATTAACACATTAACTGATAAAAGATGGTACCGTTATTCCATATTTGTTAAAATATATTGCTGAAATAAGGAAACTATTAATTATTTTAATTAAAGAATTAATTGAAACGAAAATTCTAGTGATTAACTGATTTGTTAATTCAATTAATAAAATTGTTGAAGTAGTTAATTATTTTAATTAATCCAATTAAAGTTTTTACTAAAATGAATACTAAATTTTGTTTTTTTTTTATACTTTTATTTTCTACAGGTGTATATATTTTTTTAATTACAAATCTCTTGGAGTTATGATCAATTTTTAAATACATTTTAAATTAATAAGTTATAAAAAAGAACATTATCAAATAAAAATTATTTTGTGCTTCAAAGAATTCATTTAATAAAAATTATGTAGGTATATACTTATGCGTCTTTAAGACATGAGATCAGTTATAAAAATATATTTATGAAAAAATTTGACTCACAAATATAGAATATTTATTTTAAGTTCTTACTTTAGAAAAAAATTAATTTGTAAGGTATATATATTAAGTACGTGTAGTTTGAAAATGAGAAAAATGTATAATATCAGTCATTTATAAATTAAATTTCATAACTTCTATGGTTAATATATGTAATATTATTATTGTAAGGAATTTAAGTCGTCAATTATTGTTGATATTTTTGTACTTTTGCGTTTCATTTCTATATTATAAAAAAATTTTTGAACAAAGTTATAAAATATAGATGATTCTTCTGGATAGTTTAAATTGAATATAAAGAAAATTTTAAAGCATATATCAGCCGCACGAATACATCTTAAAATAGGATACCGAATTTCATCAAAATAAACATAGATTTCTTTCACATCATTGAGTTCACCCACAATTAACAAGCAAGGCTGAATGTTAGCTTTTTGTAGTTTGAAGTTCTTCAGTTTATTTTCGAGATCATTTGATGTTTTACCAAGTAAAATAAAGGATTCTTGAGAATCACATATGGTGAAACGTTTCCTTTTTGTATCTCCAGAAGAAGTTGTTATGGTTGATGTAGTCGGTGGAAATAAATTGTGCAAAAACCAAAGGATTGAAAGATCTCTTGAATCTATAAATTAATCGATTAGTATACAGATTTGGAGTTATTGCTTGGTTTTACTTGCCTTCTTTTAGACTTTTCAGCTGCTGAAGTTGATTTGAGACACCAGCGGCTATAATTTTAGTTTGCATTAGCTTAACCAACTTGTCCACATTTTCTTCCCATTTTGTCAAAATAGTACTTGAGTCGGAATACTTTAAACTGAAATCCATATCAATCTATAAAACAATATACAATAAATTAAATTGTTGCATGTATAGGAGAATAGAAATATTTATTGATATTTTTCACCGACCATTCGAAAATTACTTACAAAACGGTAACCTGATGGGCGCCTATATTCTGGCCACTTTTGTAAAATCTCTTCAGTCGACCTTGATTCAGATATTGTTTTTAGGCGGTATTGGAAGCACTGTTTCCAAAAACTTGTGAAGTCCTCTGCACTTATTTCTTCACTTCTCATCATATTAATTATATACTCTGCATTTTCTTCTGGATCTATTCATGTATCAAATAAAGCAGAAAATATAATAAATTTGGGATGGAATTATATTGTTGTGACCATGCTATAAATATAAACTGAGAAATATGAATCCACTAATAATTTGAATATTTTACCAAATGAGTGCACGCTAACTGCAGACAATTCATTTGGTATTGCCAGCAACTTGGAAGCTCGTTTAAGATTGGCAACTTTATTGTAAATTCGTCCACGTTTCCCATTTGTATAAAATTCCTGAAATAAATAAAAAAATTTATAGAATATTTATGTAGTTTTATAATGCAAATCAATATTTTTTTAATTCTTACCAATTTTTCTGTCGGAAATATTTTAACAATTTCTTTTTCAATTTTGGCGGCGCCTTCTAATGAAATAGTACCCAAATTAGCATCGATGTATCTCGCTATAGTATTAATAAGAATATTTCTTTGTTCTTCATGAAATCTATTCTTTTCATGATAATATTTAAACAGCATTTTGCCACTCTTGGTCTCGTTTAAAATGCTTTCTACAGAATATTGAGGCTCCTGTTCAGTTAACATGTTTGTATTATTTAAATGAGTTACCGGCAGCTTAATTGATACATTTTCTGGAATGTGAGATTTTTTAGATTTTTTCCATTTATTAAAATTATATTCAAAAAGAGCTTGGTCCCCAATTGCAAGGTTTTTAAAAAGTCGATCGACATGTTTGTCTTGCAAAACCTCAAGAGACTGTATGTTTATTTTTTGATCTGCAAGAAATGTATTGTCATGATAATATTAGCTAAAAAATATACATATTTAAAAAATCAAGTTACCAAAAAATATAGTGTACAGATGTGATAAATTCCAGCTTTGCAACAGGTTGTATAATTCAACATCTTCGATTTCAGTTTCAATTTCAATATATGATGACAAATTTTCCATTTTTATATTGGCGAAATTAGCGATTTTTTCAGCAATTTATTAGGTAATGAATGAAGCAGCTCGTAAGTAATATGTACGTATAACAAGATTTGTAAGGCTCTGCAAGTGGCAAATATGATCATTTTATATACAGTGTTTTTAGTGTATGATATAGTTTTCCTAGATTGAGTTATACCATTGATTTATAAAGCTCTTTAAGTCTTATATACTGTTTGCCAAACTGAGTCTGCACAATTTGTACTGGTGGGCCAACTATTTCATTTATTGAAATAACCATATAACCAGTTTTTAATAGATTGACTTCATATGCAGCGTAGTGCGAGTTATAAACTGTATTATGAAATTCTTTGCAGTATAGGTATATGTCTTTAGCATTTGTTTTGATAATGTACTGAATTTTTAATAGCAACATGTCCGAATTTTTTACGCCAACACATAGCGTATTGTTGAATGTATATCCCCATAACTTAATTTCCGAATATAAATGCACTTCTACATCTGTTAACTGAAGATGAAGACATATATTATCTAAAGCAACTGTATCAACAATTATATTTTTTAGGATATAATCTTTTTTATTATTTCCGTGAATTAAATAATTCGCAAATATAAGCTGGTGCTTAATAGCAAAAGTTTTTGGTATGTTCCTTCGAGATGTGGATATGTGTGAATATATTTTAAATTCTTTATGTTTCGATTCATACCTGAAATTCCACACTAATCTGAGTGGTCCAATCTGTTTTATTATATTTGGATAATGCGTAAGAAAATGATGCTTTGGTGTTAGTTTTTTTTTAAATAAGTGTACGAATGCACTATTCATATGCATTATTTTGTTTTTTATGTGTGCTATTAAATTACAACTCATTTCATAGCATAAAAGATCATCAATTAATGCAAGAAAATTAAGTACAAAATGCCAAACCTCATCGTCGTCAGGAACTATTTCACCAATAATTAGCGGTAAAAAATAACAAAAAGCCATCATTTGCTTAGCAGACATTTTTAGTTTTCGATTTTCTAATTCTTTCTTTTTAATTTCATATTTTTCATTACCTGCCTCATGAATTCCATAGCTCATATTTTTTATTCTATTATTAAGTGTCGAAATATCGAAATATTGTACTTTGTTTATGAAATAAAGAATTGCTTCGCATAAATTGTAATGGCATATACCCTCAAAGAGATCATGCATTAAATCTACATAATAATTTTCAGTCACATGAAATGAGGGTATGTTATTAAATATACTATTAGAAGTTATGCCCGTTTGAGAATAGTCATCTTTGGTAATGTCCTCAGCATAGTTTTGTCTATCTCGAAGATATTGTTCATATTCTGCACTGGCATTTTGAGCTTCTGCTTTTGTTATGCGGCAAAATCGACAGTAATGATGTGCAGAAAATGACTTTGAAAAGTTGAGGCATGTATTTAAGCCCAAATTATCACCGAGTAACAGCGCCATTATAAAATGAACTTTTACTGTTTTTTGCTTTTCAATTTGTATATCCAAACCCAAAACTTCCAATGAAATAAGCTGATTAACTAAGGTATCGAAACATTTGTTACTTCCATGTTTTTTTATATCACTTGAATTCACGGAGCACGCAAGAAATATATTGCTTAGCTTCGACGATTTCTCTTGTAAGTGCGGAAATGAGTAATAAACATTACATATCGAATGTCTATTCGATTTTGCACCTAACGGATTATTTATACCAAAATCGTCGAGGTATAAATAATATGGAATAACAACCTCATTTGAATATATTTGCTTCTTCATTCTCCACAATTCACCTTGAGTAAAATCTTTCAAATCAGGAGTACCTTTTAGTGATTCCATTTTTTTTAGTGATTTTGTTAAATTATCGTCTGCTTCAAAAATTTTTCTGAACTGATAAGCAAGAGGCATTACTATTCCGCGTGATATTTTATTTTGACTTAATTCATTGGAAACGATATTAAAATTTTGGATTTCAGACATGAGACCTTTTCTTTTAAGCATATTTGTCATTTTATGTTCCGACTTTAAATTAGACAGCAAAGGACGCAAGTCTTGAATAGCATCTATTATATTGCATTCTTGATGCAATTTGGTACATTTTTGTAAAAAATTTAAAATAGGAAGTAGAATCGAAGTTTCAAGTTTTGATTGTATTTTAAAAACGTCAGAACGAGATATGTTGTGAATACTATGCAGCTCAACTGAAAATTGTTCCGCTAAACGAAATACTTCCAAAAGATCCTCATTATAATTAAAAACCTGTGGTCCAATAACTTCACCATACACTCGAGGAATATCTGCTCTGTAGTTATCGTTTGCTCCAAGATCTTTGCCACTTTGTCCATCACCGGCATTGATGTCCAATTTGCATCCATTACTAATTGTATTTATTTGGACACCAGCAAAAGGTAATTGTTTTACAATTTTGGGTTTAGTGGCTTTATGGAATCTTATAATATGTCTTTTGAATGATTGTATACTTGAAAACTTTTGATAACACGTTGAATAAGTGCACACAAATCTATCATTTGCCTTTAATCCGTGTTCTATTTTTAAATGAATAATAAATTTTTGAAGACATATGAAACATTCGCTGCATTTAAAACACTTCATTCTGTCATTAGAAACATAAACTTTTGGAAACGAAGTTATTTAGAAACTATGTAATCAGTTTCTTTGAAATTCTAAAAAAATACGTTCATTTCAATATGAAAGCTCAAAGAATATAATAAATGATGGACAAGTTAACTTTCTGTTAAGATATTAACAAATAACAACATTGAAATGCCTTATTTTATTTCACCGAAGTCTTAAGCATCAGTAAACTAGTGAAAAAATGGCTTCTTAAAAAAGCAAACTATTGCATCATTTATTATATTCAGACTTTTTTCAGTTTATAGCACATCAAAGGCATTTGACGCCTTCTAAATTGTAATTAAATTGTTTACTTACCAAATTGTTCACTGCAATTTACAAAATATTGTTTTATTTTTAATGTTTATTAAGATTAAATTATATATTTGTGTTGAATATTTGCTGCACTTTATTTCACACTTTAAATAACATTTAACATTCACTTAAGCTCAGCTGCAACTGCAAACCAAATGAGCTGCTTTGCTAGAATGAAATAAGAAAGCGTAACAAAGAAGCAGTGTTACCGCATTAATCAAATTTTTCAAGTGTTGCATCTTTGAATGGGCAGATGGGAATGAGTGTTGAAGAGTTATTGAAAATGAAGTGCGACAATAAATAAACCTGAGTTCAAATAGAACAACTGTCATATTTTATTTTTAAACTTCCGATTCTATTTAGGTACAATTCAAATAATTTTAAGACAAAATAAATTATAAATAATATGATTCCTCAGGTTGACCAGTAATTCTAACAGAGCGCAAGTTTTTTTTAATATTTTGCAGGGAATTTTTTGTAGTTGTTTTTTTGGGATTAAGGTGATTACGAAACTGAGGGAAATGTGTGCCAAAATTAATTCAAGTTGTGCTCAAATTTAACGAATTTGTTTTCTAAATATTGTGAATATTTTTTAAAGCCCTTTTTATCATCTCACTGTAGTAATTAAAAAGACACGTTAAAACATGACAAAGTGAGATTTATATATATATATAATACTGAACAACAGCACGGTAAATACATAAATATATGAATTAATGTATCATATGTGCGATGTTTGATTTATTTTTTTGGTACATCATAGATTTTATTATATCAAAGAAATTTTGTAGCAAAATAAAAGAATTTATTTTGTTTTTTCGTTAAATTCATCAGCTTAAAACATTAATAATATAATAAAAAAATGTTATTGCTCGTTGTGAAATACATAAAAGGGATTTTAATAATTATAAATTGGCAACACTCTTCATGTCGTTCATTTCACTTACCAAAAAGTGAACACAAAGAAGAATTCGGTATGCGTTACAGAAATAACGGAACTTTTAAAACTTGTTGCGTGATCAATTAAAGGGTTTGCTACTTTGATACAATATTTTATTGAATGTCACGACTTTTTTCGTTTTTTTTCGCAAAAAAATAAAGAATACGAACACAAAGAAACTGAATTGAACTTTTTGATTAAATTTTTTGTAAATATAATAAACACATTTATAGATAAAATTGAGATAACGGTACCATATTTTATTTGTTAATCACTTTGCTGATTTGAAATAAAATTTCGCTGTATATACAAATTCGTTATAAAAAATATTTTGATAAACGCTATGATTCATTTAATTAACAACGTTTATAATATATACGAAAGACTTACTCCATATGACGAAAAATTTGATTTAACTAACAATCAATAATAATTACTATTGTTAATTGTATTGACAATCAATTTTTTTGTAATTTAATTGAAAATCAAAATTATGTACACTTAAATAACAAATTTCGTTGCTAATCCAATAAACGATGCTTGATTAATATTATTTGCTAAATAGATAACCAATAATTCTTTCTGTGTACACGTAAATGTTAAACACGTACTACACGTGTAGTTGCAAAAGTACGTGTTCACGTTTTCACGTGCTCACATGTTCACGTTTTCACGTGCTCACATGTTCACGTGATCACGTGTACACGAGCTCACTGGTTCACTCATTCACGTTTTAAAGTATTCATATTTTCGTGATGTAGACGCATCCCGTAGGTTTTTATTGTTATACCTCAATGGATAACTATAAGCTGAATTTATCCCCGTTACAAAGCGGGTAATATGGTATTTTGTGGTTTTGATGCAAAATAAAAATCATAAAAATGATTTTTATTGTATTCATAATAGGTGATATTATGGCTAATCGGATGTACTCGAACTAATCAGGTCAAGGATGAGTCATGGTATTACTTATGGCTTAAGTGGAACTCTTGGACAAGAAATAGGTATTTTTATGGTCTTAGTCCTTGTAATGGTTACATTGCCTGGATATCTGCAGTGGATACGATTGTCTATCGGATGAATTATTTTTGACGGAGGCGTCCACGAAACCCATAAGAAACCTAAGGAATGGCATGCAATAATTTAGTTGCATCTGTTTGGTCGTTGAAGCATTCAATAATTAATTTTGTCATTGAAACAAGCTTTAGATCCTATTGGATCCTTCAGAGAGAATAGCTCAAAATAATTTGGACAGCTCTAGATTGCCTCATTGGTATACCGTCAGCCCCTTGTTGAGTCCCCCTTGGGACTTTTAAGTGAAAAATCCTCGAAAAATCTTCGAAAAAGTAGAAAAAGTGCCTCATCTCGAAGGGTAAGCAAGAAAGGAAAAAACTAAATATTTTTTGGGGGGTTTATAAGGGGCGGAGGTGCACAAATAGAGGGGTCTATCATCCTCCCATTTGCTACATTTTTAGAGGGGACACTTCGAAACACGTGTTTAACTGTCCACTGCAAGTCAAATTGTAAGTCAAACACGTGTTTCGGGACCCCCCTTAAAAACATGGCACATGGGGGCACATAGACCCCTCTATTTATGTTCGGGTTCAGCGACCTATTTTTACCTATTGTTCGCTCCAGCACCGAATTCGTAAAAAATAAAATATGTTATGTGGTAACTCTTTTAACCATCATAAAGTTTAAAATTCTGACATCAGATTCGAAGTCAGCGACCCCTTAACACTGTTAAATGGTGTTTAAAACTCTTAAAAATGCATTTTACTAGGTGGCAACACTATGGTGGAAATTAAGGTGGCAAGCCTATTCTCCATCTTAAATTTTATAACTGTGATATTAGATTCGAAATCAAATCCGTTGTCAGAGTTTCAAAATAACAAGAATTCGCAAAAATACAAAAAAAATCAAGGTGGCAACTCTATTCGCCATCTTGAATTATAAATTTTGACATCAATTCAGAAATCAGCTACCCCCTTAAACTACCAACCACGGAGTCCACAAAACTCTTAGAAGTCCAAATAAGCTTAAGCTTTTCCTACACAAGCTCATTGAATTTTGGATACTTGCCTTCAATTTCAAGCTTTTCAAGCTTTTTGCCGAAGGCATCAATTTTTCCTTTACTTGGGACTTCGTGCCGTTCGCTTGTAAGCTAGCATGCTTGCAGGTCGCAAGCTGTCGTGGGCTTATTTATTTTCAATCTATAATCTATAAATATTTCAGACTTGATTGAAAATTATCAAGCTCAAGCTAGCTTGAACTTGTATTTTAAGCAAGTACTTGAAATCGATTGTGCAGTTCTCTGGTTCGTACCTCAAAACAGTTTCAATGGCACTAAAAATCTATTGCAGTTGTGTCAGTTGCGTGAAAGCTGTAAAAACATGAATTCTTACAAACGTGAACGCTTAAATTCGTGTACACATGAGCACATGAACACCTGTACACGTGAACACGTACTTTTACAACTACACGAGTATGTGTTTAACATTCACGTGTGGTTAGAGAACGTCATTTTTAAAAATTTTCTTACAAACAGATGTATTCGTACTACACATGTTCACGTGAATATGGGAGCTCTAATTTAAAACTAAAAGCTTTGAAATAAAATTGTTTTTCTATTTTCAAATTAGTTCTAGTATCACATCATTTAAATCATTCAAATAAAGTAAGAAACGAAAATGTTTGATTGGAATTTCTGTATCATGTAAGAACCGCATCGATCGTTTTGCATTTAGTAGCACAGCATTTCGATAATTGGACATCTGCAAAATTAAAATCGAAGTCTCTACTTAGTATCATACGTAAACTATCAAATTTATCGATAAATTTTTTTTAAGTATTTTATAAACTTCTTTTGAATAAGAGGGGGTCCTCTAGAGAAGACAAATATATGAGCTGTTCCTATCAATAATTTCCTAAAATGTATTCAGAACACACCTACCACATATCTGTCACCCTTCTGTGGGTTCCCATACAAAAAACATAAAAAATTGTCGATCATAGCTCATATTTTTCCCAAAACTTCCCCTTGAGGGATGAGATATAAAAACAGGTGCTATTATTTCTTGAATTTCAATATTTGTTCTGAACACACGCACCTCTTATCTTTCACCCTTCTGGGAGTCCCTATACAAAATGCAAAAAAACTGTCGATTATAGATCATATCTCTCCCGAATTGATGCCGAGAGAGGTCAAAGATATGAGCTGATCGTTATATTTTTGACCTTCGACATTCCGGGTCCCCATACTAGAAACTCAAAAACTGTTCATATCTCTCGTAGATTGGCCCATAGAGAGGTCAAATATATGAACTGGTCCTATTGTTTTTTGCCTTTCAACATTTTTTTCTGAACTGAACTACCCCCATTCTGCCACCTTGATACTTCTGGAGGTACCCGTACTAAAAATAACATCACGTTGCTTTGTTTTTTGCTTGTCTGGTTGTGGAATCAGAAATGCAATCCTTAACAGTGGTAACATGAACAGTGATGACATTAACAGTGGTGACGATCTAACATTACTGACGTTTAATTTGCTGATATTAACATTGCTTATACGAATTGATAACTATTACCTCTACCAAAAAGTGATCAACGCCCCGAAAGCACTCCCACTTAAAAAATCCGAATAAAAAAACAGCATAAACTCTATTGAATTTGAACTTACTAATAATCTTTTTTGTATATCCGTATCATTGGTATTTATCGTTACAGTGATGTATGGCGTTGTTATAAAACTTTTCAATTTATACTTAGATTTCATAAGCTTTATCAATATTTTGGATATAAGATACTTTTTCATAAGAATATTTCCACCTCTTAGAGGAAGAGAAAAATATAAGGAGTGTTCCATTGTGAAAATTTTTAAAAAAAATCTGACGTCCTGTAATTGAAGAATGAATTAATCCAATGAGCCACGTGGTAGCCCAGTAAACCGAAACTGAAAGTACGTTTTCAACACTCAAAATGAGGATAGTCTATCTTTATAACCTTTTTAAAAAAAAGTAATTTTTTGAAAAGTGTCTTGTGATTATATAAATTTTGGAGCTTTAAAGCTATATCACTGCAACAAAAAAAAAAACAAATAAAAAAGGTAAGCTGATGCTAGAGATTGAACTGGCATACCCTGTGATGAGAGTCTACTGTCACTACGGATCGGTCATATTAATTGTTAAAATCAAACATAGTAATGCACATATACCAGTGTAATAAAGAACCAAATAATGTCTAACTTATAGCACTTTCCCAAACTCATCTAAGAACATAAAAAATTTTCATTTCTAAACATACCATATTTTGGAACAAAAGAAAATATTTATAGCATATATATATAATAAGGGTTAGTCTTATCATTCAATAAAAACAATAGCTAACGGTTCTAGACATGGGTAACGCAGCGCTGAGTTGCGTTACTGAGTTGAAGCACTTCAATGCGTTACTGCGTTGATACACTTGTTTTAATAAAACTAACGCAATAGCGCAGTAATAGACGCGCTCAAAGCAAAAGTAAAAAATATTTACACAGTTAGTAAATTTGGATCCAACTTTGAACTTGTTTTGCATACCAGGCACGCGTATGTATCTGTTAGATGGCTCGCATCAAATTTTAAACGAAATACAGTTTGGCTGCATGATTGCATGAAGTTTAATATATCTTCGGTTTTGGTGGATGCTTTAATCTGCTCTTTCTTTAATTATATTTCATATTTATTACTTATGGATTTAATAATCTTCAATAAATCTATTAGTAGTAAGATTTCTTTAGATCAGATATATTGATTAAAGATTTTTGTTTGATTTCAATTATTTTTTCTAAGTGAACCCAATTTGCGCTTAGCATTCCACCACAAAATTCACCACATTCTAAAAATGAACCACATAACGCAACGCGTTGGTCCTCACTGTGTGGATTAAATTCTTGTTGCCACAGGAATCATAGCATTTCAAACTACGCTATTGCGCAATTGGGTTAACGCATTCCGCTGACATAGCAAACTGCGTTTGAGTTGGTGTATCAACGCAGCGATTTTTGCTGCATTACCCATGTCTAAACGGTTAATTTCTAGATTCGTTTATTGTTAAAAAAAGTATATTTTTTTTAATAAAAATATGACATTTTTGAAATGTTGATAGGTAAAACGACATTTTACTTTTTGCAATACTTATTTTTTAATTTGACACACATTTTATCGAAAACAAAAATTTATTCAAGAAAAAATATTAACTTGAAAAAATCAAGCGTTCTCAAAACTCTTGCTTTTTAAGGAACCTTTGCTTGTGGTTTAGCGGGTAGATCTCCATTTGATCTCAAATCAATTTCAAATCCACACTCAATCAAACGAATATAGCTCAATCAAATTGCATTTAACAGCTTTCCAAAATCATGGGCCATAACTAAATTGACTACGTTTTAATTGTTGTTGTTTTTTTTTTTTTTTGTTATTTCTATGGGCCTCTTGACTCGCCATCTCAATCGATTAACAAACCCGGTTACACTTAATTGATATTGTATTGGTTTAAATCCGGCTGCTGTCATCGACGTTGTTGGTAAATCTGCAAAATAATGTCTCATAAATGACACAAACAATGACGTATCTGATTGTCAGCATAAAATCAGCAATAACAGATTTAAGCAGATGCTTCTTTCTTAATTGCTTAAAATTCACAATCATTTCTCGTCTGAAATTCATTACATTTTATTTCCCTTGCTGTGAAGTGTGAAGTGAATAAAGTAGTTCATTATATTTACACTTAGCTACCTTTTGAAGGAGAGCCGTATTTCAAGAGGGTCATTTTGATTTTTTATGCTTTGATGAGTTTGTCTTTTATGTCATTTTTCCAACGTTTTGTTGCAGCAGCAGTCGCAGTGGCTGGCGAATTGCTACTTACTGTTGAGGGTTGCCAGGTCGAGTGTTAGTTTTGAAAATTAATTGTCTTGTGCTCAAATTTGTCGAGAGGCGTGACAAATTAACTAAATATATGTGCGCATTTTTTTCGAAGTGCCCATTATTGCTGTAGAGAGTTAATGAAGTAATTTTTTATCCAAAGGATATATTTATTGAATCCGATATTTGTTACAAGGCTGTTATGATGTTTTTTTCGATTTCATTTTTTAAAACTCATGTTATAAATTTAGCATGTTAATGTTATAAGAGAAAAAACAGTGAAATTTCATATATAAAGTAAAATATATAAGCCAAAAGGGGCATATTTGCATTAGTTGTAACGACATGTGTCGTAAAAAAGAGTTAAGAGTAGATTATAACGGTTTTTCAGTTTTAAGTAATACATGTTAATAAAGAACAAAAAATTCATGCATATTGACTGTACTGTCAAATGCTTGGGGAGCTATTACATAATAAATAATATGGACGCCGTACATCAGTTGAAAATGATAAGTTAATTTTCTTAGACAGTAAATATGGCAAGACAAACAAATGCCGCCAGCAACAAAATTTTGTTAAAACAAATGGATATTAATTATAGCTGCAACAATGCAATTGTTACATGCAACATATGGATTACACTGAAAGATCCTTTTATAAATACCAATTACACTAATTGCCCTATAATCTTAAGCTAAGACAAACAAACATAGATCCATCAGCCGGTATGTTTTCCAAGAAATATTTTACTGTGCACTCTGGTACATATTCTGAAATTCACTTAGATATGAGTAATTCACATTTCTGCAAGTGTCAAAGCAAAGTGTTTGTGAAGAAGATTGAAACATTTTGTGTGATACATACCAACAACAAAATTTGGTTTTGAGATAAAAAAACACAGGTGCGTCGTTGGGCAGACGAGAGAAGCGAAGCTTTTTCGCAGTATCATAGATGGTTTTTTTTTTGTAATAAAATAACTTTTAAATTCAAAAATATAAAATAACATAAAGTAAATTTAAGAACACACGTTAATATTACATACACCAGTATGTATGGATCGACCCTGTACTACAACGGTTCATAGTACCGATCCAAAGACCTCTGTTGCGTCGAGTCATTACTTCAATTTTAAATATAACTGGAGCTGTGCCCTGTAGGAAAATCAACTAATTTAAAAGTAGTTGAAAAAGTAGTTTTTTGTCAACCACAACTAGTTGAAATTCTAACTTTTTTCCATAGAACGAACTAAAATATTTTTTAAGGTGATGTCCGCTAAATAAGTCAATTGACTTTCTTCTGCATATATTTTCAACTACTTGTTAAATTAGTTAAATTTAAATTATTTTTCAAATACTTTAAAATAACCAACTGAAAACTATAAAAAAAATCTTTCAAGCTTTCAGTCTTTAACGAAATTAAAATTTTAAAATTAAGATTATTTGTTTTTAAGTAGTATTTCAATTACTTCATATATAATGCAATAAAGACTATTTAGAATTAAAGTGGATGACACCTTAATATAATTGAAAGTAGTTCATATACTGGTTTATTTTAATTTAGTTTTTTAATTAGTTGTTTTTAAAAAGAAGTTAGTTTGTTCCTATAGGGTGTTAACAGACATTAACAGATGTTATGTTAACAGACGACAGTTAGACAGATAGAGGATGATGACCAGTATTGTCACTTGAAAATTTTAAACAGTGGTAGATTGAGTCTAAAATGAGTGGTAGATTTAAAAAAAAGTTGGATTATTTTTTTCTTCTTACGAAAAAATTCAATTCAAGTCCTACAGCAAAAAAAAAAAAAACAAACCAAAAGAAGTATACCATAAAGTAATTTTTTCACGCTTCATTAGTTTTATTGCAAATAATTCTCATGTAATGTTCTTAAAACAGTACTGCATCCACTCTCTATATATAAGGAAAGAAATAATAATTGTAATAAAATTTCTAGTATTAAAATTTTTATGCAATAGTTTTTATATAAAAATCGTTACATTTAGTCTGAAATAAAAAAAGTGGTAGATTTTGATAATGCAAATACTGAATATTAAAACTGATAGAAACCAAAAATGTAAAAAAGTAAAAAAATGTAAAAACCCCAAGGGGGGTTTTAGGTGTTCAACCCCCCTCCCCTTAGGGTCCAGAAAGTATGAAAAAATAACACAAAGGAGACTATTAAATTCAAAATTAAATTTTTTTTAGGATAAACTGAGACAATGTT
Organism: Coremacera marginata; assembly: GCA_914767935.1. Taxonomy (NCBI): domain Eukaryota; kingdom Metazoa; phylum Arthropoda; class Insecta; order Diptera; family Sciomyzidae; genus Coremacera; species Coremacera marginata. The sequence goes on along the minus strand of OU612043.1, from coordinate 175,502,047 downwards.
GGTAATTTACTTGATTTTTTTTTTTAAATTTTTAAAAGCTATAAATGCAAAAAAAAAAGTGAACCACAAACTTTAACACATTATGGGGTATTCCACGTAAAGTGGATGACTAAAAAGTTTTCCCATTCTATTTTGTTGTTTTCTTGGTATATAAGACATATAAAATCTCAAACTTGGCACAAAAATTTAGCCCTGCGCAAAGTATTTTCCAAATTACAGGTTTCGAAAAATCACCTAAAATCTAAATATACTTTTTTACGAAAAAAATTCTCAATAAAAAATTTTTTTAAAACATTTTATACCGTCCCTATTCTAAAACGATTTGATGATTTTTTAATCATTTTACTAAATTCCCATAAGAAAAATTAACAATTACAGTTTTTTAAACTTCGGCATTTGTAAAATAATTTTTTATTATGTTAAAAAATTAAAAAACTAGTTGGAAGTTGAAAAAATTTATTTTTAATTTTTGAATGTGCAAGTAGCTTAATTTAAAGGGTGATTTTTTAAGAGCTTGATAACTTTTTTTTTAAAAAAAACGCATAAAATTTGCAAAATCTCATCGGTTCTTTATTTGAAACGTTAGATTGGTCCATGACATTTACTTTTTGAAGATAATTTCATTTAAATGTTGACCGCGGCTGCGTCTTAGGTGGTCCATTCGGAAAGTCCAATTTTGGGCAACTTTTTCGAGCATTTCGGCCGGAATAGCCCGAATTTCTTCGGAAATGTTGTCTTCCAAAGCTGGAATAGTTGCTGGCTTATTTCTGTAGACTTTAGACTTGACGTAGCCCCACAAAAAATAGTCTAAAGGCGTCAAATCGCATGATCTTGGTGGCCAACTTACCGGTCCATTTCTTGAGATTAATTGTTCTCCGAAGTTTTCCCTCAAAATGGCCATAGAATCGCGAGCTGTGTGGCATGTAGCGCCATCTTGTTGAAACCACATGTCAACCAAGTTCAGTTCTTCCATTTTTGGCAACAAAAAGTTTGTTAGCCGAAATGCTCGAAAAAGTTGCCCAAAATTGGACTTTCCGAATGGACCACCTAAGACGCAGCCGCGGTCAACATTTAAATGAAATTATCTTCAAAAAGTAAATGTCATGGACCAATCTAACGTTTCAAATAAAGAACCGATGAGATTTTGCAAATTTTATGCGTTTTTTTTAAAAAAAAAGTTATGAAGCTCTTAAAAAATCACCCTATAAATCTACGACTGATTAAATTCTTGAATATCAAAAAAAAATTAACTTAAAAATTTATCCAGTTTTCAAAGAAAGACTTATTTTGATGCGATAACTTAAATAATATATTGGGTATAAGATATTGGTGCTGTGCAAAAACCAGTTTTCGAATTACGGCTTTTAAATAATAATCTGAGATTTAAATATGACTTTTATCGATGCTCAAGAAATTTTAATTAAAAAAAAATATATAGTAATTGTTATTGGAATTGAATGATTTTGTCAGTCATGATATCTATTTTTTATGAGGAAATGGAACAGTTCAATTTCAAAAGATTTTGAAATATTTTGTTTTGAATATACATTATTTCAATTGTCGAAACCATTTTCGAGAGCAGTAATATTTTAGCTTTTAATGATAAATCGAACTAGGGTTCACACATGTCCAAATACTTGTACACAAGCTGGGGATCAATAAAAGCGTAAGGTAGCCAAAAAGAAACCAAATCTTAAGACTAAAACTTTTTCCTCTCCCGTTTATGTAAAATGTCCCATAAAAGTTGTGAATCAAGCGTCAACAGGTGAACTTATTAAAAAAATGTTTTAATTTTTAATGGCTTATTTTAATTTTGATTTAAATAAACTGCAAGAAATCTTACCTATTTTTATCTTTCAAACTAATATTGTTGTATTAGTAAAATTTTGTTATAGAAATTTTTACTTTTTGTGCTAATTTTCGAAATTATACTTTTTAAAATGCAATTACAAATTCTGAATTTGGACTATTTTTCTAAAAAACCATGCGCAAAAATCGAAAACTTAGCTCTAAAAATTAATTTGATAAAAAAATTAATTAAAATCTTATCATCTCTCTAATGGTCATTTAAAAACGTACATACCCCATGCTTTTTCTCGTCGATTTTCCATATCTAAATCTTCAAAATCGAAACTTGTAACGTAAAACGTGTTAAAAAAAAATAATTTTTTCAAGTTTTCCAGTTCTCCGAAATTTTTATTGAACGCTGATCTTTATTTTCTTCAACTCGGACTATTCTACAGTTTAAAGTGGTATCTAAAGATGATCTCTGAATTTTTTTGAGACAAAATAATCAATATTAAAATTTTTACAAAGATTTTAATCACTGGGGTTCGTACGTACCCCACGAGTCCAGGCATGTTACTCAGGATGAGCATGCCAGGTGAAGGTTAAGTAAATCGCAGAACGAGGCGTAAAAAGATTTGCTTTAAAAGCTATTTTTTTTAGCTGCTACTTCTTGAAGGTGTTTCAAATGCCTTTTATAACTTTGCTCGGCTTAAACATAGTTTTAGCTGTCTTTTTCGGTTTGTGATCCGTTCGTTCGTTCGTTTGATAAAAAAATTAAAGCAATATTTACAATAAAATTTCGAATTTTGAAAACTGAATAAAAAAACAAGTCCGCCTCCCCCATTTCACACCACGAAACCAATTTTTGACCCCTCCCCCTTGCCCCCCTAAAAGTGTTACGTAATTTATGAACAGACCGTTATGGTATTTTATAATTTTTCAGCTAGTAGTATACTTCCGACGTCGATTACAAAGCTGCATTCGATAGCCCGAGAAGGGATTGCCTATACGCAACAATGTCTGAGTTCGGTATACCTGCAAAAATTATTAGACTTTGCATAATGACGTTGAGCAACACATGCAGCTCCGTCAAGGTAGGAAATGACCTCTCCGAAACCTTCAATACCGAAAGAGGTTTCAGCATTGTTGCGATCTCTTCAACATCATCATGGAGTGGATCGTTCGAAAGGCCGGTGTGCATCGTAATGCCAACATTTTCTGCAAAGGTGTCCAGCTCCTTGCGTACGCTGATGATATTGATATTGTAGCAGAACCAAGAGAGATGCTACCGCTGCTTTTACCGCTATCGAAAAGGAATCAGCCAAAGTGGGTTTGACGATAAATTAGGGTAAAACAAAGTATATGCTGTCTACGAACAAGGGAGCGCAGCGTCTAAACTTCCACGATTCATCCGGCAGCTATAACTTTGAAGTAGTCAATTAGTTTGTATACATTGGCACCGCCATTTATAACAACGACGAAGTCAGGCTGGAGATAAAGCAAAGAACAATAATTGCTAATAGGTGCTACTACGGGCTCGGTAAGCAACTAAGTTCCAGAGTCCTCTCTCCAGATCACAAAACTAACACTCTACAAGACGCTCGTTCTACCTGTGCTTCTTTATGGCGCTGAGGTAGTTTCGCAAACTGACGCAGTTGCTCTGGGGGTGTTCGAGAGAAAAGTTCTTCGCAAAATCTTCGGTCCTGTTCGAGTCGGCGATGACTATCGCATCCCAATGAACCACGAGCTGTATGAGCTCTAAGAAGACATTGACGTAGTTCGGCGTATAACTGTGCAGCGGCTACGCTGGCTGGGTCATGTCCATCGTACGGACGACGAAGCTCCAGCGAAAAAGGTGCTCGAGGCGAGGGTCGCTGGTCAACGACGACGAAGGAGACCATGCCTCCGATAGATGGACCAGGCCGAGGAAGCCCTAACCGCACTTAAGGTGCGCGCAAAGCAGAGGCGCCTGGCGAGAGCTGATGAGGTCGGCTGAAAACCGAACACGGGTTGTTATGGCCCATTTTTGGCCCGTAAAAAAAATGGCCCGTAAAAAAAATTAAAAAAAAAAAAAATTAAACAATATATAAAATTTTAAGCAGAAGGAAAGGCTGTCGGGGGTATATAACTATTTTAAAAAAATTTAAATTACTATCAGAAGTACAAGTAATACTACAAATCCAATTTTTTATTAAAAATTAAAGTGTTTTGTATGTAAAAATTGTGTGAGCAGTTTTTGAAGACTACGTTTAAAATAGTTAGCATTAATTCTTTAACGTAAAATTATGAGAATGCATTACGAACAAAGCATGAATTGAAGCATTCGCAATATGACGATGGTTCCAAGACACCAAAAAAATAAAAATAATAATTTCCCACTGTGTATGACATAAAAAAATAATATAAAAAAAATTCGCAAATATTTTTTTTTTTAGTATTATCGATGTGCAAAATTGGAAAAAAATCGGAATTGCCAAAATCAATTTTTGGACAAAAGCGTCCGATTTTGACATGGTATCAACGATTGGTGCTCTTTTGTTTAATTAACACAAAATTATCTTGATCGAATAACCCCGATTATAAAATCAAGTATTAGGAAAATATTGTATTTTTACTATGCTAATATATTAAAATGTTTCCTAAGCTTAATTCGAGTTGGAGTCAATGAATTTCAATACATCAGGAAAGAGATTAGTCTTAAAATCGTATACTACGAGTACAATTTTAAATTGAAATTGCTTTTGTTGTAAATTTAAATTGGTCACCCAATTGCCAAACTGCAAGGAATACAGTATTTATATTTGAATGCCTTAAGTCGCTAGTGCTGAAAATTTGCTGGTTGCCAAAGCTACTTTATATCTACAGACAATTTAAGTTTCTAGCCTAGCACTGATTTAAGCTAGGCGTTTGTTGGACACTTTTATGGATTTTTCACACATGCAGAAATGCTGTCAATTAGTTGTAGAAACTAATTGATAAGATTTGCTGATGCATATAACGTCCTTTACACAAGCAACGATTTATTTCTCTCTGCAGTGAAGTTTGATGAATTCTTGACGAATGTTGTATAATAAATATTTTAAACTTTTCTATACCGTCACTGCTGCAGGGCCAGAAGATGTTAGGCGCAAAATTTCAATTGCTCACAAATTTAATAGCTAGCTGATTTTATGCGCCAAACTTAATGTGCCTGGCGTTCACATGCTTCGATGGTTACCGCCCAATGTAGGGTATACAAACGGGCGGTGCTGTGCAGTGGCGGTTGCGACATTTTCATGCCTTTTGAATTTATTAATTGGCTGACATGTCCATTAATTTAAATCATTGATTAAACTGTAGTCAGCAGCTAGGCAACAGTATACAGATCAAAATCAGTACATTTTTTTTTTTTGCTATAAATGTTGCTCAAATAAAAAGTCAAATAGATTGGCAACAATTAACATCAACATAAATTATAAAAATCTGTCATGTACATCTATTTATTTTCTTGGGTGGCAATTAAAAATTTGCAATCTTTTTGTATTATTTGCAAAAATTATTTAAATTTATAAGTTATCTATTAAATCGTGTTTAATGTCGTTCGTGGCAATGTTGCCAAATGCTAATTTAGTGTGATTTGTTTCATGGCCTTTGCAATATAACGATAGCGTCTGGCAAGAAAAAATTTTTGGTGTGCAGCGTTTGTGTCTTGCGGAGCAAATAATTATTTTTACGCGAATATCTGAGAATTGAAAGTGAATAAATTGCATGTTGTTGGTTTTTTATTAGGGTTGACTAATTAAGTTGAATCGAAATGGGAATTTTTTTCTAAATGTTTTAAGAATTTATGTGAGTCAGAATCGTTGTGCACTGAAGATACAGATTTAAGGGTGATGCTTAAATTAAACATACAACGTTCTTCTCTTCTTTTAAATTAGCACATATGAAATACTTAATATGATGACATGAATTTGTGAACAATGCTATTATTATTCTAAATAAATTTACTTAAATAAACAAGAGGAGTTTTGAAATTTTTAATATATTTCATTTCAAAATTTCCAATGTGGTAATTTTGGCATTGACAACAAAGACCGTGGAAGACTAGAGAAAAAATGAAAAAATGCAGAATTGCAAGCATTATTATGGACTAACTTAAAATACATGTACAGCTCGGACATACATCGAACATACACTGTGTCCAATCCTGTGTCCTTCTTTAAAAGGGATAGATCCAAAGAGAGATAAAATGGAATCCACATCAATTGAAAGAAACGATATCGAAAAGTACAAAAATATTTAAAAAGTTTTACTTAATCGGCATAAAACTAAAAGTTTTTTGCATCTATTTCGGCTATTCCTAGCGAAAAAAAAAATCTGGTAGACCCAGGCCAACCATCAACATCGCAACCATAACGCAATATCCACGGAAAAAAGGTTATGCTGTCTATTTGGTGGGACCAGAAGAAAATTGTGTGCTCGTAAACTGCTTAAATCTGGTGAAACGATTACTCTAGATCACTACCGTCAATAAATGATAAAATTGAATTAAGCATTGAAGCAAAAAATACCATATTATGCTCAAAGATCCGAATCAGTTATTTTCCATCATGACAACGCATCGTCCACATGTTGCAAATCAAAAAACACAGGTGCGTCGTTGGACACACGAGAGAAGCGAAGCTTTTTCGCAGTTACATAGATTTGATAGCTTAATAGTTTTTTCTTTTAAATAAATTAACTTTTAAATTAAAAAATTTAAAATAACATTAAATAAATTACATATATACAGAAAACATATTTACTGCTTATTTTTTTATTGTTGAATGTCAAATTTCCACTTCAATTACATATACGGGCATATAATGCCAGCGACTCTCCATTTTAACTCTCCACACATGGTTGTGAACTTGACTGCACTGACTCATGCATGCGTTTGTTAATTCCATATTTATTGATATAATTTTTTTGACACTTGTCAACGCACTTGTCATAGAGTATAAATTATTATCTAGAGATTGCATCAACTCTGCTAAATCTCTGGCATGTGTTAACAGAGGTTAACAGAGTTTTTTTTCTTCATGTTTTTAAGTGAAATAACTCTGTACACATGCCAGAGATTTAGCAGAGTTGATGCAATCACTAGATAATATTTTACACTCTATGCCAACAGCACCACAAACGCATTCACAATACAAACAAACCGATGCTGAAAACACCTTGTGGCAAATAAAAGCAAATTTTTGATAGTTGTAGCATAGCAAATACACAATCCTCTATCTATTGATAGATGGTGACGATCTACTGCAGCATAGCTTCTGTTATAATTATCATTGAATTAACAACTGTTTCCAACATGTCTTTGTGGCCTAGTGGATAGTGCGTTGGACTCTCGTTTAAGGGGACGTGGGTTCGATCCCCACGGGCAGGCAACAAAATATTTTTAGTATTTAATATTAAAGTATAAAATTTTCTTGTAATAAGCACTAACAACAAAGAAACCATCAAATTTCCAAGAAAAAATCTGTCGAAAATTTTTCAGATTTCACTCCAAGCAAATCACAGAACGAGGAGTAAAAAGCTTCGCTTCAATAAAAAACTATTTGGAAATTAGTAATTGGGAAGTTCTGTCCAACCCGCCGTATTCGTGAGGCTTGACCCCTTCTGATTATAACTTGTTTGGATTGATGCAGTCTGGACTGTCGGAACATCACTTTCATTCTTATGAAGGAGTGAAAGTTTGTCTTGAAGAATTTGAAGTTATTAAGGAGTGAAAGTTGGCCTCAAAAGACGAGCAGTGATATAAGCGTGGAATTCATCAATTGCACGAAAAATGGGAAAAAGTCATAGCTTACGATGGACAATACTTTGAATTAATTAATTATGTTGTTTAAATAAACCAAGAACAATAATTGCTAATAGGTGCTACTACGGGCTCAGAAAGCAACTAAGTTCCAGAGCCCTCTCTCGATCGACAAAACTAACACTTTAGAAGACGCTCGTTTTACTTGCTCGACGACGAGGGAGACCAAGCCTCCAATGGATGGACCAGGCCGAGGCAGACATAACTGCACTTGGTGCATACTTACTTAGGTGGTCGTAACAACCCGTGTCCGAACCCCAAACACCCAAACCCCCAAACAGTAAAGTAAGTTACTTACTTACTTAGGTGGTCGTAACAACCGGTGTCCGGATTTCAACCAACCTCATCAGCTCTCGCCAGGCGCCTCTGCTTTGCGCGCACCTTTTCCAATCGGATACACCAAGTGCGGTTAGGGCTTCCTCGGCCTGGTCCATCTATCGGAGGCATTGTCTCCCTCGTCGTCGTTGACCAGCGACCCTCACCTCGAGCACCTTTTTCGGTGGAGCTTCGTCGTTCATACGATGGACATGACCCAGCCAGCGTAATCGCTGCACAGTTATACGCCGAACTACGTCAATGTCATCGTAGAGCTCATACAGCTCGTGGTTCATTCGGATGCGATAGTCATCGCCGACTCGAACAGGACCGAAGATTTTGCGAAGGACTTTTCTCTCGAACACCCCCAGAGCGGCTGCGTCAGTTTGCGAAACTACCCATGCCTCAGCGCCGTAAAGCAGCACAGGTAGAACGAGCGTCTTGTAGAGTGTTAGTTTTGTCGATCGAGATAGGGCTCTGGAACTTAGTTGCTTACTGAGCCCGTAGTAGCACCTATTAGCAATTATTGTTCTTCGCTTTATCTCCAGGCTGATTTCGTTTTTGGTATTAATGGCGGTGCCAAGGTAAACGAACTCCTTGACTACTTCAAAGTTATAGCTGCCGGATGAAACGTGGGAGTCTAAACGCCGAGCTCCCTTATTTGTAGACAGCATATATTACATCAAGACAGCAAGTAAAGTAAGTAAGTTGTTTAAATAAATGAGGTTTTTGAGCAAAAAAAAAAATCAATATTTCATGTTCACACACATAATATGTGAGTATAATAATCCACAAGACCTATAAGACTTCTCCTAAGGTATAATATGTGTGTAACAACAACAAAAAAATACAGCTTTTTTCAATATATTTTTTTTTTTTTGATACAAGAAGTTATAATTTTTTTTTTTAATTTATAATTTATATAGCACATAAAAAATGCTTTTTAAATTTTTTTTTTTTTGAAAATAATAGAAAATGACATTGAAAAAACATCCAAAATGGTTCGATGGATATGACCATGCATCAAAAACAAAAAAAAAAAAAAAATCAAAAGTAATATTAGAGTATAGACTATTAATTCGGCATACCTCCAACGCAAGACCCTCGGGGTGTTTTATAAATTATGGCGAAAGTTAGAGTACTTGAATTTAAGGGGGTTGCTTAGCACAAAATATTACGAACAAAATGCACTAAGATTCAATGAAATTAAACCAATAGATTTCGAGAAAGCTATCGAAACGTTTAAAAAAAAACTAGTTTCGGGGAAATCGAGTTTAAAGTTGTTTTTTTCAAAATTTTGCGTATATTTCAATATTATCGGTTGATAATACTGACTATTATTTAATCCGAAATGACAGGTATCAAATAAAAAACATGTTTGTAAATTCTAGAAACTATGAAGAAAACACAGGTGCGTCGTTAGGCACACAAGAGAAGCGAATCTTTTTCACAGTTTCATTGATTTCGTATAGTTATCGTAATAAAATAATATTTATTTTTAAAAAATTTTTAAAAAAAGTAAATTAAAAAACAAACCAATAAATTTTATTACATTATATTATTATTTTATTTATTTTAGTACATGTTACATTCATTTTTATTTCAACGCACTTGTCGGCAATTGTTAATTTTTTCTTCCCACTATGCAAAAACAAAGCAAAAGCATGTACCGACAACACAAACGCATTCACATCAAAAAAAAAAAAAAAAAAAATGTTTTTGCCCACCCTGAGGATCGATCCTGTACTCCAAGGAATCATTGTAAGCCCGTGTGGAGTTAAAACGCCAAAAAATATCTAGTGATAGATTATCTTGTTTTCATATTAAGGACTATTTTTATTTTTGAACCAAGGGTTTCATAAAAACTTTCTATGTTTCAGCTGAATTTTTAAGTAGTCCAGTTATATCTTATCAAAGCGTTATAATAACTAGTAAGGAATGGAGCTTCGGCAGGGTACCGAAGCTAAAATACCCTCCCCCCCCCCCCCGCGCGGCCGTATTGAGGTATATTCGAAGTCTTTTTAGCCGTCTATAAAATGTTTATAGTATATTATCTGCAAAAATATTTGTGTTATACGCTTAACTTTATTTTACCCTTAGCTGCCTCATAACGTTATTTGTAGACTGCTAAAGAATATATGTAAAAAATCTGATTGGCATGTGTCAATCCGTACCAACGGCTTAAAACAATATCGTTTAAAATTAAAGTGCCACGCCCCTTTCAATTCAAGCGAATTTTCTAGACTACTGACTGCTCATTATTCCAAAGAATATGGAAAATTTGGAAGAAATTGGACAAAGGCTATAGAAGGAGTTCGATTTAAATTAAAGAAGGACACCCCTGTTTAATTCCGCAAAATCTTTTAGACTAATCACATCTCATTATTTCATTATTCCAAAGAATATATTTGCAAAATTTGTTTTAAATCAGAAAAACGGTGTAGAAGGAGTTTGGTTAGAATTAAATGTGACACGCCCTTTGTCCAATCCCACCCACTTTTGTAAGCTTATAACTTCTAATTATACTAAAGAACATATGTGCAAAATTTGGTTGAAATCGGAGAAACGGTGTAGATGGAAATAGATTAAAAATAAAGTGCCACGCCTCCTGCATAGTCCCGCCAACTTTTATAAACTAAAGACTGATCCTTACGCCAAATATTATGTGTGCAAAATTTGGTTTAAGTTGGACAAACGGTGTAAAGGGAGTTCAATTAGAGTTAAATTGACACGCCCCTTGTCCAATCCCACCCACTTTTGTAGGCTTAAAACCTCTCATTATGCTCAAGAATATATGTAACAAATTTGGTTGAAATCGAACAAACGCAGTAGATAGAGCTAGTTTAAAAATAAAGTGCCACGCCCCCTGTTTAGTACTGCCCTCTTTTATAAACTTACTCGTAAGATTGCTCAAATTACCAAGGATAATATGTGCAAAATTTTGTTGATATCTGACACATGGTGTTGAAAAAGTTCGATTAAAAGTAAGATGCCACGCCCAATTTCCAAGTCTTAGGACTATTACACCATATGTGTCATATTACCATATGTGAGTTTGGAAAAATAAAGTTTTTTTATTTCGATGACGTCACTTTGCATGGGAGGTAGGCGTGGCTTTCATCCGATTTTCACAGTGATGCTTCATACTATATATCAAAGCTCATGTGCAAAATTTGAAGTCATTTCTTTAATTTTTGTGGATTTTTAAGCGATTTTACTTTTTAAATAAAGTCAATTTGTATGGGAGGTAGGCGTCGTTTTCATCCGATTTTGTCAAATATCATAGTAATGGTCAACATTAAATATCAAAGCCTATGTAGAAAATTTCAAGAATTTTCTTTAATTTGAGCAGCTTTTTAAAAGATTTTACGGTTACTATAAAGCCACTTTGTATGGGTGGTAGGTGTGATTTTCGTCAGATTTTGCCAAATTTCATTGCTATGATTTATATTGACAATCAAACCTTACATGCAAAATTTCAAGGCATTCCATTAATTTTTGTGGATTTAAAGAGATTTTACTGTTAAAATAAAGTCACTTTGTATGGGAGGTAGGCGTGGTTTTCATTAGATTTTTCCAAATTTTATAGTGAGGATTTACATTGAATATCAAAGCATAAGTGTCAAATTTGAAGACATTTCTTTAATTTTTGTGGATTTTTAAGAGATTTTACGTTTAAAATAAAGCCACTTTTTATGGGAAGTGGGCGTGGTTTTCATTCGATTTTTCCATATATCATATATATGTCTTATATTAATTATAAAAGTTTATGTGCAAAATTTTAAGACATTTCTTTAATTTTTGTGAATTTTTAAAAGATTTTACATTTAAAATAAAGACAATTTGTATGGGAGGTAGGCGTTGTTTTCATCCGATTTTTTCCCAATTTCAGAGCCAGGACTCAGATTGAAAATCAAAGCTTACGTTATAAATTGCAAGGCATTTCTTTAATTTTTATGGATTTTGAAAATATTTTACGGTTAAAATAAAGTCACTTTGTATGGGAGGTAGGCGTGGTTTTCTGATCTTCCTTTTCTAAAAATAAACTTGTCCGTGTCGACAGACGGACGGACAGACGGACACACGGAAATCGACTCAGGAGGTCATGCTGATCAAAAATATATATGTTTTTCTATACCTGCCACGCCTCCTTTTTGGCGTTACAAACGGAATGACAAAGTTAATATACCCCTTACTCAGTACGCGCTGGGGTATAAAAATCAATCACATACTTTTAGGCATCACAAAGAAATTTGGTTTTCTTAATAGAAAATGTATTCGGCTTTTTTTAAAAAATACACTATTTTTAAGAAAAAATAAGACCTTATTGCACATCTATAGAGCAATACCTTTCAATTGCTACCCTATTTATGAAAATCGAGTCAACAGTGTAGATTTGATAATCATCACAAAAAATGCGCTTGCGTAATAATAATTATAATAGCAATTATAATAATATATATTAATAATAATGCCTGTACATATACGTAAGAGCATTTTTAACGGTACTATGAAAAAAAAAGATTTTTAATTAATTTGTAACGTACCTTTGTACGTCGCGTCGACGCTTCAAAAAATGTTCTAAAAACAGTACTGCATTCACGCTTTATATATACAAGGAAAAAATTTCCAATTTCCATATCGTTAAATTAAGTCAGAAATAATATACTGGTAGATTTTGAAAAAATGCAAATAGTGGGTGATAAATGTGGTAGAAACCAAAAAAGTAAAAAGTGGTAGCTTTTCACAATTGTGGTAAAATAGCAACACTGACGATGGCATCTGGTAGCAAGGATCCAAACGGACTCGTAGTTTAGCAGCAAAGATGTGATGCAACATAGCTTCAGGTGTAGTTAATATTGAATGAATGGCTCTTCGTAACAGAGGTGCTTAGATCGATGGGTAGTGTATAGAACTCTTAATCAGTGGGTAACGGGTTCAATCCCCATGACGGGCGAAGATATGTTTTTTATATTTGATATTAAATATTAAATTTTTTTTGTTGTAAAAATCGCAAGCAACAAAAAAACTATAAATTTCTAAGAAAAAATCAGTTGAAAGTTTTTTTAGATTCCACTCAAGCAAATCGCAGAACGAAGCGTAAAAAGCATCGCTTCAAAAAATTTGTTTTGAAAAAACTTTATTTATAAAAAAGACCTCATAAAACCAAATTAAGGTCTACCAGCACAAAATTAAATAAAAAAACTTTCAATATTAAACTGGTATTATTGTGAGCAACATTCTTGTTCATAATATTCTTGAAGTCTTATTATAACTGTTGCTCATGAAACACATTCGGAGTTTAGTATTCTTCGCCTTCAACAAGTTTAAGAAGTAAGATATGTGATAGATATGCTAGAATTTTAGGTAGGAATATTAACTTTGCACCATTGCAAGGAACTTATTTGTTTATGCAGTAATATTTGCTTTTGGAAATGATTCAAATTCTTAAGAAGAATTTTCTGTTGAACGGGTCACATTTTTCTGTTCTGAAAACAGGTCGCATTTTTCTGTTGTATAGTGTAATTAAACATGCTCATTTTGCTTACGTATACTTACATAATATTCTTCTTCTTTTTTGAAAAATGAAAAAAAAAATACTTAAAGGTCATATAAAGTTTATTGGCTCATATTTAGCCAACGGTCTAAAAACAGTTAATCGACTCACCATTTATAAGATCCTCAGAACTCAAACACTACCACCTACTACGAGTTTGCTCTCAAAAAAGACAACAACAAATAACCCCCATTTCTTAATAATCATGGTAATTATTTATTGTCACTCGAAAGTGAGAAAAAGTGATGCTGTAGTTCCCAACAGTCAAACTTAAGTCAAGCAAATCAACTGCTACGTAACAAAACAACCATCAATATTATTTACACTCATTCCATTACACAAACCCCAAATCAAACCGAAAGTGAGTGAGCTCAACTATTGTAGCCCAAGAAACAGGGCATGGGCTGGCATGCCACCCCAACCGACTTTTACCAACGACACGTTGTTGTAAACTAATAGAGTGATTTATAAGTTATCACCTGGAGTGAAGAAATTTATTATTGCCAACCAAATAAATCACGTGCGCTCTAACTGAGAACAACAACAACAGCAAAATGTTACCAGTGGCAGAAGCAACAGCATGTCAACATGGCAAAAAACAAAGAAAAAAAAAATTGAAAAGTATGCGAAATAGGATAAAAATTAGTTACGCTGAGCAGAAAAAAAAACACACCCACAGACATACATATGAATAATGGGTGTATTCCGCCACAGACAAACAAAAGCAATGAAGTCATGTAGCTGCCCTATAACACCCTCTTGTTTAATTTGGATTTGGTTTTTCCCCGCATGATAGTGATGATAAGATGTGGGGAATGAGCGAGGTGAAATTCCAGTGAAAGTGAAAATAATTGTCATCGATTTGTTTTTGTTACTTGCACCGATTTATTGGTTTTTCATGGTAATTAATCGTTCCCAGCGGTGTAATCGTTTATATCAAAAAAGTGTTCTTTAACAACATTTGGGACAAGAGTGGGACGAGTGTTTAACGAAAAAGCTATCAAATTATGTGTTCTTATTTCATTATCTAGTGTTGAGAGGGCGGGGTTGTAATTAAAATCATGCAGCCAAGTGATGAGCCGTTAGTGTTGATGGCTCGACGTTTAACGCTAAACTGTTGTGATACGAATGTAAGGGATTAGGACGAAAATTCAGGGTTGGGGGTGAGGATAAACTAATCGTACTTGTAGTGTTAGATATCGAAGAAAGAGAAGAAATTTCATTACACTTTTATTACTTCCGGTTGATATATGATTTGGTAATGTTGATGAGAGATTGTTGAAATTTACTTATGGGATACATTAAGAAGATACGTTCAGACTATTTACCGTAAGAGGAGAGTTTATTTAAATCTCAAAACACATCAAGCATAATATCCACACGGAAAAAATAAAACGTAGAAAATAATATTTAAACTTCACAATATAATAAAAATCCAATTATAACTAACTGTTTCTTCGAGAATTTCAATACTTCACTAAATTTTCAAGCAAATATAAGGGAACAAAAGTACTTTGAAAAGTACGAAAATTACATGTACATGAACTTTTGCGATATTTTGTTCAGAACACTATTCAATTATAAAAGTGATTTTGTAGTTGTTTAAATTAGGTAGTAAGTTGACTCCAGTCAACTGTTCGCAATTTAAAATTAGGTTCAATTTATTAAAACGAGCAATAACTGCGTAAGTGCGTTGGACTGACATCCGAGACTTGTATTTGAGGACACGGTTCGAATCTCAGCTTGCTTAAAGTTTCAGTAATAATTTACTCATTGATTTATCAGATAATCCGACCGTAAACGTAACGCACAGTGATGAAAAGTTTAAAAATGTTGACGTCTTTTTCGCTATACGACTTGCGTCGAGTTATATGCGATGAAAAAATTATCATAATAAGATAAAAATCTTGCGTCGAAATACTTTTGAAAACAATTTTAAAAAATCCTTGCATCGTAATGCTAAATGATGCAGACAAGTCTCATGATCCTTAGCCGTCTTCGAAAAGGAGGAAGTTCATTGGTTTCGTTTTTTTCTTTTTTGTTGTAATGTATGTACATTAGGGTGTCCCAAAAAGTTGAATTTGATTTTTAGGGCATAGCCTCTTATTTTTTTCGTATGATGTTGAAATAAATGTTGGCGCTTACATTTCTACTACTTCTCGGAATACTTTACCATGATTTAAGTTCCGAAGTTAAGATCTGCGAGTAACAGACGCGCTTCCCAACAAAAAAAAAAGCACTCGGTATTGTGATGAGTGATCGAAAGCATTAATCTTAGAAAAGTCTGATTATATTAGCGCCGACTTTAAGGGCATTATCTGAACACTTTTATTTGCACAGCTCAGTAAAATAAGCATTTTTCTGCTATAAAGTTCTGACACAACTGTTTTGTTAGGAATCACCTGTATTAAGGTATAATAAACAACCTGTCAAAAGTTATTTTTGATACCATCTAGGAGCCAGAAGATATTCGGGATCAAAGTTCACTCAGGGGGTGTTTCTTATGTCAAGAGGAAGGGAAAAAGCTGCATCAACGAAAAACTTTTTTTTTTGTGAACCACCCTAATATTACATATTATATTTTTATATACAGGTTGGTCCAAAAGTTTCTGTACATCTTCAAATTTTTGTAAAGCTAACTTGAAAGCAATAACTTTGTGCTCTATTGTACATAATATGGGGATTCCCCGATTTTAGTAATCATTATTGCATAAACTGTACCTTGAATACATTTCAAGATCTTTGCTACACAATTATCATTTGGTGGCGACAGTTTAAAGTGAATGGCTTGTGAGGTGACAAAATTTTACTAATTTAAAGTGACGAGTGCTATAATTTTTTACAAGTTTGGTCAAATAAGTTTCTGCCTGGATTTATTATAAAAAGTGATGTCATTTAAAGTTAAAAAATTTTACAATTTACTTTTGAGAGTTAAGAAGCGGATTTGGAAGCTCTCACAGCAAAAACGTTTCTGATATGAAAATAGAATTTATAATCGGAACTTTCCGTACATTTTCCGTACAACTTTCAAAAAAACATTTTTCTGTGGCTTCAATTTTTTTTTTTTGTTTATAATTACGGAATGGATAGAGTACAAAATAGAAGGAATATTCAAGCTTTAAGTAAAATTGGTATGTCTAACGCCGAGATCAGTAGGAGGCTGAAGGTGTCAAGAACAACAGTAATTAAGTGGGCTGCAAATAATGAAGAAGGCGTGGCAGATCAACCACGAATTGGTAGACCCACTATAATAACTGCGAAATTGAAAAGAAAAATACGTGAAATGGCTAAAGATACTGCAGGTGTAGGAACAAGGACAATAGCTAAGCACTTAAACGTATCCGAAAACAGAACTGGCCAAAGCAACAAAGTAAGCCGGTCGACTGTCTTAAGATACATCAAAAGCCGTCTTTGGGGTCAGCACTCGTACGTGAGACTCATCAAAAATCTTTTAAGCGAAAAAACATTGCTGACCGCAAGCAATTTTGTGCTCGACTTACAAAAGAGGGTTTTACTGCTGATAGTGACTTTGGTCGTAGACAACGTTGCCGCATACTTTTTACTGACGAATCGCTTGTCGATCTGTTTCCTGAGCCTAATCGGCAAAATATGCGAATCATAACAAGTGATTCGCAGAAGATCATACCTGTTCAAAGACCAAAATAAGGCTTAAAAATAATGATTGCAGGAGGAATAAGCATGTACGGCAAATCGGATCTTGAAATAATCGATGAAAATCACACTGTAAATGGCAACTACTACAGAGAACGCATTTTACCAGTTTATGGACAGTGTAGCAAAAATAAAGAGCAGTTTCCAGGCCGATTAGCTCCAATTTTAATGCAAGATGGGGCAAGATGTCATACCGCAAAAGCAAGCATAACTGTGGCAAAAAGCTTTTTCAAAGAGGTATGGACTGATTGGCCTGGAAATTCGCCAGACTTGAACCCATTGAAAATCTTTGGGCTAAACTAAGGAGTCAGTATTTAAAAGTCCAAAACCAAAAAAAAAAAGAAGCAAATTAATTACCAGAGTAAGACAGGAATGGTAGTTAATTACAGACAAAGAAGTGCGCGTTTTGTGTGAAAGTTTTCGGTCTAGAAAAAGCGATTGCCATTTAAATGATGGGCTTCATACTTGTTAAAGCATAGTATTTTCGTTTTGAAAAATTAAACACAGAAAAAAAATCTAAAAATATTAATTAATCTCAGTTTTAAGAAAGATAGTGTGGTGTACAGAAACTTTTGGACCACCCTGTATGTGTATATTTTATGTATAAAAATAAGTTTTCTTTTTTTTTTTTTGTTAAAAGTATTTTGATATAGTTTTAGTCATTGAACAAATGCTCTTACAGACTATTATTATATGTATATAAATAATTACACAGAATTTGCACTCTGTGGTGAATATCTGGGTCTTGAAAAATCAATATTACAGTAAAGCACACAATTATTGAACTCAAGCCTAGTTTTAAATATAGGTGAGTTAATGGCATAGTTGGTTCTGCACATTTCCAACTAAAACACATCAAAATAACGTTGTGTTCGGCTGGGAACATCAAAATTTATAAAAGCTACTTTAAATTGAAAATAAACAAATGAGAATAAAAATGATTATTGTATTCTGCAGAGTTTTTAAATTGATAATGCTACAAATATGATTATTTGACGGACATGGACTTAGCGGGGTATACGTGTTTGAAATAAAAACTCTTTTACTCGTTCGAGGCGTGATGTGTTAGATGCAGAGAAAGAATTCTATATGAATGAAGTATATTCTAATTTCGAAGGAACAATAGAAGTTTAAAGTTCTTTAAGAGTAAGGGTCCTTAAAATTAGAGCTATTTCACCGTACTAAAGCTCGGAACGAAGAAGCATTTGAAATAATACAATTTACATGATTTTATTTTGTTATTTCAATTAGTTTGGAGTCAAAAATTACACCTAGATTTATAATTTCATAAACGAAATTAAAAGCGAAATTATCTAAATATTATGTTGTAACATACATTTTTCGTAATTAAGAAACAGACAATATTTAGTAGTTATTCAATAAAAAAATTTCAATCGGACTGTCGTAACGAGGCATATGACAAATTTATTATTTTCTGAAATATTATTCAGTCATCAGCGTGTTTAAGGTACTGAGAGTTCTTTTAATTCTAATATAATATCACTAACAAAGAGTATACAAAATAAAGGGCCTAAAATATTTCGCTGAGCAGCACCGGAAAAAGCTAATAAAATGTCATGAGAAAATTTGAGAGTGACTTTCGTTACCATGGGCGTAGCGTAACATGGTAGGGCAGGGAGGGGCCGTCTCCCCCCTGAACATAAGAAAAATAAAACTTTTATTATGAAGATAAGTAATATAATACAGATTTTTATAATTAACAAAACACAATTTATTAATATATATTAGAGCTTAATTTATTTTTTATTACAAACTTGTGCTAACACATTTATTATTTAGTAGGAAGGGCTTATGAAAGCTTTACTTTAAATTGATTGGTAACTCTGGCATATATGTAAATTTCAATTTGTGGGGACATGTAATAACTCCACTTTTGAAGCGAACATCGAAACGAAATATCGATGTGGGTGTGTGTTTTTACAAACAACAAAATTGTATGAAAAAATTTAAATAAAGTGGTGTTTTATGGAAATTATCACCTGTCGAAAGAGTTGCCACTAATTTTGTTTTTCTTTTTATTTTTCTTTATTTATTTATGTAACGAAGCATTGGTACAATGAGAACGAAGTTCTCTTATAGTACGACATACAATAATAACAATAGAAAACTTATAAAATATAAAATAATTATTATATTAAAACTATATAACAAATAGCTATAAATATTAAATAACATTAGAATTCAATTGGGAAATTTATTTAATTAGAATTAAATTTTCAATAAATTTACTTCAAAGTTTACGAAGTTATTACATATCGCCATACATAACTGGCTTTTCGACGTGAACTTTCTTACCCTCTCTCGCGTTTCTCGTTAACACAAGGTAGTCTAAAAAAAAAATTTTGTTTTAAATTAATTATAACTACTTCAGTAAAAAAAAATGAATTGATTTAAAAGGTTATTGCTTCAAAAAAATTTAATACACACAAACTACACCTTTTTCAGTTGTACTTCAGAAAATTTCAACTTTACTTCAGAAAATATCAACTTTATATCAGAATGTTTTATTTGTACCCAGGGGCGGTGGAAGCGGTAGAAGGGGCAGTCGCCCCCCCGAAAAAAATTAAAAACTAAACTAAAATTTTTTGCACATTTTAATTATTTTATTGAATTCCTTAGAAAATTTATCTGAAAATCTTTTCATTTGAATTACGGATACAAGCAACAACATATAATATACTAGCTGAACCCCCACCTGTTTTGCCAGGCACTTTTTTAACAGGTTTACAAATTGGCAAATCCAGAAGATGAAACCACAGGTGAAAAATGGAAAGTTATTAAAAACTTTTTATTTTAGAATATTATCTCGGAGAAATATTTAAATATTATTTATTTAAGCAATTTATACATTAATTCATTTACCACGATGATCAAATTACCCGCAATGTTTCACAAATGTATTTTATACTCCAACGCGTACTGCGTACGGGGTATACTATTAACTTTGTCATTCCGTTTGTAACGCGAAGAAGAAGGCGTGACAGGTATAGAAAAATGTATATTTTTTTGATCAGCATCATCTCCTGAGTCGATGTTCGTCAGTCTGTCCGTCTGTCGAAACGATTACAGCCGCAATTTTAAAGCTTATTTTTAATATTTTTAAGTTTATTTTTAAATAAGGAAGATCAAGATCGAAAATGGATGAAAACCACGCCTACCTCCCATACAAAATGACTTTATATTAACCGTAAAATATCTTTAAAATCTACAAAAATTAAAGAAATGCCTTGAAATTTGGCAGGTGACCTTTGCTCTTCACTCTTAATCCTGGCTATGAAATTTGAAACCACGCCTACCTCCCATGCAAAGTGACTTTATTTTAAAAGTAAAATCTCTTAAAAATATGCTCAAGTTAAAGAAATGTCTTGAAATTTTGCATATAGTCACCTCCCATACAAATTGGCTTTATTTTAAACGTAAAATCTCTTAAAAATCCAAAACACAAAAATTAATGATATGTCTTAAAATTTTGCACCTTTGTTTTGATATATAATATGAGAACCATCTCTATGACATATGGCAAAATCGGATCAAAGCCACGCCTACTTCCCATACAAAGTGACGTCATCAAAATAGGAAAACTTTTGTTACTATATTAAACTGAATGTCATCGTGTATGTCGTGGCTAAAGACTTCGGATATACTTCAATATGGCCGCGGGGTACTTTAGCTTCGATACTCTGCCGAAGCTCCACCCTTACTAGTTTATAAATGTTTTTGTTTTATTAAAAATGGAAGGTATCGGTTACAGATAATAATTTGTATTTTTATTTTTTTGCAAATAAATTAGTACTGTAAGATACAAAAAGATCTTTTAGAAGCACAACGGTGAGACATAGATAATCAACTTACAAATGAAATAATGAAATGATTGAGGCAAGGAAAGAACAATATATCGTCGTTGGGCGTGTAATACCGCGCATCAGCCACTAACAATACCGCGTATATTGCAAAAAGGCCAAAATTGAAATTTGCATTTTAATTCAATTTAGTTTATTAATAAAGGGCGGATTTTTCCCCCTCGGAAATACCGAATTACGAGGCTGTGCGACCTATAACTCCAAAGGGAAGTGGCATGCTCTTGTCTAATGTCTTCACATTGGTTCGATCGGCACCAAACTCAAAACACTCTCGAGACTTTGCTACAGTTTCCTGAAAATTTCATAAAAATTGGTTTAGCGGTTTCGGAGTCTATATCTGACATACACGCCCACATACATAAATACATTCATTTTTATATATATAGATAGATTATACTCAACAAAAGTCTTCGGTTGGTTAACAACAACGATCACTCTTTCCATAGAATGCCTCAAAGCAGGCCCGTAGCCAGGATTTACCTTAGGGGGGTAAAATAGATTTGATAAAAAATCTATAAGTAGATACCAGTAATAACTGAAAGAAAGGATACGAAAATTTTTAAGTAAATCCGTTTTCTTTTAAGACTATTTGTGAATATGCCTGTTTTTAAATGGCCATAAGATAGATGAGAAGAGTTTATTTAATTTATTTTTACAAATCCATTTTGAGTATTAAGTGTTTTCATTTTTGCCTATAGTTTGTTGACAAATGGTCCAAATTGAGAATTTTTAATTTCTTTTAAAAAGTATTATTCCGAAAATTAGCACGAACAGTAAAAATGTCTGTGACAAAATTTTACTAATTCAACAATATTAATGTGAACGGTAAAAATAGGTTAGATTCCTTGCAGTTTATTAAAATCAAAATAAAAACCGCTATGAAAAATGCAAACATTTTTTCAACTTGTGTACAACTATTTGAACCTGTGTGAACCCTAGTTCGAGTTATCGTTAAGGGCTAAAATATTACTGTTCTCGAAAATGATTTCGACAATTTAAATAAATTCAAAAGAAAATATTTCAAGATCTTTAAAAATTTTACAGTTTCATTTTCTCATGATTCGATTCCAATAACAATTACTATATATATTTTTTTTTTATTAAAATTTTTTGATTAGAGGAATCGACTCCGATAAAGTCACATTTAAATTTCAGACTATTTTTCAAAAACCGTAATTCGAATACTGGTTTTTGCACAGCACCAGTATCTTATACACAATTTATTATATAAGATATCACATGAAAATAACTTCATGTTAATATTAAAATAATTACTCTGCTAGATAAATTTTTATAAAAAGAAACAGCAACTTTTTTTGAATATTTAAGAATTTAATCGTTGATTTATATTGAAATTATTTGCATATTAAATTACTTGCATATTAAAAACAAAATTTTTTGAACTTCTAAATGGTTTTTTAATTTTTTAATATAATAAAAATAAACATTTTTAAGATGCTGAAACTTAAAAAACTGTAATTATTAATTTTTTTATGAAAATTTGTGTAACATGATTAAAAAATTATCAAATCACTATTAAATTGGACTGTATAAAATGTTTTACAAAAATTTTTTCATATTTAGATTTAAGGTGATTTTCCGAAACCTGTTATGTGGAAAAGGCTTCGCACAGGGCTAAATTTTTGTGCCAAGTTGGAAATTTTAGATGTCAAAATTTTTAGTCAGTCACTTTACGTGGAATACCCCATACTGTGTTAAATTTCGTGATTCATACATTTTTTACACTTTTAAAAATGAAAAGAAAACCCACTCAAATGATTGCTTTTTCAAAAGTTTTGGGTCTAATAAGCTTACCCAGCAAACCATTGTTGACGACTTTGTCGAAATTCTGACGAATTCATAACTATTTCGAGCTGTCTTAAAGAAATCGTTACAATTTCGTTACGCAAATATCGGAACAGTTTCACTTTTTATACGAATTTATAAACAGTTTTGTTATGCGACTGTTTGTAAAACATATTGAAATGCAAACGGAGTAAACTTTCCTTTCTTTCGAGCTGGCTGAACGAAATCGTAACTTTTTCGTAACATTTTCGTAACATTTTCGTTAAGACTCGTTACGAAATCGTTACGAAGTCGTGTAAAGAAATCGGATTCCGAAATCGGAAAGATTGTGAAATGTTTGTTACGATTTTGTTAAGAATATTTCGAAATCTTTCCGATTTCAACGAAAATGTTACGAAAAAGTTACGATTTCGTTCAGACAGCTCGAAAGAAAGGAAATTTTACTCTGTTAGCATTTTAATATGTCGTACAAGCTGTCGCATAGCACAATTTTATATAAATTCATATAAAAAGTGATACTGTTCCGATATTTGCGTAACGCAATTGTAATGATTTCTTTAAGACAGCTCAAAATAGTGACGAATTAGTCGGAATTTCGACATAGTTGTCAACTATGGTTTGCTGGGTAGATATGGCATAAAAAATGTCAAGCTAATTTTCTTTAATTTACAAAATTATATTCGTTCTAGGTATAACTTTCATATATATATTTTACTGGATATCAGGGACTTTTTGAGCATTGAAACTGATTTTTAATATACTAACTCCTTGGAGATGAATTCCACTATAATGATTATGACTCTTATAAGCAAAATTAATCTTTCACTTGGCCAAAAAAATTTTTCAATAATTTAGTGAAGTTTTCAAAAAAATTAACAGCATTATCATAGTTTATCTAAAAAAAAAAATTACACTTTGAGCTAAATAGTCTCATTTGTGTTAATTCTTTATACTTTCTGGACCCTAAGGGGGGGAGGGGTTTGAACACCTAGCCGTCCCCCCTTGTCTACGGGCCTGCCTCAAAGAAATCTTCCTTTGAAAACATTCTGGAAGCACTTCTGGAGAAATCGGCTAAGCAGTTCACATCTTATTATGTTTTTTTTTTTTAAATAAGGTGAGCTGGGCAGCAGACTTGGTAAACTGCAAATCTACAAACTGCAAATCGATTAAGCTGTTCTCTTCTTGTTATATTTTCCAATATTGTGAGCGTTTCTTAATAATGCCATCTAAATTCATTCAGAATTGTTGTATTCATATTTTGTTCAAATCGATTCAGTCGTTTACTTCTAAATCTTTCTTTCATCTAAATCTAATACAAAACAATTTGATACCTTTTGCGTTCAAATCGGCTGATTCGTTCTAGTGTTATTTTGATTTCTCAATATAGGGAGCGTGGCTTTTAAACTTTTTTTTAATAAAATATCATCGATTGCTGTTCCTATCCTACCAACTTCTGTACCAAATTTCAAAATTGTAGTACGGGAGACCGGGGCTGGTTGTGACATTTTAATTATGAAGTGTTATATTTTTTTATTTGTTTGATTATTTTACCTGAGTATAGATTTGTTTGATTGAGTAGCTATTCAGTACTCAAATTTAAAATATTTTGTATGTACTAAATGATTAGATTAGGCATAAATGAATAAATTCTGAGAAAGGAGGCCTGTCACTTTTAACCCCGCACCAGGGTCTGGTTGTTACACTGCATGGGGCAAGATGTTACAAACAACAACCATCGCATACAGTTAAGTTTCTTTATTTAGAAACATATTATTATGTCTACGAAGCAATCTGTTGCCTTATTAAAATAAAACTTAAAACGAAACAAATTGTGAACAAAATTAAAATCTTTACCATTTAGTTGTGGTAAACAAAATGTAAAATGTAAATGTAATGTAAAAACAAAATGTAGATTATTTCCAACTGGTGCCAGCAAGCGCAAAACAGAAATGGCTGGCGCAATTTCTTACAACAGGCGAAAACCGACTTACGGTTGTACGCGCCATCTAAGTAAGTAAGTAGATTATTTCTCATCTTTAAGAAGATAATGAACTTCTTTATAAAACAAAAACTTAAGAGCAAGCAACAAAACTTACATTATGTCTCAAAAATAAAAATGAAAATAAATTATTTCAGAATTTAAAAAAAAATCAGCAGATCCTACAAGTCACAACCTGCCCCGAGCAAATGTCACTTTTAGCTCCAACGCCAAAATTTATCTTTTGAGGTTAAGTAGTAAAAACGCAAATGAATATAACTGAAGAAACGTAGTTTTATCATAAAAAGGAAGCATTGGTGTGCAAAAATGACACAGGACACCTTTCCGATTATTTGAAAAACGGATTGTAGACCAATATTATAAAAAACCGACACGCAAATGCTCCTTTCACAAAAAATCTAGCGTCACTGGCTCTCGCGCCATGTGAGCCGATAGTGGCGGCGTTATTTATCCCTTTCCTCCGTCACTATAGCGTTCTCTGTTTCGCCGCTGTTGCCACTGTAACAACTTACACCTGTCACAACCAGACCCGGTCTCCCCTACCCATGTTAACCGATATATAGGGACTTGAAAATATATCCCCACATACACCATATACGCACAAAAACATGCTCAAATGGCAATAACTCATGAACTAATACACATACAAAGACCGTTTATACATAAAAACCTTTGTATTAACGTCACCTTTCATGGGAAATCCAAAAACAAAATCGGTTCATGAATTACAGAGAACATTAATTTCATACACAATGCAACTTATTTTTTAATACAGGGTGTCCCAGACTTAGAGTATTATAATGTGGGGGCTGATTCCTCGTGATGAGGCGAGCAAAAAATCGTATGGGTGGGGGTGGTCGCAAATGCCCCCCTAGGGGGCTAGGAGTGAAAAACAAAAAAAATAGGTGTCGTTACGTTTTAATCTATAGCTAACATATCCCTGCAACGATTAAAAAAACCATATCTTTTTGAAAAGAAAATTAAATTTGCTTTAAGTTAATAGTGCAAAGTTTTTCCATAAAGTCATAAACAAAGTCATTTGTATAAAATCGATTTTCCGATCTTACCACTTTTTCCTCCCACTGAGGTACTTAATGCCTTTGTTTTTTTGTTGCTAACAATAACTAGTGGTAAGATCGGAAAATCGATTTTATACAAACAATATTATCTCTGAAGTATAAACAATGTATGACGGGTTTTTAGAGAATTGACCAAGGAAAAAAACTGCGTCATAAAAAATAATAAAACATTTGGGTTTTTTCTGAGAAAATTGCCTTGAAAGTTGAATTTAAAAAAAAAAAAACCTATTTTTTGACTTCAGATGCTTATACATTTTTTGTTTATGACTTTATGGAAAAACTTTGCACTATTAACTTAAAGCAAATTTAATTTTCTTTTCAAAAAGTTATGGTTTTTTAAATCGTTGCAGGGATATGTTAGCTATGGATTTAAACGTAACGACACCTATTTTTTTTGTTTTTCACTCCTAGCCCCCTAGGGGGGCATTTGCGACCACCCCCACCCATACGATTTTTTGCTCACCTCATCACGAGGAATCAGCCCCCACATTATAATACTCTAAGTCTGGGACACCCTGTATATAGATGAGAATTGCCTTGCATTTTGTAAATTGAGTATTTCATTCCTTTTTTGTTAAGCTTGCAGATTTTGTGTTGCAGCCACCAACATTCATCAGGAAAAAATTTCTGGTATCTTTTTTCCCATTATTTCAAACTTGCGGGTTAAAGTGTTAAACTAGTTCAGGCAATGTGAGCGCTAGTGTTAAATAAAAAGTAAATTTGTTTTGATCTAAAAGGGTCAGTTGAAATATTTTACAATACCATTTCCATAATATTTTACTATTGGTCGGCGATTAAAGCAACTATGTCAAAGACATGTATTAACAAGGTTTCTTACCTTTATGTTAATAAATGGCTAAATTTAGTGTTAATTAAATAAGCCATATTATATATTACTCAGACTGAAATTTTTTAAGTTTCTCTTGATTTTTCATCCATCAGATTTAGTTGATTGGAGTGTGCAATTTTTTTTTTGCGTTTTGTACTGTGCTATTTATCTAATTATAGATGACTTTCATTAAAAATCAATATTTAACTTTGATCTAAGGTCGAAGGCCTTTGATCTAAAATTACAAATATATCTACCTTTCAAAGGTCAAAGCACCCAATATATGTGGCCATAACGAAATCAACTAACAACAAATGCCCATTAGCCATTAAGAATTTCGTTCCAATATGTAGGCAAACGCAAACAGCAGCTTTAATTAATATGTTCAACAATTAGGGCTCGTATAGCTATTGAAAGACATGATAATAAATTTGAAAAAAGCTAACCACGAAGCTACTTGACAATCAAACTAGCTCCATTGGAAAGCCCACAAAGTGGTAGCCGCAATACAGGTGGCAGCAGAGCCATTATTGGTAATAGGTTTAATGAGTTAAGCTAACAAAGTAGAAGAAAACAACATATTTTCACAAACAATGTATAAATGCCAACATTTTAACCCAAATGAAAAAGAAACAAAACAATAACTTAAGACAAAGAGATTGATATAGATGCCGGCCAAGCCTATAAAGCCAAGGCAGGCATTCCAGAAACTTAAAACACAGAACGAACAAAAAGCAAAAAAACAAAAAAAGCAACCTAAAAATGCAGCAACAAATATATATTGTGAACAACTTGTGGGCTGCGCTTTAACCAATCAAGTAATTGCGCTGAACTTCAAAGCTAATGAGCACACAAAGCTGCCCTGAAAGCAGCTTAGCACACTACACACAGTCCTGAGTTGCCAGGCTACAGAATATGCAGCTACAGTTGGCAACAAGTTAAATGAGTTGCCACGCATATCAGTTGATAAATGATTGAGCTCCAACAGTCAGCCAGACAGCAGTCATACGGGAAAGAGCAGCACGAAAACACCAGACGGTGTGATGATGATGATGATGATGAGTAGAAAGCAGAGAAGAAGGCTTAATCACATCATCATCATCATTATCATCATCATCAACATCCGCAGCAACGACAACGACAACATAAGAAGGCTTAAACAGCGGCGGCCATTGGCCAGTTTCTTGAATTGGTACTGGTAGGTTCTTGACTTGTTGCCTACCATCTACCATTTTGGCGGCAAAGATCAAAGGCGGAAGTGAAGTAGTGATCGTGGCGGTAGGTCCAAGGTGACGGACAAAAGTGGTCAGGAGGAACGAAATGCTGCCTGTCCAAATTCATTGCTAGCTTTAGTTGCAAATGTGGGCATGTTGCTGGTTGCCATTGAAATTTTAAGTTGGCGGTCAATACTTAGGGCGGTGGGATGGATGAGTTGAGAGAGCAATCCTGTGCAAAGATTAAATAAGAGCGCTGGGTAACACAGAATTTGAGCTGGAAGCTTCGTGAGCACTAATCATGACGGCTCATTGGTGGCATCGTATCGGAGTTGCATTTGGGAAAAATTCCATTTAGAAATGTTTCTTTATTTAAACAGCATTTAGTTTTTGTATGGCAGACTGGTTTATATTTTTAAAAGTTTTTTATTTTGTTAACTCTCAGGATGATTTTTATGACATGTTAAAATATCTAGAAAATGGGAATTATTTCAAAACCTACTTTTTTATGACAATACGGCACAAAATTATTTTTAGAATGTGAAACTATTTCAATATTTACTTAAAAGATTTGTAATCCTGGCATTTTTCAACAGTTATGCGGCAATTTTGAAATGCTGTTCATTAAACCGAAGTTGATTTGACTTCATGATATATACTTCTTCCAAAATTTTGTTTTAAGAAAGAAATTTTAAACCAAATGTCGGGAAGTATTCTTAACACAATTTTCGATTTGACACCCTGACTCTTTTTGCAACACATTAACTCTATATTCAAATTCTTCCATATGGAATTTTTGTTGATTGAAAGAAAGTAATCGGAGAATATTCTTCTATAAAACTCTTGAGCATGCAAAATTATGCCTAAATTGATTTTCTGACAAAAACTTTTCTCGAATAAAAACTCATTCCTTAATAACACAAGCTTAGAAATATTTACTGTTTTCTTTAACTGCTGATGGCATTATCCAATTCCTATGTTAAATTGGCAGCTGATTCCGAAAATCAACACCATTTAATGTCAGGCCGTTCTAAAGATGTTGTCAGATGCATTTTCTTTTTTTAATTTAATTCAAAAAGGATGTTACATTATATTACAAATATCGTGTTTACTTCTTATATAATACGATACAGATGATGCATGAAATGATAAGTATTAAAATTTTCTATAATCCGTTTATTCAATTGTTCTCAATTAAATCATTAGTTCTGAAATTTGTCAAAGAAATTGTGAGTTTTTCGAAAAAAATTAAAAAAAAATTATTGATATAGGAAAAGAGTCAGATATTAAAGATCTACATTTTTTACTTATAAAATAAGCTTTAAATGAAAAAGATTTATGAATTATTCAAAAAGGTTTTTTATTTTAGTAAAGACACCGTATATTTATTTACACAGCTGCGTCATTAGACACACGAGAGAAGGATAAATTTGATAATTTAATGGTTTTTTTTTTTGTAATAAAACCACTTTTAAATTAAAAAATAATATAAAGTAGATTAAAAAACACACTGTAATATTCACATCCGGAAATTATTTTATTACATTTCATCAACAAAATGAAAAGAAAAATAGAAAAAAAAATTTCTTTGCCCGCCGTGCGGAATCGAACCTGGCACTTTTGGTGCCAGTCCATAGCTCTACCAACGGATCGAAGCAGCCTTGCTACTGTTTGCTGACATAACTGCAGCAACGTTAATTCACCTAAGCAATTTATTGTTTAATACATTGCTTTGAAAGCACGTACGTCGATACCCTGCCAAAGAAAAAATATTTGATTCACAGATGTGCGTCTTAATAACCAACTAGCCATGAAAGTAAGGACATTTCGAGATCTAATTCTGTACGTGAATTTTGAACTAACTATTCAGATAACTGTTATAAACATTTGTTGAAAAACGGACAATTGATATATCCTATGGCATCGGCGAAAAAAAAACAGATCTTGAATTAGTACTGGTATGACTGGTATAGACCTCTTTTCAACTTCTTACGAGCACGATTGAATGCTAATAAAATAAATTAGCGATTCGCCTAGGAATTCAATTTTTGGGTACAAGTTTCACTCTATCGTTCGTGCTGGCCACACATATATTTTTTTTTTTGTGTATGGGGATAAGACCATGCTTTTGAGGTCTCAAAATTCGAACTTTATTAACTTAAAAAAATTAAATGTTGCCCCGAAAATAAGAGCATGCCATTACACCCCAATAAGTTATGGTCCCATAAAAAAATGAAAAAGGCCCCACAATTTCGGGTGCAATTGCATTGCGAAGTAAGACCTCAATTTAATGAAATTAAACCCCAAAGTTAATGAACAATTACCTAAAAAAAATATGAAATAACACCTCAAAATTGGTGTTATTTTTAATTATAAACATTAATTATTTAATATCTTTAAGAGTTCATTCAGGTCTGGTTTGTTTTTTTTTTTTGTTTTTGATATATATTTTTAAAGTCAAAACTGAAATTGATTAAGTGAAATTTAATCATTAATTTTTCAAGATTGAAACAGCACCACAACTTGAAATTTCTCTGGTTAATTTTGGCTTTAAATTCGTGGAACATCAAATAGGCTAAAATCAGGGTTACTCTTTATTCTCATTCTTTAAAATATTATTTTTTTATTAAGTTACTCTGAATCGCAATTTTAATTAAGCTTCTTAATAAAAGCAAATAGCAGTCAGCATCTAACGTTTTTAGGTTTCAGAAAGCGCTATATACATTAGATCAATATTAAAATATTTAATACTTACTCTGTACAGCAAGTGAATATCTCATTAATTTTGTCTTAACAATAAAAAATCTGATTTCTCTTACTCTGATATCTTATACAATATCTCATCTGCATATGTGACAGTCTTCCAACTCCTTTCGTATCATTCCATTTGTAAGCAACTCTTGTTATGTTGCAAATTCTTTTAAAATTTTTGCTTCCACTAAAAGAAGGAATACAAAATCACTTCCCATGTCGTTTTATAATCAGCAATATTTTCAACCGGAAGTGACAAATGACTGGCGTTAAAAGTTTGCTGCTTTCATATTAAACCACAAAAAATGACAAATTAAAAAAATGTCTGGCAAAAAAAAATTGTGCCTAAAAAAATCTTTCATTTGAATTTCAATATTATCAGCGGCACTTTGTTGCACATAATTAGCATATCTCTTTCACAGACGGGCTTAACTACATATGATATAAATTTTTACGCTACGCTGAAGATGTTTGCAATTCTGATGAATTTTTGGCGCTATTAAAGGCCGAAACGCCAAACGACTTATTTTATTTAGCAAAAAAACAAGAGGAACTACTGCAATTTGATATAAAGGGAAATTCAAAGGAAGCAGCAACTATAAATCATGAAGCTATAAAAAACACGGTTTCAACAAGATTTTCCCAGGCTGTTACTGGCACCTTTCTGTTTATTTTTTAAGCAAACAAAATAAAGGAAATATCCTTAAGTGCCTTCAAAAGAGCCAATTATTCGCTCGTGCACTTGACTTCTATCGAACATCCTATGTAAAAAACCAACTATTCGAAAAAAAAAAAAAATAAAAAAAAATAATAAAATACAAGAACAACATCTCTTGTCTAACTCAAAGAAGCCGTTGTCCATCATCATTACGTAATTTTGAGCCATCAGATCTTATGTTATGCAGCTTGAATCATAATTTAGACAACTTCTGTCTAATATCCGGGCATTTATTAACGTCAAGATTTTAATACAGCACACATAGTATATGTGTATCTGAGAAAATCACTTATCAGCTATGTGTAAAAGAGCACCTCAAACTTCAAACGACAAACAAAATAGCTCAATTTTGTTGTCTTGCTCAGAGGATTAGAGGAGCTACGACCAATATTTGTGTGTGTTGGAAGTGTGAGTAATAAAACCGCACGGTAGCTGGTTAAAAATTTTCTATTCTTCTTTGCATTGCCTTATTGCTACTTTTTTATAACATTTTCGTGGAAAAAGTTCGGGTTGCTGCATTTGATCACCCACGCTTCGGTAAGATCTAAAAAATAGTGGCAGCCATAAATACATATGAGACCAATAGATCATTCGATGTATAAAGGAATGATTTAGTTTGATAGTTGTTGTTTTTTTTTTGTTTTTGTAGAGACTATGCGCTGTGTGAAGTTGATTTCTTTGATGAATTGAATTAAGTAATGGATAAATATAGCTGTAAGCTTTGTGTTTAAATTTTAATAGTTATGAAAATAACAATATTGTTCTATAGTTTTGAAATACTATACTGCGCCCCGCTTAATTGGGATCTCCGTTTAACTGAGCTGAAAACTAAGCAAACTTAATATTCTTAATAAACTATATATTCTCGTAATTGAGTTCCCCGCCTAACTGAGTTGAAACTCTAGCATTTTAGCTGACGCAAATAGCCGGGGACCACGAAACAAAAACATTTTTACTATGTCATAGCTTCTAGCTGTGGGGAATATAAAAATAGTTATTTTTAGTTTATTTTTTATATAATGACAAATCCTATGTCTATTAATATACGAAGTCCGTTTGAATATTCAGTGAGATTTTTAATTTTCCGAGTAGAAACTTTAAATGCAACACTGATCCTTTCAACTACCATCTGTTAATAGACTACTGTCAACATTTTAGCTCGCTGCGACGCTTAGTTTGTGTTTGGCAGAGATTGACAGCAGACGATCTTGTGAATTTTGGCGAAAATGGGAAAAAGTGAATTTCGTTTGCTCATCATGCATTATTTTTTGCGCCCCATAAATACTATGGGGACTCTGCACCATCGATTGGAATGATTCACAAGTGGTTTACTGAATTCCTATGCGGTCATACAAGTACAAGTGACGCCGAACGTTCTGGACACCCAAATGAGGTCACCACACCAGAAATGGTCACTAAAATTCAGGATATTGCAGAGTTAAAGAGCGCGAGATTATCATTTGGAAATCATTTGGATATGAAAAAATTATCCGCAAGATAGATGCCGCGCTTGCTCACTCTTGACCATAAACGCGATCGTGTGACTGATTGAAAGGCGTGGTTGGCGATGTTGAAGAAAAAAAGGATTTTTTCCGTCGATTAGTAACCGTGGACGAAACATGGATCCATCACTATACACCAGAGACAAAGGAACAGTCGAAACAGTGGACTTTACTGACCGAACGTGCTCCGAAGAAGGCGAAGACGGTGCTATCGGCCGGAAAGGTTATTGAATTTGTTGTGTTCAACGTTGACACCTGCCGTGAAGGCTTAATTCAACGTTATTCCATAACAATTGGGACCAATACAAAGCGTCGGTCAGCGCCCCTTTGAGGGTTCAAATGTACCAAATTAGCTCCATGTTGTGATGACACTTCGCAACCCTTGGTGGGGGTGGAGGCCTATCTAAAACCTCTTCCATACTACATATAGGGTATGGCGCCCGGTTTGAGAGTGCAAACCACACCGAGCTGAATAGCTCTGCCCGCGATATGGGTGGTAAGCCACAGACACCACGAAAAGATCCCCGAAGGCCCAGCCCATTCCAGTTAGCCCAGTATATGCCAGCAAAAGCCAGACATACACCAGGGGCCGCTGACTGCCCGTGGTACCAGTTTTAAAGTCCTTGGTCAGACTTCGTAGGACTAACCCAAGCCATTCCCAGTTTTAGCCCACCGGAAAGGTTATGGCGGCAGTATTTTGGATTGAACGCGGTATAATCTACATTGATTACCTTCCAACGAAAAGAACGCTCAATGACGAATACTATGCAGCCGAATTGGACCGTCTCAACGACGCTTTGAAAGTGAAACATCCCCATATGGCAAGGAAAAAGTGCTCTTCGATCAAAACAATGCGCGCGTTCACAAAATTCCATGAATTGAAGTACGAATTGCTTCCTCATTCAGCATATTCTCCAGATTTGGACCCCAGCGACTATTTTTTATTCCGAAACCTGAAGAAATGGCTCGGTGGAAAGAGGTTCACCACCAGAGCTCATCACCGGAACAGAGGGCTATTCTGAGGACCTTTCGAAAACGTTGTTTTTGGAAAAGATTTTGCACAGAGCCTTGTAAAAAGATAACTTTGATTGATAAAATGGAAAAACAAGGCGCCTAAGTTTCAATCTTAAAAGACTCCTTTTTCATTCCAAATTCGAATTGCATTCCAAAGCAAAGTAAAAGTCTTTCAAAAAGCCATCAAACTCAGTAGATGAGAATCTTATTAGTAGGTAGTAAGGCATTAAATACCGAAATATTCTTAATGTATGACTTGAGAAAACTAAATATGAACAAGAGCTGTGAAAAGTGTACCATTAAAAATTTAAATATTTTTACCTTAGACTTTAGAACTTCATCAAGATTAATAGATTAATATTTTTTTTTTCGTTTTATTTCAAAATAATGAAATAATTAAAAAAAATTTGTGGCTCTTCATCATTAAATTAATTCTCAATTGGTCATAACATCTATAAATATACAACCACTCACCTGACAAAATCCTTTTGAATTTTCACCCGATTACAACCCTCAAGGATTATGCAATTATTTGAATACTTTATCAAATTCACAACAATTCTTATATTTGACTGCAAATGCTTTTCTGAGTAGACCCATCATTTCCTTTCTTCTCAATTTTTTTTTTTTTTTGTTAACATGGGCTTCAGTCAATGAAAAAAATAAAGAAATAAAAGTAAAATTCTGCTTAACTTCTTCAAGTTTACTATGCTTAAGACGTTGTGAATTTGATTATTTCAAACAAACCATGGTGCATTAACAATACAATATTAACAATTCGACTGATAGCGTTGTAGAATCTCGATATTTGGGTTGCTTGATGTGATGTACTTCACAATTAAATCCCGTAGTTCCAAATTGGTTTAAAATAACTTTATACTCCAAATTTAACTGAGAGTTTTTACTCAGGATCCAATGCATTTTACTTTTTCTTCTTTGTTTTGATATTTAGTTGTTTTTGCTTAGTCATAATATGATTTTTCCAAGTAAGTCAGCGGTCAAGATGAAGTCCAAGATATTTAACAATATCGTTGTGACGTATATACTGAAAAAATATATCTTACGAAAAAAAAATAAAATATGGCTTGCAAAATGTTACCAGATCAAGATTTTTTCAATCATTTTTATTTAAATATATTTATTGTTTCATTACTTTTCAAAAAACAAATATTTTGCTTGAATTGTTTTGTATGAAATATATCTATATTATGACGGTTTCTATGCCATTTTTCTGACCTTCAAAACTTACTATCGATCAATTTGAATTTTTCTTAACAACTCTTATGATGTTCGAAAAATCGACAAGTTCTCGATCGAGTTTACATAAGTGAGCTTGAGAAATTCCTAAATCAAATAAAATTTAAAAAACTAAAAGTGCTTTTAGAAAAAATATCTCTCGTCAGAAGCTAAAAATGTTACAAACAGGAGAGAGAGAGTGATTTTGAAAACAAAAAAAAAAAAAAATAAAAAAAGCAAAATAAAATTTAAATCTATATTTTTATTGATTAATTGAAGATCTCCCTTTTATTTATAGAATAAATGGTTATCTTTTTTTTTTTTTGTTTCTTTTTAGTCTTTTTTTTTTTTGTTACTTTTCTTATCGTTTTTTCAACAACGCATCTTCTTTCAGTATAGAGATACTTCTCTTCTCGATACTTTTACTTTAGAAATTCTTTTGAGTCGTGGTCGCTATGCATATGGCTATATCCTTATATCGCTTTAAGTAATTATATTTTTATATTTTCATAAATGTGCAATACATATTATTAATGAAACTTTGGATGCACCAATAAGTTACAGAAAATATATGTTAGTTCCTTAATAAAGAAGTATTTTGCTAATTTATTATCCTTATAATGTTTATTGGTTATTTTTTATTTTGTGCATATGTTTGAACTCAATGCATTGCATTTTTTTATAATATAATGTTTTTTATATTGTAGAAAATTATTTATTAATAATTTATTATTTTAGAAAACTATTATCAGAAATGTAAATATACTAAAATATTTATCTGATTTATTTTATTTTCAAAGTCCCGGAACAGTAACGAGATTGGGAAAATAATATAGGATTGCACTCCGTACTGTCTATATATTTTAGCAGTCAAAACTCCCGCTTGGCAAATTCTGGCTGCGTACCTACAGCCAGGACCATGCCTTGTAAAATATGAACATGATTGAGCAACGTGGGAGGAAGAGAGAGGGCAGTGTCATTAATCGAAATTCTAAATCACGATGCTCCTGAAACGATTTAAATAAAATTTTTCTGTCACCTCAAAAATGTTCGTGGTGGAATACAGGACTTGAAGAGCTCCAATATAAGAACAGAAAAGTATTTAATAAAACTAAAGCCACCCAATCCACCGATGCGTGGAATAACTACAAAGTGGGTCCAAAAGAATAAAAGTACGAATTGCGAAGAGCACGAGCATAGACCTGGATGAACTTCTGTAAAAAAAATATCACATACCTCAGAGGCCTCAAGACTAAAGATAATTCTACCAACAAGTTCCTCTAACTCGAGCTTCTAGAAAAAGGAAAACGGAACGTTGACCACCAACTGTGAAGAATCTCTAAATATTTTGGTAAAAACTCACTTCCCTGATTGTTCAAAGATAAGCAATGCTCCATTTCAGAAAAAGCATCTACCCTCTATCAACAAGTCCCTAGAAATACTTTCACAATTGTAGCTTAAGTGGGCAATTGAAGGCTTTAAACCATTAAAGCCGCTAGGACCAGACCGCACAGCCCATTTTGAATTTCAAAAAGCTTATGAAATCATACATTTTAATGGCTTATGATGATCTGCCAAAGCTGCCTAGGCCTGAATCACTTCCAGGGGTGGATTTAGGTGGGAGCTAGGAGGGGCTGCAGCTCCCGGCCCCGAGCAAGCTGGGCGCTTCAGTCAAAATGTCTAACTTGATTTTTTTAACGCATTTTCCGATCAAGGAACAAAATTTCCATTTTCTTTAAATTTTAATCCTTATTATTTATGTTTCTTTTTGCTTGCGTTTATTATAGCAAAAGAATGCAATATTAAAAAAATTGTTTTCCCTTTATGAGTACGAAAATCATACTCCATCAAACCACAAATCCAACACCCTTCGATAAGCAAAGTTGGTTACATTACCAGCTATCCAAACAAAAAAAAAAATAGCAGACAACAATGTTCTTACTACTTACTACACCCCACAGAACCATAACCGAAGGTTTAGGTTTAAAGGTGCGAGGCTTGTGAACGTTTTTGGGTAAATTTTTTTTTTTTTAATTTTGGATTTTTCATTTTGTCGCTTAAAAGTGATAGCTATAGAAGATTAAATTCGTGAAAAGTTTCCGATAATTACAAATATTACTTCTTTTGCAAAATTCATAAAAAAACTTATTTTGAGTCAGGCCCGTAGACAAGGGGGGGTTTTAGGTAATCAAAAAACACACCGCCCCCCCCCCCCCTCCTTAGTGTCCAGAAAGTATATGGAATTAACACAAATGAGACTATTTAATTCAAAATGTTATTTTCTTTTAGATAAACTGTGATAATGATGTTAATTTTCTTGAAAACTTCACTTAATTATGGAAAAATTTTTTTGGCCAAGTGAAAGATTAATTTTGCTTATAAGAGTCATAATCATTATATTGGAATTCATCTCCAAGGAGTTGGTATATTAAAAATCAGTTTCAATGCTCAAAAAGTCCCTGATATCCAGCAAAATATATATATGAAAGTTATACTTAGAACGAATATAATTTTGTAAATTGAAGAAAATTAGCTTGCCATTTTTTATGCCATATCTACCCAGCAAACCATAGTTGACGACTATGTCGAAATTCCGACTAATTCGTCACTATTTTGAGCTGTCTTAAAGAAATCATTACAATTTCGTTACGCAAATATCGGAACAGTATCACTTTTTATATGAATTTATATAAAATTTTGTTATGCGACAGCTTGTACGACATATTAAAATGCTAACAGAGTAAAATTTCCTTTCTTTCGAATTGTCTGAACGAAATCGGAACTTTTCCGTAACATTTTCGTTAGGACTCGTTACGAAACCATTAAGATACTTCGTTACGAAGTCGTGTCAAACCCTTAATACGATTTTCCTTACGATTTCGCAACGAAATCGGATTTCGGAATCGGAAAGATTTCGAAATATTCTTAACGAAATCGTAACAAACATTTCAGAATCTCTCCGATTTCGGAATCCGATTTTGTTACGAAATCGTAAAGAATATCGTATGAAGCGGTTAACACGAGTTCGTAACGATTTCGTAACGATTTCGTAACGAGTCTTAACGAAAATGTTACGAAAAAGTTACGATTTCGATCAGCCAGTTCGAAAGAAAGGAAAGTTTACTCCGTTTGCATTTCAATATGTTTTACAAACAGTCGCATAACGAAACTCTTTATAAATTCGTATAAAAAGTGAAACTGTTCCGATATTTGCGTAATGAAATTGTAAATGAATTGTAATGAATTGTAAACTATGGTTTGCTGGGTAAGCTTATTAGACCCAAAACTTTTGAAAAAGCATCCATCCCACTCAGGGTTTTTTTTCATTTTTATAAGTGTAAAAAATATATGAACCACGAAAATTAACACATTATAGGGTGTTCCACGTAAAGCGAATGACTTAAAATTTTGACATCTAAAATTTCCAACTTGGCACAAAAATTTAGCCTAGCCCTGCGCGCCTTTTCCAAATAACAGGTTTCGAAAAATCACCTTAAATCTAAATATGAAAAAATTTTTGTAAAACATTTTATAGTCCAATTTTATAATCATTTGATGGCTTTTTAATCATGTTACCAAATTTTCATAAGAAAAATTAACAATTACAGTTTATTAAGTAAGCTTCAGCATTTTAAAAATGTTTATTTTTATTATATTAAAAAATTAAAAAACCATTTAGAAGTTCAAAAAATTTTGTTTTTAGTGTTTTTAATATGCAAATAATTTAAATATAAATCCACAACCGAGTAAATTATTAAATATTCAAAAAATGTTACTGTTTCTTTTTATAAAAATTAATCTAGCAGAGTATTTATTTTCATATTAACATTTTACCGTTCACATTAATATTGTTGAATTAGTAAAATTTTGTCACAGACATTTTTACTGTTTGTGCTAATTTTCGGAATAATACTTTTTAAAAGAAATTAAAAATTCTCAATTTGGATCATTTTTCAACAAACTATAGGCAAAAATCCAAACACTTAGTACTCAAAATTGATTTGTAAAAAAAAAAAATTGAATAAACTCTTCTCATCTATCTTATGGCCATTTAAAAACAGGCATATTCACAAATAGTCTTCAAAGAAAACGGATTTGCTTAAAAATTTTCATATCCTTTCTTTCAGTTATTACTGGTATCTACTTATAGATTTTTTATCTAAAGCCCCCCTTAAGGTAAATCCTGGCTACGTGCCTGTTTTGAGTCGTAAAAGAAACATTTTTTTTATCATTTTGGCAGGTAAAAATTCTTCGTAAGTTCACCATATTTTGTTTATAAATGAGTTCAGAAATGAAACATAAAAATTTCTTTTTTTTGCATTCTTAAATGAGTTCAAAAAGAATAAGTTTTTTAATCATATCAGTACCCACTGAACCATAAGCGAAGGTTTTGAGTAAGGTGAGAGTTTTGCGAACGTTTTTGGTTAGAATTTTTTTTTTTTTAATATTTTCTTTTTTATTTTGTCGCTTAAAAGTGCTTGTTATAAAAGATTAAATTCGTGAAAGCTTTTCCCATAAAGGAAAATTGTGCATATTTTGCGAAATTCATAAAAAACTTATTTTGAGTCGAAAATGAATAATTTTTGTATCATTTCAGTAGGTAAGACTTCGTTGTAAATTAACCATTTTTTGTTTATAAATGAGTTCGGAAATGAATCATATCTGTTTCTATTTTGCATTCAATAATTTTTTTTATCATATCAGTAGGAAACAATTTCTCATGAATGTACTGCTACATGTATGAAAATTTTCAACATTTCTATCAAAAATTAAAATCAAGCCCAAATGGAATGAAAACCACGAAAACATTCCTTTCACCTTACTCAAAACCTTAGCTTATGGTTCAGTGGGTACTGATATGATAAAAAAAAATATTCTTTTTTGAACTCATTTCAGAATGCAAAAAAGAAACATAAATGATTCATTTCCGAAATCATTTATGAACAAAAATGGTTCATCTACAAGGAAGTCTTACCTACTGAAATGATACAAAAATGATTCATTTTCGACTCAAAATAAGTTTTTAATGCATTTCGCAAAATATGTACAATTTTTCTTTATGGGAAAAGCTTTCACGAATTTAATCTTTTATAGCAAGCACTTTTAAGCGACAAAATAAAAAATAAAAAATTAAAAAAAAAAAAATTCTAACCAAAATCGTTCGCAAAACTCTCACCTTACTCAAAACCTTCGCTTATGGGTCAGTGGGTAATAATAAATAATACTATGCAATAATAAAATATATATTCAAACAGGTTCACTTTTCAACTCATATCCGAAAAAATGGTTCGTTTCTGAGAGGCATTTTCGTCCGACAATTGATGCAAAAAGGGTTTATTTCCGAGTGCCGAAAAATAGCTTCTCTATGGTTCTTTTTTTAACTCATTTCCGAACAAAAACAAGTACAATTTATGGTTCCTTTGTAAATCATTTCCGAACAAAATAAGGTTAATTTTTGAAAGGAATTTAAGTCCGACGAATGATACAAAAACGGTTTCATTTATGAGTGCCAAAATAAAAATGTTACTACCCGAAAAGGTTTTCAAATGAATTCAAAACTGATAGTTTTGTCACTGGGACGTTGTCATAAGCATGGTTAGGTAGGTGATTTTGTTTTTGTTGATGTGAAAGCTTTGTTGTTTTTTTTTTTGCTCTTGCATAATGGAAAGAAAAAATTACTATTAATGACATAATGCGACATTAATGCATAAAAATTAATATTTTGATTATTAAAATATCCGAGTTTAATTCTCTGTCCTTAAGTGGGCTCCATGTCGATTTTAGCCCCAGGCCCCGCTATGTGTTAGTCCGGCGTTGATCACATCCCTAAACTTTTGTGTTATTTGAGGGTAGTTTTTACATCTAAGGCGGGCAAAAGCTCGCATGTAATTCCAAATGACCTCCAACAAATTTGTCTTTCATTCTGTCTTCTTAAAACTCTCTCGAGATAAATAGATATTCACTTGAGACAAAAAATTTAAGATAATTCACTGTCACCGGCACACGTTTGTTCAAAAAGTATCAACGAATAGTTGTCAGTACCTTTCCACTTTTTCCCCTTTGAAATTTTAGTTCCCTACATGCATAGAAATATTTTTTTTTTTTTGAGAAACTTATTTTGAATCCTCAAAATATAATTGAAATATATTTTTTATGGAACTATTTTCAAATTGAAAAAATCCTCATTAACCATTTAAAGCGTTGCTATTTTCATACAATTTTCTCCTATTGCAAACAGTATCTGTTCGTTTTCGACTCAAGCTCAAATGTGTCTCACTTCCAGAACATTGTTTTAACCCTATAAACACCAAATAAGAAAATCCCAGAACTTTTATTCTAGGCAATTCCTTAAAAATTCATTCACGGCTAAAAGCTAAGAACTATGGTATTTAAATTGCAAGCAGTTAGAAAAAACAAATCTTTTTTAACCATTCCCTTCCTAAATTAATCCATAAAATTAATTTCCGACCTAATAAAAGTATTCAAAAACAAATATTAAACTAATTTCAGAGCTAAAAAAGGTATTCAAAAACCATTATAGAATATTTGATATTTTAAAATTCCTTTTAACTATACCGTTACCTGATTTTCCAAATACATATTTTTTATCTACACGTGTACACTACCTACCCAATTTCATGCATCTAGGTCAAGTGGTTTGGGCTAGGAATCGTTTGGTGAGTGAGTAAGCGGGTCAGGATAAAGTGTTTTATGTTTTAAGATGTAATTTATGCTTTTATTTGTATAAATTTTCTTAGAGCGTTTTTTTTTTTAATCTGCATGATAATCCTGGATATTTTTCCAATTTATTCCAATACATTATTTACTTTTTCGCAAATGCCATCTCTTTGGGTCAGCCATGACCAAAAATTAGTTTAACATATCTATTATAGTTGTTATTTTAGAGTTGCGCCTTCACCCAGATTAGTTGTGTTGTCGAAAAAGATAAAAGTATTAAAATTAACTGGTGTTTCGAAGCGATACATGAATGAATTAAATATACAATACGGTGAAGAAGCAGAATTCATTTGCCCCAAGTGTAAAATCGATTTGTCTCAACAAGCAAATGCATTGAAACAAATGCAACCACAATCCGAGAGTGTAATGACAATTGAACAAAATGTTTCATCTGATAGTGAGGCAGACATTCCGATGGTCAATATGTCTTTGAGTCCTTTGAATGAGGCTATTACCACTTTAGGTGAAACGCCTATTAGAAAAAGAAAGTTGCGAAGTGAAAAATACAGGAAAGAAAAAAAAGGCAAGGTTATGAGTGCAATCGCGACAATATTTGATGAAGGCTCTGATAACGAATGCAGTCAAGCAGATGACGTTGATGACGGCAAACAAATGATTGAGCAGTTGAAAAGAAAATTCAATTTAGCGACCACTTTTCCGGAGAAATATCTCATTTTATCTGTGCTGCCTCAATCATGGTCTATACGCAAGATTTCTGAACAGTTTCAAACATCTTTTTACATCGCGAGAAGAAGCAAAGAATTAGTTCGACAGAAGGGCATATTGGCGACTCCCACCAAGAAATTTGGCTCAAGGACCCTCAGCGAAGCAACGGTGAAATTGATTCAAGATTTTTACTGCAATGATGACAACAGCCGCGCCTGCCCAGGTACACGTGACTATGTTATCACACGTGAAGATGGAGAAAAAGTACACAAGCAACGCAGATTATTATTATGTAATCTATCCGAAGCATACCATCAGTTCAAAGAGAAATACCTAGCAGAAAAAGTGGGATTTTCTAAGTTTGCCATCCTACGACCAAAAGAATGCGTGCTGGCATTAGACAGGCACGGAACGCATTCAGTCTGCGTTTGCATGTTTCATCAAAACATCAAACTAATGTTCTTTCCATGCAAGAAATTGAAAGTATTTCACGGTGAAATTGAAACATATAGGGACGTCCTGTCGAAGTCGTTGTGCGCATACCCCACGGAAAATTGTCATCTGTCCAAATGCGACAATTGTCCGAAGATTGACGAGCTAGAGCAATATTTGGCGAAAAGTTTGAACAGCTGTTAATTCAGGAGGTGCATTTCAAACAGTGGATAATTAGCAGCGGCAGATGTTCCCTTGAGACCGTGGTAAAGCAGATTCCGGAATTCATCGAGGAATTCGGATTCAAATTGAATGAACTGAAGGCGCACCATTTCATATCCGAGATGCAATCGAAATTTCTAAAGGAAAGTAAGGAGAAATTAGCCCAAAATGAATTCATTGTGATAAGCGACTTTGCTGAGAATTACACTTTTCTCGTTCAGGATGAAATTCAGGCTTATCACTGGGCAAACGATCAAATGAAACTGTTTGAATTCTTAAGATCAAAATTCGATGCAATCGACAAAGTAACGTTTTTCTCAGACGGCGCGGCTTCTCAGTACAAGAATAAAAAAAAATTTTACAACCTTTGCATAATTGAAGAAGAACAAAACTGCAAGGTCGAGTGGCACTTTTTTGCGACGTCCCACGGTAAGGGCCCATGCGATGCGTTAGGGGGAACCCTAAAACGCATGGCGACTAAGGCAAGTTTGCAAAGGCCATACTGACCAGATCTTAAATGTACAACATTTGTTTTCGTGGATTCAAAGCAAGGAAATTGCCATTAACACAGTTTTATGCACTCAAAAAGAACACGATGCCATGGAGCGACGAATTCAAAACAGATATAATAATGTCAAAACTATAACTGGAACGCAAAAGTTTCATTGCTTCATACCAAATATTTCTGATATGTCAATTAATGTAAAGCGGTACTCTTCGTCTGCCGACGTGCTAAATTTAAAGTTACTTTAATTTTATAATGATGCCAAGACAATTGAAATTTTTAATAAATATTGTAATTAAGTATAAGCAGCAAAATAAGAAAGATTTTTTCTTCATAAATGTATTTTTAACTGTAAAATAATTTTTAAAATGTATTTTTAATAATAAAATAAAATAATGTTAAATAATTAAAAATAATTCAATTATAAAAAATATAAAAACAATGAGAACAAGGTGGTCTCTTAAATGCTCTTCTCCTGTCCAAACAAGGAGTCGGGGCCCATTTTTTTATTGCTGATTCTTAAAGCAAAAATTATGAGGAATCAAAAAAAAAATAAAATTAGCCGGAAAATTTAGGAGCTTCTGTGGAAAATCGGAAAATTTAATTTTCATGGGAAATTTAATTTTCATGGGAAAATTTAATTTTCATGGGAAAAAAGGTAAATTTCTGAGAAAAATTAGGAAAATTTTATTTTTCAATTAAAGCCTGATTCAATACCTTTCCAACGAGCTACCACTCGTTGCGATCGCTTTAGTAGTTTTTTTTTAAAACAACTTTCAATGAGGTCCCTTATGAAGAATTCTTCAATTTTGTCACATGACAGTGGTGTACACCACCACTAAACCAGTCACTATAAAAAAAACAAAAAAATATGTAGGTACATTATTTTTTGCTGGGCAATCGATTGAGACTATTTATTTTAAAATCGGAGA
Source organism: Coremacera marginata (assembly GCA_914767935.1). Lineage (NCBI taxonomy): Eukaryota > Metazoa > Arthropoda > Insecta > Diptera > Sciomyzidae > Coremacera > Coremacera marginata. The sequence continues at coordinate 175,457,349 of OU612043.1, read as the reverse complement.
GGGGTCGTCGAAAAGGTGATCGCTTTCATATGGAATTGCTCTATAACAAAGTGAGATCTACCACAACCAAAACTTAGTTTCTTCATACAATTTGTAGTTTCTAAGCTAACCAGAACAATTCTAAGAATCCAACGGTCAAGAAAATGTAGTGAAATGTTATTCGAAAACTTAAAATTTTACCTTCTTAAGAAAAATTGAATATATAAATTGCATGATATTGAAAAGCTTTTGATGCTCCAAAAAAATCAGTGAAGAATCAACAAGGTACAACAACGGCAATCGAAAAATACGTTAATGTAACTACAAGCCTTAGATTCCTGCAACCCCAAAAATTAAGTTGGGCATTTTTTTTTTGGTAGCAGCAACCAATTCGTTTCCTCAGTGTTTATACGGCAAAGATAAGACCAATGCGGCTATACAGTCTTACAATGTCAAAAACCAGCTTTTCAAAATAAGGACCGATTTAATTGTTAATCATTTAATACATAAATTTGGAATTATGGAATGACCTACACTTCTTGTAAGTTCTCTAAAGCACATTTTTAATTAACTTCTAGTTAGGATAAATACAAATAAAGTTTTTAAAGAATCTTGTATTTTATTACCAAAAATTGTGAATTTTTGCTCATGTATTAAAAGAATATCGTCAAAAAATATATCAGCCAGATTACGAATTCCTCAAAACACTTCGAAATGCAATTTAGAAGCCCGCTCAACACATACAGAAACTAAACCTAAAAAATTAGCCAAACTGAATAGCTGCACCGTTAAATATCCTGTAAATTGGCTTTCATCTCTGGAAGGATTGGTTATTAGCACTAATTTATGGGCAATTTAAGAATAAAATTAAATGGAAAATTTCGGCACCTGTGAAACTGCCATAGGCTGTGGTGGCGGCAGTTATATTAGAAGCAAACTCATTGGTTTTAAAAATTAACGAAACTCACAAGCAGTCAGTCGGCGAAGATCAAAGCAGTTGAGACAAAGATCGCATTAATTCACACACAACGATTTTGATCGAATCTCGTTTACGATTTTCCACGCTACTCGGCTATTTGAGGGTCAACTAAGAAGTTGCGAAAGAAAATAATACTTAGTAACGCGTTTGTATGGATCGAGGTGTGAACACAGTGACCATAGATGGATGGCCCAATGAGAAACTCTCACACTTTCATTAGCCACCAGCACAGCGGTGGAAAAAGGACGATATTGGGCTAGTTGAACATCAGGTTAAACAGTTTATAAACGCTTACAAACACCCTTTTGCAGAAAAAAAAAAAATAAAACACTTTAAAGCAATTTAAAACCTTTTTGGCAATATTATAGCCCATACAGACAGGTAGTTGGAAAGTTGTTATCCTGTTGTGAACGTTGCTGCCACAAGGTTGCGCAGTCGCAAATCATTTTAACAACGTGTGGCGAATGCACGCCATTGTTTGGCGGCTGTGGGAGTGCAGATTATCGCACTATTTAAGAGCGCGTCTAACAGGTTCTAATTAGCTTCAACTTCTGCCGAATGTTAAATAATAAATAGGACCTGTGCTATTTTCTCTGGCCTGATGTGTTATCCTTATTATGAAAAATTACAATTACTGTGTTTCCATTGTGTCTGCCTCCAAGAAGCGGTACCTTTAACGCCTTTACGAGTAGAAAGGCCCAAGCCAAGAGCTATTTGGTCAATTTGCTTTGCTTTGTTCGATGCTTTGTTCTGTGATAATTGTATTTTTTGTCCTGGACAAAAGTAGACTAATTGTCTGGATTTGTATCTTTGTATAGCGCATAAGCGGCAACACTCTATCATAATATCTGAAAATTAAAAATAGTTTAAAAATCACTGTATTTCTATTTATGATTCTAATTGAAAGATTCAATTTACTTTCTTGATATTTTAGTTCTCAACACAAAAGATCTCCACGCTTGCAATGCGTGATAGAATTTCATTTTGTTGTCCTTATGTAAGTGTGAAAATTGGAAATTTATTACGTTATTGAAAGAAACGGATAACAGAAAAATTATTCGGTGTTGATCTTAGTATAATGGAGTGCTCACTAGAATCTTGCATGAGAAAAATATGAGAAATTTACGAAGGATGTTTAAATTTTTGAAAATCAACATTTTTCTCATATATCCAGTCGAAAGATTTAGTTTTGGATATTTAGAGGTTATGATCACATAGTGATTCTTTGAACAAACGTTTGCTTAAATATTTTGTAACATATTCTTATGAAGATTATTTAGTTTTTGTCAAAAATGTTTCTTCTGCCAAATTTGTTTCAGATATTGGATAGCAAAATTGATTTTAAGATTTTATTAAATCAGGTGTAATCTGCAGAAAGATCTGTGCAAAGAGATTTAAAAAATGATGAATCATTTAAATACATATTAAAAATTTCCATCATAAGACTAGCTATAAACATAATTCAAATGCGAAAAATAAAAAAAAGCACTTTCAAACTGCTTCCAGAAAAAAACCGCATGGTAAAAAAATATACGAATATATTTGATTAAAATGTTAAAATGAAATACTTAATTTTAACAAAAAACATATTTTAATATATAATTGATTATGAATGCAGTGTAAATGAATGCAAAGTGTAATAAACTGAATTTTAAATAAAAAGTATTTAATTTGAAGCAAAATAATTTTTGATTCAACTACGTAACAGGTCATTCAATAAGTCCGTACGATAAGTAAGAAAAAAACAAAATTTTGATAAGACTCAGTTATATTATTCAACATAGTTGCCTTCGAGAGCGATACAACGAGTATAGCGATTTTCCAACTTGTCGATACCACTTTTATAGTACGATTTCTATTTCTCGTCTGAAAACAGGACAAAGTCGCTGGTGGCTAAATCTGGAGAGTACGGTGGGTGGGTAAGCAATTCAAAGCCCAATTCATTCAATTTTGCCATCGTTTTCATCGATTTGTGACACGGTGCATTGTTTTGGTGAAACAACACTTTTTTCTTTTGCAAATGTGGCCGTTTCTTGGCGATTTCAGCCTTTAATCGATCCAAAAGTGCGCAGTAATAGTCGCTGTTGATGGTTGTTCCTTTTTGGAGATAGTCGATGAATATTATTCCTTTCGCATCCCAAATACAAACGCCATCACCTTACAAGCCGACTGTTGGGTCTTTGCTCGCTTTGGATTCGGTTCGTCGACTGCTGTCCACTCAGCCGACTGTCTTTTAGATTCTGGTGTGTAAAAGTGAAGCCATGTTTCCTCCATTGTCCCATATCGACGATAGAATTCGATTTTATTGCGGTTTAACAGCGCCAAACACTCCTCTGAAGCATCAATTCGTTGTTGTTTTTGGTCGAATGTGAGCTCACATGGCATCTACTTTGCACAAAGCTTTCGCATACCCAAATGTTCGTGTAAAATGGTTAAAACACTATCATCTGATATCTTTACGATGTCAGCTAGCTCGTGCACCTTCAATTTGCGATCGTTCATAACCAATTTGTGAATTTTTTGATGTTTTGTGGAATAACAGTCTGATTTGGGCGTCTACTGCGCTGTGCATCATTTGTGCTGGTACGACTACGTTTAAATTCAGCAATCCACTCTTCTACCATTTGTCTCGATGGAGCAGAGTCCGGATAATGTATATCAAGTCATTGTTTGGTTTCCACTGTATTCTTTTTTTTCATCAAAAAGCAATGCTTTATCAAAACTCGAAAATTGACTTTTCAATAACAATAGTTGCACACATAATGCTATAACTCACGAATAAATTGTCAGATTGTTGTCAAATTTTTATACGTATCGTTTGAAGGTTGGTACTAAATAAAAATCATATGGAAAAAAGCTAGTAACGCCATCTATGTGTCATCCTATGGACTGTTTTGAACTTACTGTGACATATTTATTTAAACATATTGGAACTTAATACGTATCTATAACATTTTAATATTTTCAAAATGTAATTTAAAAGGTTGACATATTCAAATCAAAGAGCTGCATAGTCAATCTAAAAATGAATGAATACATATTTCATATACATTTGATTTTTTTTATATGTTTTTATATTTTATAAATACAGAATTTAAGAAAAAAGTAAAAAAAAAAAAAATCAACATAAAAGCATTTTATGACTTGGAGGTGAATAAATATGAAATTTAAAATATTTGAGGTAAGTATAATAAATATTTTAATTGCAGGTGGATATACACTGTGCATTGATTATGAATGAATATAATTTAAATTAAAATTATTGAAGAGAATATGGAAACATTTTACTGAAACTATGCAAAATATTTGAAGTAAATATGACCAGACTTAGGGCTAAACATGAATAATACTTAAATCAATATAAATAAGAGCACATATAATTACGCTTTGATTTTGCAGATGTTGTGATTATTAGCTTTTCAAAGTAGGTGACTATTGAAGCCACAGAAGATTACTGATGAGTTCTTGTAGCGGCCAATGAAACAGCTGTGCAGTCAACTGGTGGTTGGTTGTAGCAACATGTTACTTCATGATCATATTTTTCATAAAGCTCAAAAATGTTAATCTTAAAAAATATATATATTAATTTTAATAAGGAAAATATTTAACATAAATATGATCACATTTTAAATCAAAGAAAAACTATTAAAAAATTAATCGAACATACACTGGTCTATAAGGTTTTTAATCCAGAGACCTGATATACTTTTCATTTTTTAGACTTTGATCAAGTTTTTCTACTCTACACGGTTAAAAATCTTGTAGTAAATTGTAAACCAATGGTTGAAATAATGTATTCTTTAAGCCATTTTCTAATAGAATTATACTTAATAATACTTTTTAAAACACCAGAAATTTTTTAGTCAAAGCTGTACTTAAATTTAATAAAGTTGGAACAAAATTTGAACTTTAGTACCTACGGTTTAAAATTTAATACAAAATAAAACTAAAAAGTAATAAAATCGGTTTCAAAAACTAGTACATTTAATACAACATGTATTGCATTTTAAGCCATGCTGTATTATATTTCAATAGTTTCCGTCTTGATTTTCAGATTGTTAAAATTCAAGTCTTATGATTCAGAGTTACTTTTTCGGTTAACAAAGCTTGATAATACACAATTTTTGTGGAACATTATTTATTTCATTTTGGCTCACAAGCAACGTTTACTACTTTCATTTCAATGATGACGTAAGCTCGAAAACTACTATAGGAGTTAGTTTAAAAATTATAGTGTAAAAGAAAAAAAAAAATAAATTGTGTAAGCAAAACCGGTTTTGTTTTTAGTACGGTATGATTTAAATTCGAATACAACATGTAATAAGGTTTTTAATCCCCATCGGGTATTGGAATTTAAGCCCATGCGGGAATAAAACTTAGTTTTAGTATTTGGCGTGATTTAAATTTTAATACAATTCGGTGTCGTCAGTACAGGATTTACTAAAATTTAGTCCAAGATTTTTAACCGTGTAGATACTATACAGCTTAATGCAAAAAAATTATTTGTATGTCATCTGACAGATAAGTAAGCTATTCAATACTGTATTAACCATATGTATGTCATGTTTATTCTCTGATATATAGATGTCTAAAGTTAAAATCATAAGTTTTTAGTTAAAAATTTTGAACTTTGACCGTCTTTGTTTTGTTGTTTGCTTTGTTTTTAACTATTTTTCAAATATGTTTTGATCTGATCTTTTTTGATCTTTTTATATTAAATTCCCTTCATTAATATGCTAATAACAATATAATAGAGTAAGGAAAAAGCTAACAAAAAATAAAACAAGTTTTAAAGCCATGTTGCTCAATCAATTTATATGGAACTTTGGCTCTGTGGGCATTTTGTTTGTAAAAAAAGACACAGTTTCGATAGTATCGTAAGTGTGGGCGTAGAATTTTTGTTTGATATATTTGTTGTTTTTTATGTTCGTCGTTAATAAATTGAAATAAATATTTCGGAATAATATGAATTTATTATTTTTCCTGCAGTGAAGAACTTATATATAATATTATATTATATACATAAATATATTATATAAACTTATATATAAAAAAAAACCAAATGGCCATTTCAGCTCTTGAAAGGACTTTGACCGAGCTTCTTATGATCAATTGTGTTGTGTGTGTTGTGAAATGTTTGAACACAAATGATCGAAAACTGGACCTACATGTTTTATGCCGACTCCGAATGGCTTATGTTTTCAAGAAGCTTTTCATGGCAGATTTTACTCTCTGAGCTTTTGCCATTGTCTGCAGAGAGGTGACGGCCGAACAGAAAAATTAATTCAATTGAAAAAACTTTCTGTGTCAGATGGGGGATTCGAACCTGGGTTCTCTGGCGTATGAGACACACACTCTACCCAATACGCCACGGCCGCCAAACTTATATATATACTAGCTTTTACCCGGCGCGCTTCGCTGCACTGCGCTCTAGTCCCCTGAAAAGTGAACGTATAGTGAGGCCACGCCCTTATCCAATTATTTCTAACTATTGTTGTGTGTCTGTTTGTTTGATGGTTATTTATTAAATGTCCATATTTGTACTTACAGTGACTGCCGCTTGGATGAATAGACCCTACATACCAATCGTGGTATTTTACTATCAAAGCATGTACAAATTTAATGAATTTTTTTAAAAGTTTGTGCGACTATAGTCCGACCATTCCCATTTCTTGTGAACTTTCCATTTAAACAAAATTTTGAGAAATTTAAGTTGAGTGAGAAACTAAATTCTGAGTTTCAATGTTCTGTCATTTTACTTCCAAAGCTATTCGATATCAAAAATTTGGCTTATAAGGACAGAACCACACTCCCTTGTCCAATGTTTGTCCAAGTTATCTATTAGAAAGACATAACTAAATGGTAACTCCATTTTGAGTTTCATTGTTCTGTGACTTTTACTTCCATAGCTATTCGATATCAAAAATTTGGCTGGTATGGGTGGAACCGCACCCCCTTGTCCAATGCCCTTTCAAGTCATCTATTAGAAAGACATTAATAAGTGGTAACTCCATTCAGAGTTTCAATGTTCTGTAACTTTTACTTCCATAGTAATTCGATATCAAAAATTTGGCTTATATGGACGGAGCTACACCTCCCCCCCCCCTGTCCAATGCCTTTCAAGGTTTTATATTAGAAAGACATCACCAAGTGGTGACTCCATTAGGAGTTTTAATGTTCTATGACTTTTACTTCCATAGCTATTCAATATGTAAAATTTGTCTAGTATGAGCGGAGCCTTACCCCTTGTCTTATGCCCGTCCAAGTATTTTATTAGAAAGACATCACCAAGTGGTAACCAAGTGGTTCCGAATTTCAATGTTCTGTGATTTTTACTTCCATAGCTATTCGATATCAAAAATTTTTCGGGTAAGGGTGGAGCCACAAAGTTATTCGATATAAAAATTTGGCTTGTATGGGCACAGCCATACCCCCTTGTCCAATGCCCGTCCAAGTTTTCCTTTAAAAGACCATCACCAAATGGTACCTCCATTTTGAATTTCAATGTTCTGTGACTTTTACTGCCGCAGTTATTCTGTATCGAAAATGTGACTTTCATGGTCAAAGCCACGCCCGTTTATCATAGGAGGATGAAAAGTACTTTACAACCTATTCTCATACCTACCAAACACAAAAAAAATTTCAATAAAATCGGTCGAGCCGTTTCGGAGGAGTTTGGCCACAAACATTGTGACACGATATTTTTATATATTAGATTAATAATTTATTATATTCAATAATATCAGTTATTATTAAATAAATAATAAAGTTACTTGAGAATATATTTGATATGAGAGTTACACTGAGATAGTAAAAATGTTTAACTACTACGCTTGACGCATAAACACTAATAATAGCAGAAAATTGTAGAGGGAGTGAGAGAAGTCTTCTTGTTCGAGAGAAATAGGAGACCATCTTCGTTGTCATCTCTACTCCGTGCTGTTTACTGGGTGAGAAGTGACACCGATAGACACATGGAGGGGATAACTTACCAAGTGATAATAATTGATGTTATCGAGCGGGATAAAAAATGATAAAATTATGAAAATGACTATTAAAAAGCAGGGGTTGGTGATAGAAAAGTAAAAATTTAGGGTTGTATGTATTTTTTAATGCCACATAATAAAAAAATTAAAAAAAAAAAATTAAAAAAAAATTTTTTTGGGGTAGACACCCCTTATCACTTAGAGGTTTGAAAAATAGATAGTAGCCGATTCTCAGACCTACTGAATATGCATAAAAAATCTCATAAGAATCGGTCAAGCCGTTTCGGAGGAGTATATATTAGATATTTTATATTTTGTTGAAATTTAAATTTTAGTATACAAAATATATATTTAATATATAATATACATAAAATTAGTTCAATAAATACTTCGGATTTCTTATGATATTTTAAAAAGAAATGAAGATTTTAATAGCATAATGTCCATGCCAGTCTTCGTATATGTAAACCTGCATAGTAGTAATATAATTATTTGTATTATTTATTATATTAATCTTGATGAAGATTAACAAAAACAACAACAAACTACAAAATCGAACTTAAGAAAGTTGCAGCGACCTTGGCGAGGGTAAAGCTTCTATTTCAAAATCGAAAGAAAAAATAGAAAATTCTGAATAAAATAGGCCAATTTTGGGTCAAGAACAATTTTTTTATAAAATCTGATGGCATATGCGGATACAGCGGACGATTTTACATTAGGCTATGTTATGGTAAAATGTTTTTGTATGACTTAAATTTAAATAGGAAACTCTATTTGAAGCATCAATGTTATACTTCTTCAAATTGACGTTTTTTACCACCGCCAATCCAGTTTGCGAATTTTGTGAATTTTTTTTCGCGTCACGTGCTTATATTACATCCAGGATTCAGAATCTGGCCTTGCAGGGAGGTTTATTTTTTTTTTATTTATTTTTTTATTTAAGAGATAACGTTAACATATAAGACAGTGTCTTTTAAATGCAATACGAATTATATAATAACAACAGGTAATAAGCAACAATGAATAAATTTAACTTAAAACTAACATTAAGTGAATTCACTTGATATCAAAAAACAGGAATTAATCTTAATCTAAAAGAAAAGAAGAAAGAACACAGCTTAAGAAGAAAAAGAAAGTATTAAGAAAAGTATTGAAAAATTGCATGCTTAAAGTTGCGTTTATTTTTAATTGATTTTATTCTAACGGGCAACGAATTCCAGATTCTGATTGCGTTAACAAAGAAAAGTCTGTTGGAGTTCAGAAAATTGTACAAAGGTATTATGAGGTTCATATTTCTGTTCGATCTACAAAATTGTATCTTTTCAAATAAATATTTAGGTGTTTTTGTGTTAATTAGGTTATGCAAAAATATGCAGTTTCTGGCATCAAGATAATTGAAAATATCGCAACCTAGTATTTGACTACTCAAATGACTGATGCGGTCGAACTTTTTAAGGCCATAAACGTACCTAACAGCGCTATTAAAAACATGTTGTAATTTCAGTTGGGATCTGGAATCAAGTTTACTATATACAACATCTGAGTATGAAATGATTGGCATTATCAGTTGGAGTACTAACTTTTTCCTAGTATCGACAGGTACAAATGATGCCGTCCACCTCAGGTTCCGAAGGGTATAGTAAACTTTACAAGCAACAGCATTAATATGATCTTCGCAAGAAAGTGTAGAATTGATATAATATCCAAGATTTTTAGCTTTTCCAACAAACTTCAGCCCTTCGCCATTTAGATAAATCGTTGGTAACTCAGACGTATTCAGACAAGTTTTGAAAATTGGTAAGACAAATGACTTAAGAGGATTTAGATTAAGCTTATTAGATCCAGCCCATTCAGTTATTTCACGTAAGTCTTCATTTATTCTAAAACATAAACTATCAACTAGGTTAAACGGGCTGGACAAGTACAGTTGAAGGTCATCAGCATAAGCATGCATGGTAACATGACGACTCTGGAATACTTTTGAAAAAAAACCCTTCTAATGTATATACATAAACATATCAGGGGGACATCTACCCTACCCTCGCTACGCCCATGTTTATGTATATATATTTATATATGTATAATATATACATGTATTCGGATAAACGGCTTAGGGGTTTTGAGGTTTTTTAAAATATTTGTGCTACAGCGCCCTCTGGTGTTGAAGATAGAACAGAGTTGATAAGTCATAAAAACTCACTGTATCCGAAAAGCTTGTTAGTCAGAAGGGCGAACGGTAAAAATTTTGTTGTGAAATTAAGTTTATAAATAAAAAGCTTAAAGGCCCCCAAAAAATTTTTTCTGGGTGCGTCCCTGTTTTTAACCGTCTAAAAATGTTGTTTTTGCTTTAGATATTGCTTTTCAACTTTATGAATTTTTTTAAAAATATGTGCTCAAGGCATTAGTGGTTTTTATCTGAATTAAATTTTTAGTTTGTATTAACCTCCAAGACTTCATAAAAACATTCGAATTCATTACAATTGATCTTTTATTTTGCGCAAATAACGACTTTTTTTCATTGTTTAAAAAATCGATTATTGTGACACGGTATAACAAGCGAGAATTATTATTATAATCTTACAAGTTTATTGTCTCTACGGTTGAAATTAATGGAAAAAAATTAAATTTTTTTCAATTCTTCCGTTAATATTTTTCTGCATCAACTTACTGTGCAATATGCATACACCTAAGTCTTATTTTTCACAGTTAATAGGTTTCGTTTTTAAACTTAAAAACTGTGCAGAAAAGGCTGAAGGCAATAGTCAAATGCTATATAATTTAAAAACAATAAAATTATTTTACACTTGTTTCAAAAAATGAATAAAGTTTCTACCTTTTTCTTCGCATTGCCATATAAAAATAACCTTAAAAAAAGGTATGAGTAAGTTAATTAAGCTTTTATGAGCTAAACTCAACTTGCACAAATTATTCCAGTGAACCAAAAGTATCTAGTATTTTTAATTTATAAACCTTTTTAGATAGAAATGCACTCAAAAATTAACTATTTCTGAATCATTCGCCGGATTTTATGACTCTCAAAAATGAACCTTGTTTATTTTTTTTTTTCGGAAATGAGTTCACAATTGAGTAAATTGGGATAGCTTCATGAGCATTGCTTTATTAAATGTGATTTTTTAAATCTACCTTACGTTTCTATGAAAATGTACACCAATAACTATGTTGTTGTAAATACACGGTTAAAAATCTTGGAGTAATTTTTAAACCAAAGGTTGGAATAATGTATTTTTTAAACCATTTTTTATTAAAATAAATACTTTTCAAAATACTGGAAATTTTTTTAGTCAAAGCTGTACTTAAATTTAATAAAGTTGGAATAAAATTTGAACTTTAAAATTTAAAACAAAATAACTAAAAAGTAGTACAATCGGTTTTAAAAACTAGTACAATTGGAATAGATTTAGAATTAAGAAAGCCATGATATTAGATTTAATACAACATGTATTACATTTAAAGCCATTCTGCATTATATTTCAATACTTTCCGTCTAAATTTTCAGATTGTTAAGATTCAAATGTCTTATGATTCAGAGTTACTTTTTCGGTTAAAAAAGCTTTATAATACAATTTTTGTGAAACATTTTTTATTTGATTATGGCGCACTACCAACGTATACTATTTTCATTTCAATAATGCCGTAAGATCGAAACCTACAATAAGAGTTAGCTTAAAAATTATAGTATAAAAGGAAAAAAAAATAAATAAATTGTGTAAACAAAACCAGTTTTTTTTTAGTACGCTATCCCACTGAACCATAACCGAAGGTTTTGAGTAAGGTGAGAGTTTTGCGAACGTTTTTGGTTAGTATTTTTTTTTTTTATTTTGTCGCTTAAAAGTGCTTGTTATAAAATATAAAATTCGTGAAAGCTTTTCCCATAAAGAAAAATTGTGCATATTTTGCGAAATTCATTAAAAACTTATTTTGATTAAAAAATGAATCATTTTTGTATCATTTCAGTAGGTAAGACTTCCTTGTAAATGAACCATTTTTTGTTCATAAATGAGTTCGGAAATGAATCATTTATGTTTATTTTTTGCATTCTGAAATGAATTCAGAAAAGAATATTTTTTTTTATCATATCATATTTTTGCTCATAAATGAGTTCACAAATGAATCATAAATGTTACTTTTTATATTCTAAAATCAGGTAAATAAAGGAACTTAAAATGAAAATGTTAACCTTCGTACAAACGTCATATGAACTTTTTTAACCAGTGCGAGATGGATGTGCTGCTACACGTATGCATTTCAACATTTAATTAATTTTCAACATTTCAACATTTCTATCAAAAATTAAAATCAAGCCCAAATAGAATGAAAACCACGAAAACATTCCAAGCAAAAATGTAATCAAATAAATTCCCCAATTAATAACTTAACTATTTTGATATTTCATATATAATTTGGAAGTTTGTCAAATTGGAAAACAATCACGCCTTTTCCCCTTTGAAACATCAATATCATGAAAAACACAATGCGTGAATTCCAGCCCTGGTATATTAATCCTATTAACCCAATGATTAATATGATCTCTAATTTTAGTAATAATCATTTCTTCTTTAACAAAATATCGATATGTAATTATAAATAGTATTATGCAATAATAAAATTTATAATTCAAAAAGATTCTTTTTTTTAACTCAACAGGTTTGTTTTTGAGAGGCAATTCAGAGAAAAAGAACTTTTGTATGGTTCATTTTTGAACACATTTCCGAAGAAAAAAACAGTTTGTTTCTGAGAGGCATTTTCGTCCGGCGATTGATTCAAAAAGGGTTAATTTCCGAGTGCCGAAAAATAACTTTTATGGTTCTTTTGTTAACTTATTTCCGAACAAAAGAGAGGATAATTTATGGTTCTTTTTTAACTCATTTGCGAACAAAATAAGGTTCGTTTTTGAGAGGCATTTTAGTCCGACGAATGATATAAAAAGGGTTCTTTTATGAGTGCCGAAAATAAACGTTTCTACCCGAAAAGGTTCATAAATGAATTCAAAAACGGTAGTTTTGGTTCACTGGGGTTTATTCTTGCCTAATGTAGCATGTTAATGTTCTCCATGCCAAGCTAATGCTAAACTTTTAAATTAATAATCTTTAAAAAATTTTAAAAAGTTGGTATATATTTATTAACATTTATTGGATAGAAAAATGCATGTTGTAGAGTATTCGTTAGAGATAGACAAGAGCAGTATATTTTAGTAGTCGATTTTTTGATGATCATGAATTCTTTCATATATTATTTTCATGTAGTTCCAATTTTTTTTAATATAGTTTTTGACCATATATCTTCCGCTTAATTTTGCGAATAAACCGTTATTGTAAAGAGTCCCTTTTTTATTGGATAAAAATTATTCTATATATTAACAATGGACATAAGGAACCTACATGTCATGTTTTATTTAATCCAATCCAATGGTTTTCAAGTGGTGCTTTAACAGACAGATGGACAGACAGATGGTCGGATATTTTAAAATTGACATCTTTGAATTCAGCGTCATTCGAAATGTGAAGCAAAATAAGAATTTTGAAAAAATATTTCATGTAAAGATCTTTTTCCGTTGTAGCTTGATTTGTGTTAAGATTTTTAAACTGTTTTCTTTTTTATATTATTATTATTAACTCTATCAATTAAATGCGTTCAATGCTGCGAACAGTCCGTTAACTTACGCAAAATAGTCTTACTGAGTTCCTTAACTATTTTAACTGTTTTGAGGCAGCCGTACGGACTGTATTACCGACAACACCATCCAACAAGTTCTGGACGAACAAATGTGTTCAACAGCTATGTTCAAATGAGACAACAGTACGTATATCAAGCATGTGATACTTTTCACACTTTTCGGTGAAAAAGTCCTCTACTCGCTTCAACTTCTTCGAAGTAACTTCTCACCAACACACAAGCAAATACACACATAGAGGCGTGTTAGTATAGGCGGTAAGTCGACAAGCGCCGTGACGTCACACTGTGGCATGCAACCAATCAGCTACGTTTTTCCTCCACTTACTCTGTCTTTTCAGCAGTTGCAATGGTGGAATTTGTTTTGTTCGTTGTTGTTGTTGTTGGTGGTTTGTGTAGAGAAAAATAAAGGAATTCCGCGTCGGCGCCAGACAATGAATGCGTCGACAATCGTCAGTGAGAAATAATTGTAGGATAATAATTCATGTCCAGTCGCTACACAATTCCTAATTGGATTTTATATCTGCTTGAGTTGGTATTCAAAACCACCTGCACCCTCTCTGTCTCTCCCCTTCCCCAACAAAAACCATGTTATCGCATTCGACTATTTGTCATGTGTTTGTTTATTTTTTAGTATCCATTTACTATACATTACAGAGTTTTACAGGACCGGACTCTGACTCTAATGGGGCGGCATAATTGTTGCACTTGTTTTGACCGCGGAATGGAAATCCTATCCTGTCATTGGTGCAGCACTCAGTTATCATTGCTTTGCCTTATATGTGGCCTTCCTTCATCGGATTCATACTTACTATGTGTATTGTGGAATTAAGGCAGAAGTGGGAAGAAGAGGAAACATTATCCTTTTGTGTTTTTTGCTTTTGTATGCATTTCAATTTGTTTCTTAATTGGATGTAATTCAATTTCAAAAATAATTGTTGCCATAACTTCATTGTAATTTCGAGTCGTGGTCGTTAATGAATTAATGTTGTAGATGTTGTTATTATTTTTTTTGTCTTCATATTGTCTTTTTTGTAAATATTGTCATGATTGTTACTTCTTGTTGCCGCAGTTGTATTGTTTGGCATAATTTTCATTGAAAAAAGCCGCTTAAGCGTATGAGCCATTTCAAGTGGTTATTAAATTAATGTATATTTCATTTAAAACGCTTTTCTCATGCATTCCAATAACGAAAGTAAAAATTCCTTGACACACGACTTAAGTAAGTTTTAGCTGTTAATTATTGTAATCGTCATAACTTTTAGAAAACAGACGACAGGACCGTAGCCAAGGAAGGTCTCCGAGGTTAAAATTCCTTCCCACCATAAGGTTGAGAAAGTATGAAAAAAAAATAATGAAAATATGACAATTTGAATCAAAACGTGATATTTTCTGTTTTAAAAAAATTTGAGATAAGATGCCACTTTACTTAAATCGAAATTAGCCTTTTTTAAAATATTTTTAAATTTAAAAACAAATTCGCATAAGCAATGAAAATTTTTTGGTCTAAGGAAATTCTAAATCAAAGAGTGTCTGATATCAGAAAAATAAATACCAGTACTTTCAAAAAGTCCATAGGATGGCACATAGATGGCTTTACTAGATTTTTTCCATATGATTTTTATTGAGTACCAACCTTCAAATGATACGTATAAAAATTTGACAACAATCTGACAATTGAATCATGAGTTATAGCATTTTGTGTGCAACTATTGTTATTGAAAAAAAAATGGAAAAAAGTGAATTTCGAGTTTTGATAAAGCATTGCTTTTTGATGAAAAAAAATACAATGGAAACCAAAAAATGGCTTGATAAACATTATCCGGACTCTGCTCCATCGAGACAAATGGTAGAAAAGGGGATTGATGAATTTAAACGTGGTCGTACCAGAACAAATGATGCAGAGCGCAGTTGACGCCCAAATCAGACTGTTATTCCACAAAACATCAAAAAAATCTACAAATTAGTTATGAACGATCGCAAATTGAAGGTGCATGAGCTAGCTGACATTGTAAAAATATCAGATGGTAGTGTTTTTACCATTTTACACGAACATTTGGGTATGCGAAAGCTCTGTGCAAAGTGGGTGCCGCGGTAGGTCACAGTCGACCAAAAACAACAACGAATTGATGCTTCAGATTAGTGTTTGGCGCTGTTAAACCGCAATAAAATCGAATTCTATCGTCGATATGGGACAATGGAGGAAACATGGCTTCACTTTTACACACCAGAATCTAAAAGACAGTCGGCTGAGTGGACAGCAGTGGACGAACCGAATCCAAAGCGAGCAAAGACCCAACAGTCGGCTTGTGAGGTGATGGCGTCTGTATTTTGGGATGCGAAAGGAATAATATTCATCGACTATCTCCAAAAAGGAACAACCATCAACAGCGACTATTACTGCGCACTTTTGGATCGATTGAAGGCTGAAATCGCCAAGAAACGGCCACATTTGCAAAAGAAAAAGTGTTGTTTCACCAAGACAATGCACCGTGTCACAAATCGATGAAAACGATGGCAAAATTGAATGAATTGGGCTTTGAATTGCTTACCCACCCACCGTATTCTCCAGATTAAACCCCCAGCGACTTTTTCCTGTTTTCAGATCTCAAGAGAATGCTTGCTAGAAAGAAATTCAAGTCCAATGATGAAGTAATCGCTGAAACTGATATCTATTTTGACGAGGAAGAGAAATCGTACTATAATAGTGGTATCGAAATGTTGGAAAATCGCTATACTTGTTGTATCGCTCTCGATGGCAACTATATTGAATAATATAATCGAGTTTTATCAAAATATTTTTGTTTTCTTACTTATTCTACGGACATATTGAATGACCTATTATGTACGAAATTATGCCTCATTCAAAAATAATTTTAAAATTTGTGGAATATAAGTTTGATATTTTTCATTGCAATTTGTAAGATTATCGCTTTAGAAAATATTCGTTTGGATTTGACATATATTTTTCTTAAAGAAATATATTTATTGTAGTATATTTGTCTTATAGAAATATATATTTTTTTGTAGGTGTATAATGTAAGTTATATAATCACGAAAATATTCCACGAAATTAATAGCAATAGCAGGGGTTTTTGGACTAAGACGGACAACTAAAAATTTTGTCCATTTGATTTTGATAATTATTGCTATGTTAGAACTCTTAAGTCTCCAACTTATGTACAAAAATTTTATCCTAGGCGAAGTCTACTTTCCGGATTACGGGCTTCGTAAAATCACCTTAAATCTAAATACGAACTGTTTTTCAGAGAAGATTTCTCAATACAATATTTTCTATGAGTAATTGAAGGACTTTTTAAAATTATTTTTTATTATATCTATATTATATATTTTAAATATATTTAAAAATGTCAATTTTTGACTTTTATATAATTCAAATATAAACTTAATAAAAACTGCGGTTAGATTTATGACAGTCTCACAAAATGTAATTTTTTTTTTATTTCTTGCTTTAATTCGAATTTATAATTTTAATATAAATTTGGCTTATTAAGTGGTCGGCATATATATTTTGACTAAAGGTGGCATCACATGTGCTCTCTAAATAAAATCTAATGGTTAACGATTCTCTCTTATTGTGATAAATTATTGTAAAAACATGGTGTGAGGAATGTGAATCTGAATAAACGAAGTCATTTAAGCCACGTCTTTCGAGGTAGTAAGTCGTCCATTACAAAAAGAGAGAATTTCTTGGCGGCTAAATTATTTTGACGTTTATGCAAGCTATGATTTGGTAATTTATATCAAAGTATTTAATAATTTATCAACTTTATTTAAATGTATTTCTTAATTTATATTAAAAAAAAATGGAAAAAAATGGGAACTAACTATTGCAATGAGATGTGCAATCATAGATATGCATAGTTGTGGTAATTCTGTCAAAAAAATATGCTCCGAGTTACATTTGCCAAAGCAAACCGTTCCCTATCAAATAAATAAGCACATAGAAACAAATTCAGTGAAAAAATTTGCCACATTCTGGCAGAAACCGGAAAACAACACCTAAAGAAGACCAGCTTAGTGTACGGGAGTTCGCAAAGAAACTTTTACTCCAAAAAGCTATGAATTCAGATGAAAATTCTTTTCTCAGAATTCAGTTAGCAAACGCACAATTCGCAGATGTTTAAAAGAATTCGAACTCGGCACATATTCCGTTAGGAAAATA
Organism: Coremacera marginata; assembly: GCA_914767935.1. NCBI lineage: Eukaryota > Metazoa > Arthropoda > Insecta > Diptera > Sciomyzidae > Coremacera > Coremacera marginata. The sequence continues at coordinate 175,439,528 of OU612043.1, read as the reverse complement.
CCGTATATAACGCCGGCAAATAAATTCAAACGACTCAAGTTTGCTAAAGGTTTTCTCTGTAAGACTATGAGCTTTTGGAACCGAGTTTTGTGTACTGATGAAAGTACGTTTGAGTATCATGGCTCACCTAAAAAGATATTTGTCCGAATTCCAAAGAAAACACGAAAAGAAGTAGTTTCAGTTTTACAAGCAAATCGCCATGGTGGCGGATCGGTAATGTTCTGGGAATGCAATTCCTCTTGAAGTCATGGTGATTTGTTTCCAATTGATGGAACAATGAACCAATACAAATATTTTGATGTTTTAAATGATCATGGATTTCATTTTGGTGAAAAACTTATTGGTGAGTCATTTATTTTGCTACAAGATAATGCACCATGTCACAAGAGTAAGTTTATAATGAACTTTTGGAATCGAACTGGCGTAGATATTTTAAACTGACCAACACAAAGTCTTGATTCAAACGTTAAAGAAAATGACTCGGACTAGGAATGAGAATATTTCTGAAATAAAAAGTATTTGCTGGCAAATTCCGGCAGATATTTTGAAAAATCTTGTGGAATCAGTACCTAAACACCTTTAAAAAGTAAAAGAAGCTAATGGCGGATATATTTTTTTTATTAAATTGTTAAGTTTTTGTATTAGTTTTTCTAATATTTAAGTTTAGTTTTGCATAAATTTTAGCTATCAAAATAATTATGCCTTCTTTAAAATAAAGTTTTTTTTTAATATATTATCTTTATAAGTTATTTCTAAAAAATGTACACATTTTTGATTGCATTTTAAGCAAATAAAAATAAATTAATTCGGATTTTTTCAAACTATTTGAAAAACTCAAAATATTTGCATTTTCTATCCGCCAAAATAATTATGCCGACCACTGTAGTTATTTTAATGAATATTAATCTACACGTCTACGCACGATTAACATATTTAATACAAAAACTGCTTACTTGAGACTGAGAAATAATTAAAAAAAAAAACACAAAAATAGTTTATCGACTGCCGTTCTATATAAGTATAACGAATCAACCAATCAATCTGAATTTTTAATATGGCTTTGAATGATTATATGCTATATTTTAGAGAAGAAAAAAATGTATGTTTTGCAATTTTTTTAATTTTGACACGCTAGATTGAATAATCCCACACGGTGCGTTCGACACATGCTTGCAGACATAAGAAAATTCATTATATTTTGAAAGATGGGCTTAGAAGGAAAATCCCATCCCTGTCAAGGGTAGTCCAGTTTTCTTGTATTTGTTCAGAAATATTTTTAAATTTTCACCTACATTAATGAACTCAGCTTTCGATATTTACCAGTATTTACCAGCAAAAGAACAAACATTGTTTATTGACAACTTCGTCACTTAATGCTGGTTCTAACATCTACAATTCTGTGTTCTCTTATTACTTGAAGTAAGTTACGCGATACACGCTTTCTGTCAACAGATATGCCGAAATTAAATGACTTACAAACGGACGCAGTTTTGCTTTTCTATAAGATTTAATTTAAGGTGAATCATGGACGCCAAGTATTTTGTGTCAATGTGCAAATTAAAAAGTCTGAATGGAACTCGGAATTTGATGTTCCGATGATATGAAGACAACCATTTTGACACCTAAACGATTGCTATTTTTGTCTAACCAAAGTTACTAGCGTTGGAAGACACAAAGTGTTGTTCCGATTCAACACGTGAAAACAATCGAAAATCCTAAGATTCAGTGGAGTCGGGAGGAGTTACTGGTGATAGTGTATTTACAATTGAAAGCAAAACTAACGTCTTATTGCAAGCTCCACTGAATGACTGGATAAGAGATTTGGAACTGTCTAAGGGAAAATTGGAATTCTTTGCTTCTCGTATGCAACAATCGACATAATAAATGCTTGTCTAATCTTTGTAGTCACTACCGAAAACAACTTTGGAGATGTAGCTGATTTCGAAAAATATTCATTTAAAAATTCTGTATCTGAAGGAAACACAATACATACAATCAGAAAAAAGTAATTTTGAAATTTCCTTAGCTATAAGTAAATTTATATTTAAAACAAAAATATTTGCATTTGTTTTAAGAAACTAGAACTTCAATTTAAAATTAAATTTTCCTTAAAATATATGCTTTTCGAGTAAGAGTAAGAGTAAGAGTAAGAGTAAGAGTAAGAGTAAGAGTAAGAGTAAGAGTAAGAGTAAGAGTAAGAGTAAGAGTAAGAGTAAGAGTAAGAGTAAGAGTAAGAGTAAGAGTAAGAGTAAGAGTAAGAGTAGGAGTAAGAGTAAGAGTAAGAGTAAGAGTAAGAGTAAGAGTAAGAGTAAGAGTAAGAGTAAGAGTAAGAGTAAGAGTAAGAGTAAGAGTAAGAGTAAGAGTAAGAGTAAGAGTAAGAGTAAGAGTAAGAGTAAGAGTAAGAGTAAGAGTAAGAGTAAGAGTAAGAGTAAGAGTAAGAGTAAGAGTAAGAGTAAGAGTAAGAGTAAGAGTAAGAGTAAGAGTAAGAGTAAGAGTAAGAGTAAGAGTAAGAGTAAGAGTAAGAGTAAGAGTAAGAGTAAGAGTAAGAGTAAGAGTAAGAGTAAGAGTAAGAGTAAGAGTAAGAGTAAGAGTAAGAGTAAGAGTAAGAGTAAGAGTAAGAGTAAGAGTAAGAGTAAGAGTAAGAGTAAGAGTAAGAGTAAGAGTAAGAGTAAGAGTAAGAGTAAGAGTAAGAGTAAGAGTAAGAGTAAGAGTAAGAGTAAGAGTAAGAGTAAGAGTAAGAGTAAGAGTAAGAGTAAGAGTAAGAGTAAGAGTAAGAGTAAGAGTAAGAGTAAGAGTAAGAGTAAGAGTAAGAGTAAGAGTAAGAGTAAGAGTAAGAGTAAGAGTAAGAGTAAGAGTAAGAGTAAGAGTAAGAGTAAGAGTAAGAGTAAGAGTAAGAGTAAGAGTAAGAGTAAGAGTAAGAGTAAGAGTAAGAGTAAGAGTAAGAGTAAGAGTAAGAGTAAGAGTAAGAGTAAGAGTAAGAGTAAGAGTAAGAGTAAGAGTAAGAGTAAGAGTAAGAGTAAGAGTAAGAGTAAGAGTAAGAGTAAGAGTAAGAGTAAGAGTAAGAGTAAGAGTAAGAGTAAGAGTAAGAGTAAGAGTAAGAGTAAGAGTAAGAGTAAGAGTAAGAGTAAGAGTAAGAGTAAGAGTAAGAGTAAGAGTAAGAGTAAGAGTAAGAGTAAGAGTAAGAGTAAGAGTAAGAGTAAGAGTAAGAGTAAGAGTAAGAGTAAGAGTAAGAGTAAGAGTAAGAGTAAGAGTAAGAGTAAGAGTAAGAGTAAGAGTAAGAGTAAGAGTAAGAGTAAGAGTAAGAGTAAGAGTAAGAGTAAGAGTAAGAGTAAGAGTAAGAGTAAGAGTAAGAGTAAGAGTAAGAGTAAGAGTAAGAGTAAGAGTAAGAGTAAGAGTAAGAGTAAGAGTAAGAGTAAGAGTAAGAGTAAGAGTAAGAGTAAGAGTAAGAGTAAGAGTAAGAGTAAGAGTAAGAGTAAGAGTAAGAGTAAGAGTAAGAGTAAGAGTAAGAGTAAGAGTAAGAGTAAGAGTAAGAGTAAGAGTAAGAGTAAGAGTAAGAGTAAGAGTAAGAGTAAGAGTAAGAGTAAGAGTAAGAGTAAGAGTAAGAGTAAGTGTAAGAGTAAGAGTAAGAGTAAGAGTAAGAGTAAGAGTAATAGTAAGAGTAAGGGTAAGAGTAAGAGTAAGAGAAAAATAGCTGGTTTCACTTATCGATTCTTTGTTTCCTTGTCGGCAACAGTTGTATAGCCTACAACATAGAGCGTCAGACCCTCTACATTGGCTGCATTCCGCCAAGGCGAGCGCTCAAGAAAATTCGGGTGAATGGCTACACTTTTGACAGCGCTATCAGCTGTCTATGCTCGAGCGATGTGCATTTTACGTAGCGTAATAAATTACGCTACTTCTACTCAACAGTTGCAAGTTATGTCATTTAACAGCTGTGTGCGCTCCAATTTGCATGAATTTGCAAACACTCAAATGAAACCCTTAAAATAAATGCAAATTTTCGTGGCTTGTGCTATTTTTAATGTTTTAAACTATCCTTTGCTCCTTGCAATGGTTGAATGAGGTCCGAAATGTGCTCCTCAATAGTCATATCAAGACCATCATCCATTAGTATCTCTAGCACTACGTTTTGCATTAAGTAAACCTTTTAGCAGTAACAAATTAGGTTTTAAATTCAACAAAGAAAAACAATCGAACAAACTACGTCAGACGTCAGTTGTCAACAGATCTGACGCTCGACGTAGCAACGCATTCAGACAAATCCAGCGTAAAATAATCCATCGCTACAATAGCGCTCGCCTTGGCGGAATGCAGCCATTGTCGGTCCTTGATTCGAACATCATGGCGGCAGAATTTTTTTTTTTCAAATTTTTTTTCGGCTGGTTTTTCTTATAATTTTAATGAAAGCAAAACAACCCCTTACTCGGTGATACTGACCCCGATCGCAAAATAATTGCGCCACTGTTCGATAATAACTGAGATGGTGCATAGGGAAAAACGACAGACTGGCGCGCGAGAGCAGTCCAGGTTCAATTTCCGCGATGGTAACTTTCAAATTGAATATAAAATAATTTTTATTATGTATAACAAATATTTATAATAATACTAAACTCTTTGTTACTAAATATCCACAAATATACCAAATTTATGGCAGCAAAATACCACTCCTTTAAATAACATTTTTTGATATACATATTCTGATTTTAAGAATTTTTTTATTATAAAATACTTCTTTTTATTTCAAAAATAATTTTATTTTTCCTCTCAAAGAAAAATTTCACTTTGATATAAAAAATAAATTCTATGGCTCTAAAACAAGTAAAATTTCCTTTAAAACTTTGAAAATTTTCTTTGATCTGAATGTTACTTAAAAATATTTGCTGCAAAATTTAAACCAATATTTGAGCTTAATTCAGATGAATTTTCTCAAAATCGATCCGAGTCGTTGGCTCAACAACGCGAATTATTTGCGCGCTAAAGAGTAGTCAACAATACGAAAATTTTTAATGACGTTGCAGAGAGAGTTATTGGTCTGTCAAGATTTAGTGGAAAAATTGCAAATAAGAAAAAAGAAAAGCGAATAGTATAACAAGTTGCTGAGCAACATCAAAAAATTCTTTCTTATCTAATAAACACAAAGAAATCCCTTTAAAAGTGTTCTTTGATAATAAAATGTTCTTAAAATCTGTGTTTTTATGAATTTTGTATAGTTTGTATTTCTATAAAATTAAAATTATTTTATTAAAACATATGTTTCGATAAAAAATATGTTTTGCGAACTATCTTCATAAAATTGTGCATCAGCCTATGGTATATATTTTCATATTAACAAGTTCCACCAAGTTCTGTACATCGGTTACAACCAAAAATTAAAAAATATTAAAATTTATAACTTTGGCAGAGTGCAGGGGATTAAAGAACTAAATTTTTCCAATGACTGTTAGTATCCGTCTTCATATTTAACCCCTAGTGAACGAATGATAAGAACTTTTGCAATTCAGTACAAAAAAAACTCATCTAATAAACACACAGGCAAATAAACAAGGCTTAATAATTAGTATTTAACCAAATTGATTACCAAAAATATTGTTGGCACATTCAAAACATTTATATTACCAACTTTAAATTTTAACGAAAGTTATTCGAAGGGCAATTTGTGTAACGTTGTTTGTAATTAAGTCTTTATATGCTGTTTTATTTTACTGCTTTTGCTGTTGTCAATATAATTGTTGCTGCAATTATGTTGCTTCGGTAGCAACAAATGTGACATGCTTTTGACAGTTAAATAACACGTTTGGATGGCAAACTTGCTGTTGCTATAAGCAATACTTTCAACAATTAGTGGTTAAATATTAATAGTTGGTTTAAAATAATAAAATCTTCCAATGTGAATAACTTAGTTTTAAACAAAAACAATCCACTGGTTGCTTTTAACATGGAAAACATGAGGTAAGCTGACATTTTATTTAATTTTTGAAACATTCACATTATTGAGTAATTCTCTCTACATAACTGAATTATATCGTTAATTTTTGTAAATGACCACTAAGTTTAAGTAGATCAGTTTGTGTTGTTATTACATATTATTTTTGATTGGCCATTTCAGCCCAACCATTTCAGCCGAGAATTTTTGTTTATTTTTATTTATTTAAGTCTATTTAAGTCTATGAACATAAATTCTTACAGACTAGAAATTACAAAGGTCAAATCAATTTCAAAAATACTTAAAAAATACTATACAATAATGACCTCATAGAATTTTCAGACAACGAAAAATCTAAATCATAAATTAGATTAATATCATTAAACAATTTTAAATTGCTGAGAATTGGCGTATTAGGAGCATAGTTAGTTCGAACAGTATTTATATAAAAAGGATCAAAATTTTTGTAAATGACCACTATCCTACTGAGAAGTTCAGGACAGTCTACTGGCCCAGACACAATGTCAAATAAGAAAAGTAATGATAAAATTTGTCTTCTAGTTTTTAAGGATTTTAAACAAATCAGAAAGCAACGAGCATTATATGGCGGAAGAACAATTTCAAAATTCATAGTGCGTAAAGCGAACCTAGTGAAAGATCTCTGGACCCTTTCAAGCCGGGCTTTGTGCAATTCAAAAAAAGCATTCCATATAACTGAGGCATATTCAAGTCTTGAACGAACAAGACTAGTAAATAAAGCCTTATGTGTATAAGGATCTCTAAAAAATGTGGCATTACGCCATATAAAAGCTAGCATTGCATAAGCCTTAGATATAATATATTCTAAATGAGCACGGAAAGTAAGCTTCGAATCAAAAACTATTCCAATGTCTTTATATGGACAGACAGATAATAGAGAAGAGCTCGTAATATAATAAGAGGACAGCAGAAGACTAATGGACTTAGAAAAAGACATAACAACGCATTTGTTCAAGTTAAGATGTAGACTATTTAGAATACACCAATTGTAAAGTTTATTAACTTCACTCTGAAGAAGAGCGCTATCAGGCTCATTCCTTATTGTAAGGAAGATCTTGAGGTCATCAGCGAAAAGCAGACAATTACAGTGCACAAAGAAAGATGTAATATCATTAATAAAAATAACAAACAAAAACGGAACGGAACAGCAGATGTTGCGTAAAAAGGAAAAAAATTAACATCATCAAAAGCAACAAAATTCTGACGATAATATAAATACGACTTAAGCCATTTCAAAATACGATAATGTAAATACGACTTAAGCCATTTCAAAATATTGGAATGAAACCCTAAAAACCTAAATTTTTTAATTGAAATGGGATGGGATATTTTATCGAAGGGTCTTGAAAAGTCAGATTAAATAACATCAACCTGACAACCTTGCTGAAACGATGATAGACAGTACTCTGAGAATAACATTAGATTAGATATAGTAGAGCGGGCCGTAACGAAACCGTGTTGACACGAAGAAATTATTTTTTTCACCACTAAAAAAATTTTCTTTAACAATGTACTCAAAAAGCATTGAAATAGGATTTAGTTTAGAAATAGGCCTGTATTTGGCTACATTATTTTTGCAACCAGATTTGTGAATCGGTGTTATTAGAGCCACTTTCCAGCAATCAAGAAATACACCAGATCGCAACGAGTTATTAAAGATAACTTTAAGCGGATATAGTAAGCTTTTCGCACAATTTGTAAAAAAAAAATAGCACATAAACCATCAGCATCAACACTTTTTGTGAGTTTTATCAAATGTTTGTACACAAATGATCGAGAACTGGACCTCGAACGAGCCGTACTCAGAAAGCTTTACATGTCATTTTTTACTCTCTGACGTTTGTCAATGTCTGCTCAGAGCTGACATCCGATCAAAAATATTATTTCAATAAAAAAGCTGATCAGCTGCAGTGTATAAGAAATAAATTAACGTATTCTATTATTATTATTATTAAATTTAATAATTGTTCTGTTGTGTTATATATTTGATTAATTTGTGTTTGAATATAAGTTTTTCAAATAAAAAAAAAAAATAAAAAAAAATACATCCTTAAAACGATGTCGAAGAGTTCAATTAACAACATCGAAGAGTTGTTAATTTAATCCTAATTATAACAGAAGCTATGCTGCAGTAGATTGTCTATGCTACAACTATCAAAAATTTGCTTTTATTTGTCACAAGGTGTCTCCAGCATCGGTTTGTTTGTATTGTGAATGCTTTTGTGGTGCTGTTGCTACAGGCGCGGATCCACGGGGGCAAAGGGGGAAATTCCCCCCCCCCCAAAAATCTCATAAATTTCATCAAAAAACTGAAATATGCATGTGTAACCAAGATAAAGCAAAATCAAATGGTACGTTTGAGGCTTAATCTACCCGTGCGCAATAGCCTTTAGAATTGCTAAATAATTAGTGTAGATGCTGGTCAATTGAAACAATTAATAGAAGATATTATTGGAAGATTTTCTAACTTGCTCGGAGAAAAAAGAGAAATGCTGGTTTTGAGATTAAAAGGTGAGCTTTGTCATTGGCAACAAAAATGGAAGGATCTAATATTATCTGGTGCTGGTAAACTACCTGGTTCTGCTTTTGAAGCTCTCCAATGCTGTGATAAGGACATTTATCCAACAATACAGAAGCTCCTCCAAAATTTTCTGCACATTACCAGTGACCAATTCAAGCGCTGAACGTTCTTTTTCATCATTACGATGCATCAAAACCTGGCTCCGAACTACAATGCTTGAAAAAAGATTAGTTGGTTTAGCGTTGCTTCATATTCACTACGACATAGTTTTGAATCCAGAGGATGTAGTCGAAAGATTTTCCAAAATTGGTAAACATAGAATTTTACTATAAATTTTTACAAATAATTAATAAGTTATAATTATTTTTAAATATGAATTAAATCATATCTAAATTGATGTTAAAAATAATAGAAAATATGCATTATTTTACTTCAAATAAAAGTTTTAAAAAAATATATCTATGTGAAAATTATTTAAAAATTTCTCCCCCCCCCCCAAAATTCTTCTCTGGATCCGCCCCTGGTTGGTATAGAGTGTAAGTTCCCTATAGGAACAAACTAACTTGTTTTTAAATACAACTAATTAAAAAACTAATTTAACATAAACCAGTATATGAACAACTTTGAATTATATTAATGCGGCATCCACTTCAATTCTAAATAGTTTTTATTGCATTATATATGAAGTAATTGAAATACTACCTAAAATCAAGTGATTGATAAACTACTTTGAATTATATTAAGGCGCCAACTACTCTGATTTTGACATGTATTAATTGCAAATTTTTATTAGATTACAAGTTTATATCCATTTTACCATGTTATTTCATCAAATATTATTAACTTTAGGCCATCAGTAAGAGTTTTGAATTGGTTATTTTAAAGTAATTAAACAAATAATTTAAATATAACTAATTTAACAAGTAGTTGCAAGTATATGCAGACGTAAGTCAATTGACTTATTTAGCGGACATCACCATACAAAATATGTTAGTTCGTTCTATGGAAAAAAGTCAGAATTTCAACTAGTTGTGGTTGACAAGAAACTACTTTATCAACTACTTTTAAATTAGTTGATTTTCCTACAGGGTTATTATCTAAAGATTGCATCAACTCTGCTAAATTTCTGACAAGTGTTAACAGAGTTACTTTACTTAAAAACGTGAAGGAAAAAAACTCTGTTAACCTCTGTTAACACATGCCAGAGATTTACCAAAGTTGATGCAATCTCTAGATAATAATTTATACTCTATGCTGTTGGTACGAAGAAAATTAGCAATGCCCACAAGTGCGAAAAGGCGTCGCTTCTCTCGTGTGTCCAACGACGCACCTGTGTTTTTTTTTAAATTTTTAATTATTTTTTAATACAAATAAAACACTTTATATAAAAACTTATTCTTAGTTGTCATTAGCTGCATTCCCGTGGTAGTTGATCTAGAGCATGGCTCTATTTTATTCACAATGCAAAATCAAAAATTAGAACCAGCTCTTTCCTGGCTCTATTTCTGATCTTAAAATGCTGCCAAGTTTAAAGCTTTTTTTTCAAAACGAACATAGTTGGCAAATCCGAATGAAGTACTCTTCGACGAGTTTTCGTCTTAATGCTCGCAATCGTATTTTGGCACTTCATACCGAGTAGTACCAAATTGTAATAAAGTTGAACTAAACTATTTCACTGAGATTTGATCTGATCCATTGCCACGGGAATGCAGCTATTATGAATATTATCATTTGTTTGTTAACTTTACCATACTTTCATATGCAAATATTACTTCACAAAGTTGCAATTTACTACTGTGAGGTGAACAGTGACGGATGGGGCCTAAAATTTGACCTGGAAAATAATGACTTGACTTGGCCCTCTCACCTTAAGGCATTTAGCTTTAAGATACTAAAAAAAAAAGAAATTTTCCAGTCATAAATAAAGATGCAGCATGTTTTGAAGAAGATACCTATCAAATAAAAACGCAAATAGATCAAGCGACAGCTCGATAGCCTTTGTCAATATTAGTTAAGACTCCAAAATAAAAAATTGCACGCATATCTTAAAAAAATTTAAGCAGGCGTAAAAAAACGACAAATGACATTTTAGCAGCTTAAAACGGGTAAAATAAGTGGGAATGAAATATGAATAATATGCCTGTAAAAATATATAAATTAAGAATTCTCTTCCCATATCTTTTGTTAATAGATTACTTTACTATTGACATTTTAACATATTCTTTGAGATAAACATCATATTTTATTATTAAACGAACCAATTCTAAAAAATGTGCATGATCAATGAACTCATCTTGTAACGTATAAGCTGCCTCCTGTTCATTTTCTCTGAAGCTAATTCATATTTTGCATATATGATTTATATAATGTTAATAATTCTTTTAAGAATATCACGCCTATTTGTATTTACTTGAGTCAAAGACTTTACTTCAGATATTTGATTGAAGCAACTTAACTTTTCAATACACCAAGATTTCAATGTTGGTTTAAAATATAAATAAACTTCAGAAGAATTTAAATGTCCAGAAGTTTTTGCATGCTCTTCTACAGATTGGTGCATATACCTTTTACTATTATTTTTTTATTATAAAATTTATACAGTAGCAATTTTATCACTTTCATCTTCTTTCGATGCTTTTTGGCTATTTCTTAACGTTTTTGTTGCATTTTTAGCCGTATTTTCTCGGAACCTCCTTTAATTTTTTTGTGAAGACATTTCTATAAAAAATTTATTATATTTTTCCTAAAAGCTCTATGTTCCACCCTTCCAAAAAAAAAGTATCAAGAATACTAGGAAATGCTATGTCATTAAGGTTTTATAAAAGTAGATTATAAGTTTTTTTAGAAAATTGTTTTCATTTGATATGTATATTTATAAATGTTCTTTAAAATATTAACTATTTGAAAGATATGTAATAAATGCAAATGTGGAACAAAGACTAAATTTTGCTAGTTAAAACTGTTAATGATCACTTTCTTATGTGCTTTACGGCAACCGGCCCCAAATTGCACCGGCCCTACTGGAACTCTCCAGATCCTCCAGTATGGTTAGTCCGCCACTGAAGGTGAAGAAGTTGAGTGGTAAGATGTTGCCTGCCCTGGCTGAGGTTTTTACTAGGAACTTTTAGTGCAAAAATCGGACTCATTAACCAGTACTCAATAGTCGCTGTAGTAACGTGTTTTTTTTATATGTAAGTCCAACCTATTTTAAAATTTAAAATTTCTGTACCCCAAAAAAAAAATGTCTGGTTACGCACCTGCGAATAGTATTAGGGTCCAAGTATCGTAAAACAGAAAGTGTTTTTTATTAACATTATTCTGGAAAATATTTTATCAACAAGTTTTTTATAATATTTCAAATATTTTGTTTATCTCTGTTATTTCTTCTTGTGAAAAAATCTCAGAAATTGTGTTTATTTGCGAAAAAGTGGCAAAAATTTTAAAAAAATTGTCTCTTTGGGGCAGGGCATCCGAAAAACGTTAATTTGCCTTGTTAGTCGGCAAACGGTCACGCTGGTTGCGATGGTGGGGAATATTTTATGCGGAGGTTGCGGTGCTTGCAGTGTTTTCATTGTTCATAAAAGGATTATGATCCTTTTCCTACCACTTTTTCTAAGTTCAAATACCGCAAAGTGTTTGATGTTCATGTGATTGACTAACGCAACGTGAAATTGTGTTCTGAGTCAATGCGGTGGCATTGAATATTTTACGCGGTGGCTTGGTACAAACTTGCCTTGCTTTTGTTATGAGTATATTGTAAGTCCAAAAATGCTACCGCTTGCAGGTCTTTGTTCCATACCATTCTATAATATCGAATTTCCACCACTTTATCACCAATAACAAGTGGTATTGAAAAAGAAAACATTTTCAAAGACTTTTACTAGAACTGTCAGCTGACCTGTATTTCTAGTGGAAGCTCGGCATGGCAAAGGCGTTGTGGTGATATATTTATTTAGTGTGTTTATGCGTTGTTAATCAAAATATTATGGATAATACAATTAAAAAAAAAAAAAATAACTCATTATATCAGATTATATACACCCGTAATTGTTATTTTCCATATCTGTTCCAATATAAACTTAACTACCAACACCAGGATCCAATACAATGGCCTCCAATGCTAATATACGTAGCTTTTAAATATTTAACGAACACTTATTTTACTATACCATAAAAAATTATTTCGATCAAGTTTTTTGCTCATTTACAAAAACGCAAGCCACTCATTTTGCATCACTTAAAATATTAGCCGTCCTCCACGCTAATTTAATTGCACTTAAACACAATGCAAAATTTCAACAACTAGTGTAATTTACATGACGCATGCGCGTAATTATAAATCCAACAGATAAAAAAGCATTAATAGCAATGGATCGTCTTCTCAACGAGTCGCCCGGAAAGAACTATGACAGAGCGAGAGCAAGAGGGAGACGGACATAATAATAAACATATAGTTTCTTTACTGCACCGCTCATAATGATCAGCCACGCTTGCGCGAGATCCCCAACTTTCTGTTAAGCTCTGCTGCTGTAGCTAAAAAAGTGCTGCCACATTGCTGAAAAATGCCTCACAGCTCATAACTTGAGTGCCAGTTGTTGGCATCACGATTTTGCCTCTCATTACCTAGTTTGGGGCCATTAATGTCAGTTTCGCGTTAAAAATCGACAGATTGGACAGACAAGAGAACGTCGCAAAGAGAGATGAATAGACGGACGGATGGATGGACGGACGGACAATTTGTATAAATGCTGTTAATAATGACAACAACAAAAACAACAACACCAACTTGCACTTCTACACTAACATCGATTCCAAGCGACTCGCGCCGCCGCATTCAAGTTGTGCTTTTTTCATCGTTATTGTCGTTGTTGTGGTTTTAATATTGTTGCTGTTATTGTTGCTGCTGCTGTTGTTGTTGTTTTCGGCGGCAAAAGATCAAAGACCGCGAAAAACCACCATCGTGTTCTTTAAGGTGGTAATTATATCTCTCACTGTTGGTCGTTTGTTTGTTACCAATGGGTTCGGGCTGTAGTAGCTTGAGTTGATTTTATGCTGAGTTGGGTCCACAGCCACCAAGAAGTGAAATCATTAAAGAATCATAACTGAGTACAAAGCGAAATACAGATATTTAAAAAAAAAAAATCGCTTAATAAAACTGTTTTTATTTTATTGAATTTTTTTTTAGTGACACTAGAAAATTAAAATTTGACAAAACCGAAAACTCCTAGCAGAGGTACATACAAATGAAATAGGGCACTGGTAATTCAGATAACCTCTAAATGTGATGGGTCTAAACAGAAGTGTTGGTCTTTCAAAAGCATTAAATTAAAAGAATTATTTTCTTTTTTAGTTATTGATAGCACAGTGCAGCAAGATTCCAACTATTGGATTAGTATTCGGAACTTGCTATGCTTAAATTCGGTACGCTTATCAGGAATCTGAAGCCCATTTCTCTCCATCACATCTAGTTCTTCCACAACATGGGTTCAAAGGCAAAAAAAGGAAGCTTGAAGATATATAGCAACTAACTACTTTTTCTTAGTGTTACATACTTACAGCTTTTATTTTTTGACTTGTCAACTTTCCCCTATATATAAATACCTGCCCCTTTGGAGGAAGTATAAATAAATATAAAATTTATGTATATAAGTATACATAAAAAAATTCTTCTCTAATGGGTAGGTTATTCAAAAAACGGGGCATTTAATGGTTATTTAAAGGCAAGAATTTAAAGAAAGGAGTAAGTTGTCAATGCGTTAAAGGCGTCTATTATGTAGCTTTTAAAATAAGAAATTTTTCATTCAATTCTTAAAGAGTTTTATTTACTGCCAGCCTATATTGCGGAATAACTAAATGTATTGTCGAGAAATGGACATCAGTTTCGTGATTAGCATCCTCCAATTTTAAAAAATAAAAATTTTGCTTTTGTTGTGAAAAACAATCAAAAGTACTATCGTTACCATGGATGTATGTTTGAAGTTTAATTTGTAAAAAGTTTCTTTAACTTTAAAAACTTAAATTTGTTGCTAAAACGCTGTATTTTTGTTACCAGAAAAAAGTGTTGTTAAAAAAGGGTAGCACTTAATGAATTTTCTATAATATTATTTTATTATTTTAATTTTTCTGATGTCTAGAGGGGCAACTGTCTCCGGTCGTCCTCCCTACACTCATGATCGTCACTACCGATGGTTAACAACTATCGCGATTATTGATAGTAACAAAAAACTGTCGATAGTGCTTTAACAACCATCGATAGTTTGAATATATAAAATTTTACAACCGTATGTTTAAAACTCGTTATTAAAAAAAATAAAATTTTTAATAATTACTATTGTACATAGTACATGGTTGGTTGGTTTAAATGGTGATACTACCACGAGTAGCTCTGATGAGCCGTTTTGATGCCATAACCTCTTGTTCCTGTATATTGCTCACGTTGCGCAAAAGTAGGTTGGTGTTTTGCTTCATAACCATCCAGTCCGGTTAAAAAATGTAAGTTGGTTACAAATTTTCGCTGCCGAGAGTTCTTCTAAGTTGCTGAAGAACGGCTTTCCTAGCACGCTCAATCTAGATCTGGCTAGTGCAGGGCAGGTGCATAGAAAGTGTGTTAGTGTTTCTTTTTCATTTGGGTCGTCGTAGCTGTGACAATGGGCGTTGAAGGCAATTCAGATTTTTTCCGCGTACACTCCAATGCACCAGTGCCTCGTTATGATAGCTGTCATCCTAGCTATGCCGGTCCGGGATCTAGATAGCATATCTAGGGTTCTGCCTAAGTTGTATGTTGTCCACATTTGCCTTGATGTGGACATGTTGGTAGCCCTCTCCATCTATTACTAGCTATGGCAAGGTAGTAAGAGTGAATCCTTCCCTTCACTGTACTTAGTGGGTATACTACTGGTTCCGGACTGGAAACGTGGAAACGCCTTTTCATTATCATAAATGTTCCTATGGCCGGGAACCTATATTAAGGTGATGTCAAGTTGGTGACTTAGTCGGGCTTGTTCCTTTTTGCACTGCCTACCCAGTTTGGAGTTAGTTTTGACCGTAGCTAAAGCTTTTATGGCGGCTTGGCTGTCCGACAATATTGCTGCTTTAAGGTTGCTTGTGTTGGCTCGACTAATAGCTCGACAAGCTTCTCTTATTGTTACACCGAGAAAAAAGCTTATGTTAAATTGAAAAAAAACATAGTATAATTTATAAGATGGCTTTGGCAGTTTTCAGCCATCCAAGTACCTTATCAAAACGCCTAAGTTTTACATGTTGACTTGCCAATTTTTATTGGGTGATATATTAACCAAGTATTTGGTAATTTTTTATACACTACTTTAAAAAAAATTGAATTTCAAATATATAACTTTTTCGGGTATCGATTTTTTTTTATTTTCCTTTTTTTTTGTGAAGCTGCCGCCTCTCCTTTTGTGATTCGCTCGACTGAAATCGGCAGTAACACAAAGTTTTCTTTGATCAACACCGTTTTTTTCTTAAAAATTAATGACTTCTCGGCTTTTCTTGCTGCTTGACTTATATTATAATAAAATCATTAAATAAAATTAAATATCAAATACAAAAAATTTTACCTTCGCATGCCGTTGAGATTCGAACCCACAACCAACCGATACCACTGTGTATGAAGTCACTACACTACGCATTAAGCCAAACCCCTTCGATACGAGGAGTTATTTATTCAGTATTAATTGCAACTCAAGCTATACTGCAGCTATCAACAGCATACTGCGACATACTGCAAGTGTTAATACAGCATCTGTTAACATCTGTGAATCACATAATTTTTTTTGTTCTTGGCAGGGTATGGAAGTATGTGCTTTCAAAGCAATGTATTAAAAAATAAATTACTTGGGTGAATTAACCTAGCTGCAGTTATATCAGCAAACAATAGCAAGGCTGCTTAGATCAGTTGTTAGAGCGGTGGACTGACACCAAGAGTTCCAGGTTCGATTTCACACGGCGGGCAAACATTTTTTTCTGTTTTTCTTTTCTTTTTGTTGATAAAATATAATAAAATTTACTGGTGTAAGTATTGAAGTGTGTTTTTTAATTCACTTTATGTTATTTTTGAATTAAAAAGTGGTGTTATTACAAAAAACACCATTAACTTATCAAATCTATCTTTCTCTCATGTGTCTAATGACGCAGCTGTGTTTTTTTTTTTTGCAGAAAATAGCTCAAAACTATGCTTAAGCCATCCATGCTAGTTGTTTATTTTGGTGCTTAGGTGCATCAAATATTTTTTTTTTTGGCAAGGTATCGAAGTAAACAATAAATTGCTTAGGTGAATAAGAATAAGTTTATAATTCCCATAGTTTATAATTCCCTTCATCCAAGCCGACTTAGGTGATTTACCTATAGTTTTTTTGCTAGGTGTAGAAATTCGGCTTGAAAGACGCTAACTAAATCCGGTAGAAGGAAAGCTTTCGCCACACTCAGTTGCTCTGAGTAGACGCTCCAACTCCGCATTCCACCTTGGATCCATCAGTGTAGATTGATATATCGAAGACTGTATCAGGTCCTCCATTGCGCCATTCTACCCTGGTAGGGACTTTAATAGTAAATGATAGGCATAGTACATAGTTTTCAGGTGCTTCACCCAGTATATCAAGTGGAACAGTCTAATAGTTTTAAATAAATAAAAAAAAAAACGAAATGGCCATTTCGGCCCTTGAAAGGACTTTGACCAAGCTTCTTATAATCAATTGTATTGTGCGTGTTTTGAAATGTTTGAACACAAATGATCGAGAAACTTTGGGTTTTTTTGAGCAGGCTATATTGTAAGAGAGTTTGTTTTACTTCATAGAAAAATATAATTTCCAGATAAAAAAAGTAAGGTGGTTAAGTTCCTTTGAAAAAAGAAGATCATTATTCTAAAATGTGGTTTGAAATGTGGAATTTCCAAACGAGCATAGTATAAATAAAAAAAAAATTTTATTTCAAATTTAATAAAATCAAACTCAAAATCTTACTTACTTACTTAGTTGGTCGTAACAACCCGTGTCCGGGTTTCAACCGACCTCATCAGCTCTCGCCAGGCGCCTCTGCTTTGCGCGCGCCTTCTCCAATCGGATACACCAAGTGCGGTTAGGGCTTCCTCAGCCTGGTCCATCCATCAGAGGCATGGTCTCCCTCGTCGTCGTTGACCAGCGACCCTTGCCTCGAGCAGCTTTTTCGCTGGAGCTTCGTCGTCCATACGATAGACATGACCCAGCCAGCGTAGTCGCTGCACAGTTATACGCCGAACTACGTCAATGTCATCGTAGAGCTCATACAGCTCGTGGTTCATTCGGATGCGATAGTCATCGCCGACTCGAACAGGACCGAAGATTTTGCTAAGAACTTTTCTCTCGAACACCCCCAGAGCGGCTGCGTCAGTTTGCGAAACTACCCATGCCTCAGCGCCATAAAGCAGCACAGGTAGAACGAGCGTCTTGTAAAGTGTTAGTTTTGTCGATCGAGAGAGGGCTCTGGAACTTAGTTGCTTACTGAGCCCGTAGTAGCACCTATTAGCAATTCTTGTTCTTCGCTTTATCTCCAGGCTGATTTCGTTTTTGGTATTAATGGCGGTGCCAAGGTAAACGAACTCCTTGACTACTTCAAAGTTATAGCTGCCGGATGAAACGTGGGAGTCACTCGATGAAACTCAAAATCAACTCATTCAAATTTAACAGAGATTCAGTGCATAGGTTTAAAAGCAATTTTTTTTATTGAATCAAAAAAAATTGATAAAAACAATTTTCTTACAAACATAACATTACTTTATATGGTGGACAGTTAAAATATATGTTTATTGAAAAAAGATATGTATTTATAGATATTGCAAAACTTGAAAAGTAACTAACAATTAAATACTTATTTCAAAACTAAAAATGTGTCACCACCTGCTTTATCGATACTTATCTGTCAAAGGTCCCTTGTACGGCGCGTACATATGTAGTAACGTTGATTTACATCGATCTTTTTTACTCAATATTTATTTTATTTTTTTTTTTTTTTATTTTTATTTCTTAAGATATAAAATGTTGGCAAATAAGATATGTACATTAGGACAGAGTAATTTGTTCGGAGCAAAATCTTCAAAGAAAGTGTATGGTATATTTGAACTCTAAACTAAATTCTTAGCAAAAATGCTGAACAAACCATGTCTCAAAAATTACGTTTAACTCCCCTCTCCCCTCCCCCCATTTTTTAAAGAAAAAACAGTATATTATCAATAATTTTCCATTTACAAAATGTTGTGTATTTATTTATATTTCAGAAATAAGTGCGTATATTACAATTGTAAAAGATCTAAAGTTATTTCGTTTACGAAAAATTCAAACAACGGGTTTTATCAATGCCAAAGAGGGCAAAGCAAATTTCTAGCTTTTCGCTCATTTAATTGCTTTTTTGTATATTTCAATGCACTTTTTGATTAACCAAAATATCATGCTTAACCACTCGGCTTCAGCGGCATATAATTGCATATTAGAGATACTTTAAGCGACCTCTCCCCTAGCCTTATAGCTTATAAGAAGCCAAAAATCCATTACAATTATTTTAATGAATTACAAGGATATGATAAATTTTAATGACGAACAAATCTGAGTCTGCTTGTGATTATTTGTTATAGTTGAAATTACTTTTTCTTTTAACAAATTGATAATATCCCAAATTCTATAAATTGTATTAAAAGAAAAATCGTGATTAGTCATTTGTTTAAAAATCAGCTATGAAAATAATAATATTCGACATGTAAGTTTGGTATGTTTATACAGTTGGTGAGTAATGCTAAAGCATAAAGTAAGAGTGCATAAAGATATATTTGACAAAATTCTTACCAAAAAAAAAAAAACAAACAGATAAGGTAAAAATTTTAACTAAGATTTTAAAGCATTTTTTAACCACCTAAGTTGTGCAATGAATAACTTGCGAAAAAAAATTTAAGTAGCATGAAGACCATTCTCTCCACCTAACTTGATGTCCTCAAAACTCATTTATATTTATAGGTAGCTATTTTGGCTACCTAATGTTAATTAAAAAACATGCCCAGCATATTTAACAACGCCTCTTCTGGACAATAAAGCGCAATAAAAACCAAACGTTTTGACAAAAGAGCTCGAAACACCCAAATAACACCTCAAGGCGAGAAATGCTCTTGCAGAAGATTGACAAATTGAATGAAGAAGCAGCAACCAGCAAACCATGCAAACAATCAAGTAAAGAAGCAACGAACTAACAAGTCATTCACTTGGAAAATTCATTAACTTGAGTTGGCTGCCTGGTCATAAAAAGCCAAGCGAAGCAAAGGCATCACGTTATGGCAGGCAGTCACACATACGAATACACAAAAACACTCGCATGCACACACTCACACTCATGCATACCTAGCTTAATGTCACTTTGACACTTTTTGATTGCTAACAGGGTGTGCTTCAGTCATTCAAAGCTATACCTTGATTTTGACTTCATTAAGACGCGGCGCATAAATTTCAAGCTTCTTGCCATATCATGCTCATCCGCACTCTGGCTTTCCGTCCTCTCTCCGTCTGTCTGTCCAACTGCTGTAGCTGCGTTGGAAATTGAAATTGTTCATAGTCATCAACATCAACACGGCTCATCATCAGCAGCAGCAGCAACAGCAGTAGTAGCTAGAAGTCAACGCGTCACCAACTTTATTGTCGCTTGGTCGTGGTCGTTTGCGTGAAGCATTTGATTTTATGTGACCAGCAGCAGAAGCAGCAACCCTCGACATGGACCTGTATAATTTTTTTTTTATGTGGGCTATGTTAGGAAGTGCAGATAAAAGCAGGAATTTCCGCTTCCGCTTGAGTTTTTTCTATATATTGTGAGTTTTTTTCTGCTTTGGGCGTAACTAAAAGCGTTTTTGTGATATGGGGTGTATTGGTTGCTGGTGGGCTGAACAGGTTGTTTAAAAGTTTTTGCTACGAAGTACTGGCGTACAAGTGTGCGTGAAGAATACGATTACTTACAGTTCTATAAGTTTATTAAATTAATAAATTAGCAAAAGTTAATGGAGAAGAATGAATATCATTTATTATCACATCATGTGAGGTATTTTACTAATTTATGATTTACGCTTGTTGAAAGATTTAATTAAAATTTCAAAAGAAATAAACAAATATTCAACCTGCTTTAAGCAACTTTCAAAAAAATTTATGATAAAACCAAAACATCCCTCTTAGCGTTTTCGTTATAGAATTTCATAAACACACAACACCGAAACAACGACGCAAGCAACTCAATTCATCATAATTTATTGCAATTGTCGATAATATCGATTTGTGTTTGACGTCAAACATACTACCGATTGAGCACCATCATCATCATCATCATCTTCTCCACCATTCAACATACACAACGCTGTAGGTCGCCGTTGGGTATGATTTTTTTTTCATTTTGACATCAATACAAGATGCGCCATAATTTAAGCGAATTATCTATGAAATAAAATCGCCGCTTGTGTTCGGTGTTGCCAACAAATTGGTAACAAATTTGAACATACCACCAACGAACGAACAAACAAATGATCCAGCAGAGAACTTGTGATGGCCATGTTATGATGGCGCGCCAGGCGCAAACAATAAAATTTTCCAATATCTTATCGCACACTAACAACGTCGTTTCTAATGCTCCCAAACTTGTCTGCCCATAAAAAATGAATTTGCTCACAGGCACCATAACAAAGTTTTGTCGATATCTTATTTCTTACTATTACCGCCACTGTGCTATATGGCGCTTGCTCATATCAGGAAGCTGAGTTACAAAAAAATGTAACTAGTAGAATACAAAAAAATGCATTTTAATATTAATGAACATAAGTCTCTACAGCACAAGGATCCAATTGACATAAAGGAACAGGTTATACACATAGAAAAAACATTGCCTTTGGAAAAGTTTTCTTGGTGTGAAATTAAATTTTATGTAGTAGGTTTTCTTATAGCTGAAGTTCTCTTGTTTTCCGTGCTAGCCTGTTAAAAATATTCACATTAATAAGTCTGTTGAAAAAAATCGAAATTGTTTTTATTAAGCGATTACATAATAAAATTGTGAGAAAATGTATATTTTTGGAAAAAATCTGTTCTTTAAGATATCTTGCAGTATTAAAACTATAAAAGCATAAAATATAACTTTTCGTTATTTTTGCCTTTATCAAAAAACTTTATGGTATATGGTATTATGGCTCATAAATTATGAAGAAATTTTTATTTTTATTGCTTATAGCTTAATTCTGATGACCAAACCCAGTAGGCATTGGCATGGCTACTAGCAGGCCTTGAAATGGATTTCTGAGGCCTACCCTACTCGTAGCCAAGCCCATATACTTTTGGCCAAATGGCCAAATTTTACATACCTTCCACTCTCCCTGCTTTAAAAAGGCCTGCTATAAGCACTCCTTTAAAATGGCTAAAGAAGGGGTTAACCAAAAAAATTAAAAAAAAATATTTTTTTATAAAAAAAAAAACCTTATAAAAAATTACACAATTTTGGAAACGTGGCAACGAATTCGGATTCAGCGACCCATTTTTACCTATTGATTACTCCAAAGCCGAATTCGTGAAAATAAAAAAATTTTAGGTCGCAATACCATTAACCATCTTGAATTTAAAATTTCTGACAGTCTAAATTGCGACCGTCTAATTCTGCCATCGCATCTACAATTCCAATTTCCAATTTTTAAAATCTTAAATTCAATTTATGCACCGAATGTTATGTTGTTGTGCAGATAACATTCGACTCATATATTTATGCGGCATTAATCGTTTACAAATCCTTCATTCTGTTATGTTTGGTTTAGATTCGTTTGTCTGACGAATGCTACCGGCTACGTTATGTTTGAGTCGTTCCGAACGAATCAATCGTTTCCAAACGAATGTATTGAAAGTCGGTTTAAGACTATTTATGGCTATGGTGTTAATTTCACTCGCTGTTATAGTTATGTAAACTACTGAACTCGCCACCGAATGCGCTATTGTTGTAGTAGAAACGAGTTAATCCCTGCAGAGGTTTAATACCTACCTACAGTAAATCAAAAAAGTTTAGGCACAGAGCTATTCTCAAAGTTTGTATCAATATAACTTCTTCCACCAAACGAAAATAAAATGTTATCGCATCATTTGAAAATTGAAAGTTTTTTTATTTTTATTGCAAAAATATTTAATTTTTCATTTTTATTTTATGTATTATGTTATTAAAAAACAAAAAAGTCACAATATAAACATAATACATAAAAAAAGTTTAGGCACATGTGCAAAAAATTTTAATTTATTTTTGGTTTTCATGCATTTAATATTTTGTTAGGCCTCCTTTGGCTTGAATAACTTCCTGTAAGTGTCTTTGCATACTCCCAACTAGGTTTGATGTCTGTTCGGGTGTTATATTTTTCTCATTCTTGGCGAAGGGCCTCCTTTAGTGAATCTTTTGATGATATGCGATGGTGTATCTGGCAACTGTGGAGGTGTTTTGAGCTGTTGGCAATGGTAAATAAGCAATTCCTGCACATGGTACGATGCATGTTTCGGGTCGTTATCTTTTTTTTTAATTTTTTCATAAAGACAATATTTCCCACTCCAGAAGCCGCCATACACCCCACACCATGACATTACCACCGCAGTGTTTGACTGTTTTAATTAGGGTTTTTTCTTGGAGCTCATTGTTTGATTTCCGCCAAACTTTTTTGCACCATTTGATCCAAAAAGGTTTGAACTTCGATTCATCACTAAATATTACCTGTTCCAGAATGATTCCGATTGATGTACATGAAGTTTTGCAAACTCCAGCCTCTTTTTCTTATTAATAGCCAAAATAAATGGTTTGCGCCAAGGAACTCTTCCATGAAAACCAGCTGTATGTAGAGTATTGCGTATTGTTTGGTGCTCTTAGTTTTTATTGAAACTTTGCTGCATTTCATTGCATAATTTTACAGCCGAAATCTTAGGATTTTAGGCCACTGCAGCTACTACAGTGCGCTGCTGGCGTGGTGTTAATATATTTGGCCGTCCATATCTGCTTTCACACTCTAATTTTCCCGTATTTATATAATGTTTCGCACACTTGTATAGGGCCTTTTCACTATAACACCAATTTCGCGATAAGATTTTTGCTGCAATTTCTGTACGACTGATCATTTTGCTCATTCAATCACGACATCAAGATCAACACTAACTTAAATCAATTGACAATTGGATGGCAGCGCTATAATTATTTTCAGAAAACGGAATAGATCAAAGAGAACTTATAGATTACCGTTAAATTTTCAAAAACAAGGTACACATACAGCCTATGCCTAAACTTTTTTCATATTAATTTTTTCTTATTCTGCTTATATTTCGAGTAGTGTATAAAGTAAAGGAATTTTTTTGTGTCATTCAATTAAAATTCATCTAATGATACTAACTGCATCAAGAAGTTGGCCAAATTAGTTGCTTTTAAATATTAAAGCAAAGTTTTTCTCAGAATAATTGACTGTGCCTTAACTTTTTTGATTCACTGTATATATTCTGTGATTTCATTTTATTTTACTTATTTTTGTTAGATAAGAATATTTCTAAGTTGATTATTATTCAATATTTTTTTTATAAATATATATATTTTAACTTTTAACGAAAAAGTAACCCTGATATATAAGCAGAACCAGTTTTTGTAGGAAAAATATAATTGTTGCACTGCCTTGGGTAGCAAAAAATTAGGCATTATAGAAGCACTCGCAGAAGCAGCGAGGATGTCATGTGCCTTACCGCCAGCAGAAAATGCACGCCTTCTTTAGAAGACACTTAGCTTTATTGCCTATTGGGAAGTGATGAGCAAACGCACACAGCTTAAAACGCGTGCACGTATGTGTAACATTAAAAGATTATTACTGAAATAAATCGACCCTTAAGGCATTTTCAAAGCTATCTGAAAGCTTTATCTACAAAAAGCCATAATACATAAATTTACAAGAACTAAAATATAAGTAATTAATTGCTTTATTTAATACTTATGGTACTATTTATAAGTTTCATTAACAATTTTATCGGCTTCAGCGTATTACAGATAAAATTTACCTAAAGAATAAAATATATGTATGTACAATCGAATTATTTAAAACTAATATAAAGAATTTCGCATCGCTTCTTCGTATTGCAACGCCTTATTTTCTGTGTGTACCAGGCGGACAAAGCTTTTTACCCTAATTGATTGGAGCCTGACTGCAGGCTGAAAGCTTTTTAGCAGCGCACTCCTGCTTATAAAATAAATGAATATTTAAATAAAGAAAATTTTTATATAAAAACTTAAAAATTTAAAAAAACAAAATAAGGTAACTTATAGAATTCTCTTAAATCAAACATAAATGAAAATGAAGCAATTTCGAACATGCGCTCCTTATGATATGACCTAAATACTGTTAAAAATTACAACAACAAAATTGCAATGAAATTTATTTCTCCAAAATGAATGCCATCATGTGTGGCTTTAAAATACCTTTCGTTTGATACCAAACTTGTATATATTTCTATGGAAAATAGTGTAATTGTGGCAAAAAAACGAAATTTTCGCTGATTTTAAAACGTCATTTTGAAACCGAAAACTATCGATTGAGCACGTATAAAAAAATACGTCGACCTTAGATTTTTGTCCTCTATCACATATCCAAAAATTATTCAAATCGGTGAGTGACACCTGGGGACCTTTCCTTGTTAGTATACCAGAACTTCCCCGTATTTTTTACTATGTCAACTTTTCACTTATTGTTTCAGAATCTTCTACAGTTTACAAAAAAAATTTTTTTTGTTGGATTTTTGAGAATTTTTTCATAAAGATACTCAAACTCGATATTTCCAAAAAGGCATACTTCTCATAAAAATTTCGTAATGACCAAATTATTAAACGTAATTGCACCATTTCCTGTTTCTGTATTAGGTATAGTTTGGTAAAATATTTAAACGGCATTTCACTTCATTTTTTAAATTTTGGATTTTTGTGATTTTTTTTAAATACAACAAGAAAAAAATGAAATTTTTTTCCAAAAGTAAAAAATCATAACTCTGGTCATTTGCTTTAAATTTTCATGTTTCATGGTAACTCATTTAAAAGAAAAACAAAATTAAAAACGAAGTGCGTACCAGTTTTTAGAATATTTTAACTTAAAAAATGTAATTAGGATTTTTTTTATAAAACTGCGCTATTTTTCCATATAAATTAAATTTTCAATATAGAGGTCCCTACAGACCTCTACACCGTTGAAATATCAATATTTTTTTATGAATTTTTCAGATATTACTTTTGCATCATAAAGAAACAATTCAGAGCTATGCACATGTCAAATAAAAAAAAAAAAAGAAAACATGGGCCACTCTAATATGCATAGTATATTTACTAAATAAGTAATCAGTAAAATAAGTCAACAGTGCTTTAGATTATAAAATGATATTAATTTTTCTTGGCTTTTTCATCACGATGCACGTTCAACAACGCTAACCCGTGGAATCGGTCTTCACTTGTTTTGCTTCGCAGATACTTTTTTAATCTGTGTAGAGATGAAAATGAGCGTTCGCTTGAAGCCACGGAAATCGGAAGGGTTGCGCAAATTTGTAGGAGCCGATGTATTGATGGGTAGAATTGCTTATTGCAGTTGTTGAGAGCATCAGTAAATGATTTCGCTCGTTTTTCTTTTGCAATCTTCGAACAGTGTCTGCAAAAATACGGAGTACATATGGAGCGCACTGTGCGGTATTTGCATATATTTGATCCGAAAATTTTCTTTTCGATACCCATAGTCTGCATTATAAACACAAGTATATCACATTTAAATGCAGGTTTTCCGAGAATTTGGGGGGTTTGAACTCCCTAAATTCTTTTTTCCCCTGAAACCACGCCTGAATCCTTGCAAAAGAGCTAATTTGAGATTACTTTAACATGAATCTGGAAAAAACTTTTGCCTTAAAAAATCATAGAATTAGAAAAATTTAAATTTTTTGAGTAAAAAAGCGGGCTTTTTTGAATGACTTTATTTTTTTATTTTATTAAATATCGAAATAAATATCGAAGAAGCGATTCATTTGTAGTTAAGTCGTAAATTAATGATTTTTTTTTTTTGCATCAATAGTTATTGTTATACAGCGTGTAAAAGTTGAGGTCGCGAACGAAAGGACTCTTGCGGCTTGCGTGATATCTCTTCTCCAGGGAGCGAAAAACAAAAAAATCAGAAAAGGTTAGTTTTTAGAACAGTGTTGCCTTGTGAGTGAACCGACAAAAAGTATTAAGTATTAAAAAAAAAATAAAAACATTCCGCATAAATTAATAAAAAAACATAATTCGCGCACGAAATCGAAACTTTTAATTAAATAAAGAGAAAAATAAAAATATTTTTTATTTGATTTTGTCGGCTCACTCACAGCGTATTTAATTTTTAAAAAATAATAAAACAATATTTGAGTTAATCGGACGAGTACTTTCCGTTTCAAGAAATATCATTTCGAGAAAAACTCATTCAAAGTCTTTGTTTACCTTACTTTATGAGCGTTTAATACTCACAAAAGCATAAATATCTCCTATACGGTTTCGAAATTTATTCTGACATTTTTTTTACACATTCTTTAGATGTTTTCAAAACAATAAAATAAAAAACAAAATTCAAAAATTTTTTTAAAAAAAATTGAAACTGGGCCTTAACTTTTATTTTAAATTGATTCCAATTTAATTTATACATTGAATTTTTTAATATTTCGGTATTATGTGTGTTTTATCTCAATGAACAAATTATATTTATTATATCGAGGATTTATACTCAATAAAGTCTATCTGCATTTTAACAATTTTTTTATGCTAAACTCATCGCTAATCCCAGCTTCATCTATAATAAAAATTTAAATCAAAAACAACCCGTTTTTAGACTACATATCCTGTATTTTATCATATTTTTATCTACATAGATACATATTTATGAATGCAAAACTGTATATCTACATCATAGAATTGCGTGACATATATCTATGTTTTTTTTTTTTCAATTTCATGCTGGTTCTAATGTCCGTATGATACTTAATTTTTTTTGTCCAATTTTAAAATTTGAAAACAAGTGGAACGTGGGCAGGATGCAAAACTGTATATCTACATCATAGAATTGCGTGACATATATGTATGTTTTTTTTTTCAATTTCATGCTGCTTCTAATGTCCGTATGATACTTAATTTTTTTTGTCCAATTTTAAAATTTGAAAACAAGTGGAACGTGGGCAGGACAGACATATTTTGTAAGAAAAGGATAAACGTTGTTACTTTTCAATATCTGGTGTTTTTAAGAGCAGCTGCATGAAATAAATTAATATTAGCTACACACATCACTTCCAATTCAGCATACATTTATATTAAATATTTTTGTTTACTCTCAAAATGTCAAATTATTTATTAACAGCACAGTAAATATATGATCGAAACTTAACGAAGAACAAATTAAAAGAAACGGCAAAGAAAATACTGTCCGTCCTACAAATTTTTTTCCAATTCGTACCATATGCGTACTCACTCACACCAATTGAATTCATACATTCGTGCTATTTGAACTGCTCTAGTTATAATTTTCAATGATCAATTTAATTAAGTATCATACAGGCTTAAGTAATAGAAAACAACAAAATCGAAGAACAAAAAACTTAGAACAAAGGACACACACAAAGATTGAGGCAAAGTAAAAAGGAACTAGACTACATTTGCCATACGACTATATCTGGGTAACCAAAGATGATTGAAAAACAGTCAAAATTAACAACGAAATTTTAAAAAAGTCATTTGATGCATTGTATTTTAGATATGATTTTTTGAAAAACTATAAAGATACCAACATAAATAGATTTTCGAGTATTGGATCTGGCCGAGCAATCTCTTTTATATTTACCAAGTGGAAGCATTAAGTATAAAGTGGATTTTGATCATGACTACACTGAACTACCTACTAGAATTTAGCAATATTCAGGCCACATGGAACCAAAGCTCTTGCGAGCTGGTCGACTTTCAATCCAACAAAACAAATGGAAATATTTTCAGGACCTAAAGGTGGTAATTCCACCTGAGTATCACTATTTTTACGATAATCTTAGCCCATCGAAGTAAAAGTTCCGTAAATGTACTATAATGCTTTAATTATTTATTTTTTTTTTTCTCTTGCTTCTAATATTTGTATTAAATTTTCATATGAAATTCGTCCTAAACTGAACGTCCTTGATTGAAAAAATAGTTAAAAATTATTTAAAGCATAAATTTGTTCTTAAAAAAGCTTGTTTTTAATATAGCTCCAACGAGTCTATCTGCACATTTTATTATACAGAAATATTTCATTTTCAATGCAATACTTACTGTCTACTACCATAGCAGCTAAACTAACTCCAAATATAAGAAACTTTTTAGCTGTGGCGTTTAAGGCCGGCAATACATTTAGAGAAGAGTAATAAAGAGTGATATTGATGTGATGGTTGTTATTAGAAAACATTTATTTAGAGTTTTAAAATTTTCAAGTTTGGTAAAATATACATTTATGTTTGAAAAAATGTTATTTCTTTTTTCAAAAACAGAGATTTCGCTGGCTACAACGATTGTTGTAAAAGACCTATTGTTGCACTGCGAGCACTCTGCTCGCTCCTAGGTTGACCCGAAAAAATTATTATTTTTATATTTTTAAGCGCTATGAAAATATATCCAATCTGAATGAGAAAGATCTTAAAAAAAAATGTTTTTTAAATTTATACGTACTTGGAATACTTACGTACTTGTGGCGGTCGTGGCGTAGTAGGTAGAGTGTGTGACTCTTACGCCAGAGAACCCAGGTTCGAATCCTCCATCCGACACAGAAAGTTTTTTCAATTGAATTAATTTTTCTGTTCGGCCGTCACCCCTCTGCAGACAATGGCAAACCTCAGAGAGTAAAAACTGCCATGAAAAGCTTCTAGAGAACATAAGCCGTTCGGAGTCGGCGTAAAATATGTAGGTCCAGTTCTCGATCATGTGTGTGCAAACACACATGACATCACACACACAACACAATTGATCATAAGAAGCTCGGTCAAAGTCCTTTCAAGGGCTGAAATGGCTATTTTTTTTTTTACGTACTTGGAATAAAAAAGGCTTTAAAAGGCTATTTTAAAAATTAGTTTCATTCAGATTGGTTAAAATATTATTAAGTAGTTTTTGAGCTAGGTTGTCCGCAGTTTTGAAAAACGTAGTTTTGAGAAAAACGACTTTAAAGGTATTAACAAATAATACGAAGACGTTAGTGTTCAAGACTTAATTAAATCACTACATATACAAGCAAAAGAACTATTGTTACAATTCTTTGGAATGTTCCGCTTCTCAAATGTACCGGTTTGAGCAGGTAAAATAAATGATCTAATAAAATAGCAGCCGTAGTAACTTCATATTTATATTATATCGAACTCACGCGCGGGTATCTTTTCAAGCTTATAACTTTGTTAATATTTAAGATATATTTATAAAATGTTTTTACTTATTATTGAGATGCTATTGAGTGGTTGAGTGGCGGCCGTGGCGCAGTGGGTAGAGTGTGTGGTCTGTACGCCAGATAAGCCTTGTTCGAATCCCACCTGACACAGAAAGGGTTTTCAGTTGAATTAATTGTTCTGGTCGGCCGTCACTTCTCTGCAGACAATGGCAAGCCTCAGAGAGTAAAATCTTCAATGAAAAGCTTCTTGAGAACACAAGTTTGGAGTCGGCATAAAATACGTAGGTCCAGCTCTCGATCATTTGTGTTCAAACATTCCACAACACAATTGATCATAAGGAGCTCGGTCAAAATCCTTTAAGGGCCATTTCGTTTTTTTTTTTGTTAAGTGATTTAAAATAAAAAAAAATTTTTTCTAAGACATCTAAATGTATTGCTGGCCTTAAAAGACACTTTTTGTTAATATTGAATAAGATGTGTTCATCAAAATTGTTGGTAATTAGTGAGTAAAACAGTTTCTTCGCTCTCCTGAAAAGTTGTGTTTCTGTAGATAGACAGTTTTGGATATGAGCCTTCGATAAAGAATAATGTTGACAGAAAAATTAAATGAATTTATTTTGAAAAACAAATTAATTATATCTGTGGTCACAAGTCATGACAGCCTAACTCAAAATATCGTAAAAAAAACCATCTGGTATTTGTGCAAAAATAAGGGACAATCATGTATGTACGTGATCCACATTCGATTGTTCCGTTAACTATCTCCATATCTATAAGTTCTATAAGATATTTTGAGTTAATGCTGTTATGACTTGTGAACATAGATATACATATATTTTAATCATCAAGTTATGCGAATAGTTGTGTGAATGTAATGACCTTCATTTTTTTACTTACACTCGTCAACAATAGGCTGAAAGAGAATTTTTTAATATAGTGGAATCGAGAAATTCTTAAATATTTGTTTAAAAATCGTCGACAATGACTAGAACGAAACCTGTAATATAATGGAACTGTAAAATGCTTGAATACTTTTATTGTTTGTAGCCAAAGAACCGTTGCTAGATTCACACTTTCTGTAGCAAAGAACTGGTCGCTATTAAAGACTTTTCTATATAAAAATTATTTAAACCTAAAATTAATTTTCTAAAATTCAAAGCCCCATTTAATAACTCATTCATAATGCCACTTGGTGGATGTCTTGACCACTATCAACATCAGTCCACCAAAGCATTCGCTAGCAGAAAAAAAGCAATTGGTGGTGGTCCATACCAAAGATATCGTCTTGTGTTGCAACGGACACTCAATTCTCGATTGCATTGACGCATATAATTAACCCCCCAAACGCCATAATCATGGCACAATCAGTGTTTCAAGATCTGCAAACAAACAATCATATAAATAACTTTATTCCTGGCTCTCTCTCCACATGCCACAAGATGATGTTGGCGGTCTTCAGCTGTCCTCGTTGCACATTTTGTCTTTGTTTTTTTGTCTCTCTGTATGTTTATTTTTTACTCCTTCACTTCATCATGTTTGTATAAAAGTGGATTCAAAAACTCTATCGGCGGCATCGGCAACGGCTTCGTTAATTTGTACGAAGCAAAACGTGCGCCGCGCAATCGCCGTAAATGAACATTAACTTCGCTCCATATTATTAGATGCGGATTACCACTTGGAAAAGACGATCACGTTGGACGAATGCGCACTGCTGTAGGTAACTGGTGTAGGTAAAGGTAACGAATAAGCGTACAAAAAGTTCAAATTTTAACTTGTATCAAGGCACGAAGTATTTCACACTATGTAGTGCATTTGGGAGCCTTTAGAACCGAAATTCTTGGGTTGAAATAATTTTTGACTTTTGACTTGATTAGCGATTTATTTAAGGCGCCAAATTTAAAGAATTCTTTCACGCAATTTAAAAATGAAGGCAAGTTTATCAGGACGAAATGCATGTAACAAAAACAAAAAAAAATTACGCCACAAAGAAGCTGCTGATTCTTCTACCTGTTTTCATAGCCGTTTCCCGCTGGGCTGTTAATCACAATTGAAATGTCATTTGTCAAAATAAAATGCTGCTGCCTCAGTTTTCTTTATTCAGTTTTATTTTTTTTTTTTCTTGCTCTTTGTTGCTGTCCCACTGCAATCGATGTTTCTCATCCTTATATTGTTGGCTTTGATCGTGTTCAACACGTGTTCTAATCTACCAACAAACACAAAACAACAAAACAACTAAACAACAAGACAACAAATCAACCTTCAATCAATTTAAACCGCACATCGACCAACAACGTTAAGACGACCGACAAGCGTCGGCAAAATGACTTTGAGGCGGCTTCATCAAACTCGCATAAATCTTAAATGGTATGCTTCCATTCAGTATCCTTGCGGAATTGACCACAAAGCATATTGTATGCGATATAGAATTGCAAAATAAAAGCCAATAGCAAGAACAACAAAACAATAAAAGTAAGAAAAAAAAATCATAAACATAAAACCATTAACAAAATTAGACTCAAGGAGGAGACATCGAATTCCAGCACAATAGCCGCACAATGCGAAGAACGTGTGATCAGTGTGTGGTGTGCAGTGCATGTGGATAAGTTGTAATTATCCTTAAAAGGGAATCTCTTTTCTTTTCCAAGGCGCCGAATCACACACCTACTTCACACCTTCGAAATATAAATGCATTTTGTATATATTGTAGGGAGCGCTTATCTTTGGAGAATAGTCTTAAGATTAACCGTACAACTAACACATAATATAAGATCAAATGGAAAAATAATTAGGCCAAGTTAAGCAGATATGAAATTACATTATCTAAGGCCGTTATTAAGTAGGAGATAAATTGTATAGACTTGCATATAGAAATTGGTTATCTGAACGTAACTTAAGTTCTGCTAATTAATATATATGCACTCAAAAAACTGGTTATTTGATTTCAATTTGTGAGAATTGATAGTAAGCACGATTACAACTAATGAAAATATTAATCATTCAATTGAAATATCAAATTTTTATAGCAAATATTGCATATGTTTCAATAAAACAATTGAAGAAAATTTATTCAATGTTCTGCTCTTAAACACTTTATTGTATTAAGGTAAATAATTGCATTACTTAACTTCATGAAAATTCATCGATGCGTTTAAACAACAACAAAATCATGCGCAGTTCATAAAGACATTTTGCTTTCTATTC
Source organism: Coremacera marginata (assembly GCA_914767935.1). Classification (NCBI taxonomy): domain Eukaryota; kingdom Metazoa; phylum Arthropoda; class Insecta; order Diptera; family Sciomyzidae; genus Coremacera; species Coremacera marginata. The sequence goes on along the minus strand of OU612043.1, from coordinate 175,406,402 downwards.
TGTAATGCGAGCAATAGTTCTATGGAAGAACGCCCGAGTGGAGATTTCGAAGCCAAGGGTTCAAGCCGTAAGCTTGAAATTATATCAATTTGATGAAACAATAAATTTAGCTTAGGTAAGTAGAGTCGTGCACCGTTACCGGAGATTCCGCGGGGGCCTATAGGTCCATTGCGTGTTCCTTTTAATATTTGTGGTACCATGTTAACCATGTTCCAATTTATTCCCCAAACCATCCTGTGCTTTTTATGAACCTTCAGATGTCTAGCAGTGGTGTGTCCACAAAACAATAAAATGATCACTCAAAATGATTCTTTTTCGTGTAAAGAATCTATCGTCACACCTATCTTATTTAAACAAAAAAACAAAAAAGTAAAAAAAAATCTATACCTGCGCCCCGAATCAAACGACCAAACTTCAAATTTAAAATACGATTGCTTAGATGACAAGGCTATCGAATCAATTTTTGGTAATATCAAGTGTATATATGATATGATTTCAGTTGAAGCAAGCAACATAGAATATTTTGACAGTTTGTCGTAAACACTGATAGATTGAAAGAAATACTATTCCAAGCACTTTAAATGTATCCGTCATTTATTGCTTATTACACACATTCTTTTTTGACTGTACACTCAGAAAAAGATGCTTCACAGATCCAAAGGAACCGTAGCTTCAATTCATAGACATGGATTTTTCTATATTGTATAGAGGTTTCTCCCTCAAAGAGGGAATTTTGACATGGTTTCACGAAATGAGGTCTTGATTTCGAGAAGCAGAGGTCTTGATTCCGAGAAGCAGCTTCTTTGTTTTGAAGACGAGTTTACTTCATTCATTTCATACGTACTTCATTTTTAGAAATTCGGCCATGGTAATATTTTTTCAATACGTCCATCCCCCGTTTTACACGGTAGATAGATTTCTGAGAAATTCGTATTTGTGTTTAATTAACCAAACATTAGTACAGTAAGATCAATAGAAGCCTTTTAGCGTACAACAATTTAAAAACATTATAATTAACTAAAAATATAGGATTAAGCTTAAAACTAAAAATTAAAATTAGACTTTAGAATTAACGAATTTAACTTAACTTAACTTAAAAAGCAAGAGATGGAGGTAAGGAAGAAATTGAAGCAGCGGATAGGATCCAAATAGAATGCAAAAAGTGAGCGGGACCAGAGAAGCGAATGGACAATGTTTTGAAAAAATTATACATCAGTTTTGAAATATATTATTTGACTATGCCCTAACACAGAGCCAGAGCTGGGTCGGAAAGTAGTCAATACAATTCAATTCCAATTCCTTGGAATTAGGAATTGGTAATTGGCCATCTCAATTCCTCAGGAAAGTGATTGGAAAAATTCGTCAGTTACATTAAAGGAATTGTTATTGGTAATTGGACACCTCAATTCCTCAGAAATGTAATTGACGAATTTTTCCAATTACATTCCTGAGGAATTAAGAATTTGTAATTGGTCATCTCAATTCCTCTGGAATGGAATTGAAAAAATCGTCAATTCCATTACAGGAATTGTAATTAGTAATTGGTCATCTCAATTCCTTAGGAATGGAATTGAAAAATCGTCAATTCCATTACAGCAATTGTAATTGGTAATTGAACGTTTCAATTCCTCAGGAATGGAATTGAAAAAATCGTCAATTCCATTACAGGAATTGTAATTGGTAATTGAACGTTTCAGTTCCTCTGGAATGGAATTGGAAAAAAATCCTCAATAACAAAACGGGAATTGTAATTCATAATTGAACCTTTGAGTTCCTCAGGAATGGAATTGAAAAAAATAGTCAATTCCATTCCAGGAATTGTAATTGGTAATTGAACGTTTCAATTCCTCTGGAATGGAATTAAAAAAATCGTCAATTTCATTACAAGAATTGTAATTAGTAATTGAACGTTTCCATTCCTCTGGAATGGAATTGGAAAAAATCGTCAATTCCATTACAGGAATTGTAATTGGTAACTGAACCTTTCAATGTCTTTCAATTCCTCATGACTGTAATTGAAAAATCATCAATTCCATTACAGGAACTGTAATAGGTAATTGAACGTTTCAATTCCTCAGTAATGAAATTGAAAAAATCGTCAATTCCATTACAGGAATTGTAATTGGTAATTGAACCTTTCAATTCCTCAGGAATGGAATTGGAAAAAATAGTCAATTCCTATTGCTATTACAGCCCTTAGAGTACATCTTTTGACATTTGGAGCCAATCAACAACGAAGTTTGAAGGGCTGTATTTACCTAACGAAGCAAATATCAAACATACAAATTTAATACATTATAATGCTATTATATACTTTATTGTGAATAAATTTCAAATTTTTTGACCCGTGCACACCAGAAATATTTGACACCAAAGTCAGTTGAATTCAACAAATTTCTCCAATTTCAAATTTTTAAGGGGCTGTAAACAAATAAAGTTGATGATTGAGTCAGAATGTTAAAAAAATGTATGTTTAAAAAAACAGTTAATGTTTACTTTAGAAAATGTTACTTTTTGAACACAAAAATATATAATTTTACTTTAATATTAAGAAATTATCTCTTATACTTCAGAGTAAAGGCCAAAATGTGCCTAATATTTCGGTTTTTAATTCATCATTCTACGTGTAATAGGAGCTGAGAAATATAAATTAACATAAATACATATATCGCTACAGGTAGGAAAGAATATATGGCCGTCTTTTTGAAAGAAGAAAACATTCTTTGAAAGCAGTTCTGGGATTCAAATTTACTGTGCAACTCCTAATAAAAATATTAACTTTTTTAAAATTGGTCGAGCAATTGGTCAAATGCTAGCGAAGAGTAAAAAAATATAGAAATCGAAATTTAAATTTGTATAAATAGCAACATATTTCCCTTAGGCAAAACTTCTAAGATTCATTATTACTGGAAGTTTTAAAATCCCCCGTATACATTTTCTTTCAGGGGATTCTTTTGCAATAGTCCTTATATGAACACATTTTTTTTCAAATACAATTAATATAAGAAGTCTTAGCGATTCGATACGGAATTTAGCTTCAGTGATGACAAGCCTTATTCATTTGTGAAATTGCCCTCATTGAAACTTACTAACTTTCGATTTCCTTAATGCCCCTAAGGACCACGAACCGAATTTTCTACTCGAGTCGACTCTGCCGTATCATAGTTTGCGAGTCTACTTTTTCGTCGCAAATTCAATATTGTCAAAGTATGAAAACCTAAAAGTAAACAAAGTTACGTCAAAAAATTAAATGCCGAAGAAAAAAATTCATTTCGTTCGAGTTTTTTCTTTAGTAAATAGTAAAACAAAAAATTGTCAGCACCTTCGAGTAATTTTTGGATCAATTGCGTAGATGCAAGCAGTTTTACCAAGTGAAACCCTGCTTCAATACCAGCTGCACAATTTCATGGGACTCCTGAGTGTTAGTGTTTTTTTATAATGTGCATCTTCTATATCTATATACAGTGAAATTTCCTTAACTCGAACTTCTCTAACTCCATTAGGAATTTTTGCTTTCTCAAGGCATTTTTCTTATATTTTGAACTCTATGAGTCGAATTTTCCTAACACGAATTTTTCCTCAACTCGAACCGAAATCTCATTAGTATTAGGAAGACTTTCATACATATTCATCTCCATTTTTCTTATATTTTGAACTCTTTAAGTCGAATTTCCCTAACACGAATTTTTCCCTCAACTCGAACCGAAATCTCATTCGTATTAGGAAAACTTTCATACATATTCATCTCCATAACTCGAATTTCTTTGGAACACGTGTTTTGTTTTTGTTCTTTACTGGCTGGCAGTTAATTTTTTGGGGAATTTTCAGAATTTTCAGAATTTGCGTGAAATTTTAGTGTGTGCATTCAAATATTTTTTGCACAGATGTTCGTTATTTTTCCTTTGACTGCGGGTAAATGTGGAAATGTACCGATTTATTGAATTTATTCAAGTTTATTTCTTCGAATGTTGAAAAGCTTAACGACTATCAGAAAATTCAGATAATTGAGGAAGTGCAAAAAGGCTGTAAAATAAAGAAAGATATTGCCGAACAATTTTGTATTCCTCAAAGCACATTATCAACAATTTTAATGAATAAGGAGAGCAACAAGAAATTAAAGTAAACGCTAACAGTGAACGACAACGCATTACTAATTGTACGTATGAAGATACAGATGAAGCCATGATTCAATGGTTGACTATGGCAAGGTCAAAGAATTTACCTTTATCCGTCTCTATCATAAAAGAAAATACCAAACGGTTTGCAGAGGCTTCGGGTCATTCTGACTTCTCAGGAAGCGTAGGATGGCTAGACAAATTTAAGCAGCGCCACAATATCGTCTATAAGACAGTAAGTGGTGAGAGTGCGTCTGTAAGTCTTAAAACATGCGAAAATTGGAAATCATATAAGTTGCCTCAGCTTTTGGAAGAATATGAGGAGCGAAACATCTTTAACGCCGATGAGGCAAGTGTGGTTTACAAATGGCTCCGAAACAAGACGCTTATTTTTAAAAATGATAAATGTTTTGGAAGAAAATGGAGAAAAGAAAGAATAACGGTATTAGGTGCTTGCAACATGGATGGGTCTGAGAAGTTGAAATTGATAATTATCGGAAAATATCAAAATCCTCGCTGCAACATCTCTGAACGTTAACTATTTAAAAAAGCTTGGATGACAACTGAAAGAAAGATTTTACTTCTCATCGATAACTGCACAGCACAGTCAAGGGATGTGAGAGCTAAACTGAACAATAATAAAATCGAATTTTTTTCCTGCAAATACGACGTCAGTATTTCAGCCGATGAAGAGAACTTAATTAAGCCTGGTATTCAAATGTTTCTCATATGACCATGTCAAAGGGCTTTAGAAAAGCTGGTTTTATTAAAATCTCTACGATTGACAGTTCGCAAGATTGGGAGGAGGATAACTATTGTATCCTCGCAGAATTGCAACTAATTTGGAGATCTTGTGCAAGAATGGGATGACATCGTTGAGGATGTATGCGTGACGGATTACTTAACAGATGAGGAAATTTTGGGAGAAGTCATCCAAAAGCGAGCTGGAAATTTGCGAGGTAAGTGCGGCTCATTTCACAGTATTCAAGAAGATGCTTATTGACTTTATGGTTAGAGAATCTTATGATAATGAAGAAGTTGAGGATATTACACTGCCAACAATTACTGAAGGAACTCACTTCGCAGAACGGGTTCAAACTTTTATTGAATCCAGGATCGATGTGCCAGACAATGTTCAGAAATCAATAAATATAATCGACAATTTTATGCAAAAAGAGAAATATGCGATTGAAATACAGAAAAAAAATGACTGAATACTTTAATAAACAATAAAATGCAATTTGATACAAAAAGATAAATATGTATGTATATGTGTAAAATACAAATAAAATTAATGAGTACTTTAACAAGCAATAAAATACATATAAAAAAAATGTGGTAATAATTTTTCTCTATAACTTGAATTTTCCGTAACTCGAAGTGAAATTCCGGTTCCTTGACACTTCGAGTTAGGGAAGTTTCACTGTATGTATATATATATATATATATATGTATATATAAATAAGTTGCATTGTTCTCTGTAATGCGTGGGTCAATTTTGTATATTACCAATGAAAGGTGACGTGAATTCAAAGGTTTTTATATATAAACGATCTTTGTATGTGTATTAGTTCATGAGTTATAGGCATTTGAACATGTATTTGTGCGAATATGGTGTATAAGGGGAAATATTTGCAAATACCTACATCTCGGTAAATATGGTTACTACGGTATTGGAATTTGATACAGATGTGGGTAGGATAATTTTTAAACACAGTGGGCGGAATAAGTCAAAGGGGTGGGGCACTATAAATAAATAACTATATCTCTGTAAACATGGGTACTAGGGTATTGGAATAAAATAGCAAGAAATACTCAAGAGATTTGAACGCAAAAACAGCAGTCGTGTTATTTTATTAAAAAAAAAGGTTTAAAAGCCATGCCCCCTATATTGAGATAACGTAATAACACGAGAACTGATCAACCAATTTTGAACGAAAAATCTATCAAATTGTTTTATATTAGAGTTAGATGAGAAAAAACAAAATTTTCCATGCCTACCTGCTAAGCCTACTAACATTGAAAAAATTCAAAATTAGAAGTGAATGACTGAATCAATTTTAAAATAATATGAATGAACCAATTCTGATTCATTTATAATTATACAATAATAATAGAGTTCAGTTACTACAGCTTTTTCGCACTTCCTCAGCATTAACCCATTTAAATCCACGACCCAGAAATCATTCAAAAATATCAGTGTTATGGATACTAGTGACCCCCAAACAAGTTAATGTGGGAAAAATTCACCCACCAATGAATGGGTTGGGGTCAGGCATAACACAAGACATAACAACTAACCATGCATATATAAATTAAATTACACAATTATTTTTAATCTACTTTTGAGTTGATCTTTTGACAAGTTAACATCAAAAACGCTACAATTGTTAATAAAATGACACTATTTTTTATAAATGAAATGTTCGATGACACTATTAAGAAACGTTCACAATATCGAAAAATATAATAAGAAGAGAACGGCTTAATAAATTTGCAGCTTGCAGATTTGCAGTTCACCAAGTCTGTCTGCCCCACTCACCTTATTTCAATCAAATATAATAAGACATGAACAGCAGAGCCGATTTTGGCAAAAATTAAATCAATTAAGTCTGTGTGTTATTGTGAATAACACCCCAGCAAAAAAATGCTTCCAAAAGAAGGTGAAGTGGAAGGGAAAGTATTGAATTCCATTCCTTCCACTTTTATACCCAGAAGGCATTTTTTCAATATATGCATGGAATTGGGTCACTTTCCGGAATTGATTCCAGAATGTTTTCAAAGGAAGATTTCTTTGAGGCATTCTATAAAAAGTTTGATCGTTGCTATCAACCGACCGGAGACTTTTGTTGAGTATAATCTATCTATGTACATAAAAAGTAATCTATTTATGTATGGGGGCGTGTATGTCAGATATAGACTCCGAAACCGCTAAACCAATTTTTATGATATTTTCAGGGAAAACTGTAGCAAAGTCTTGATTGTCTTGAGTTTGGTACCGATCGAACCAATGGGCAGGCATTAGACAAGAGCATGCCAGCTTCCTTTGGAGTTATAGGTCGCACAGCCTCGGAATTCGGCATTTGAATAAGAGAAATCCGTCCTTTATTAATAAATTAAATTTAATTAAATTAAATGCAAATTTAAATTTTGGCCTTTTTGCAATATACGCGGTATTGCAAGTGCCTGATACGCGGTATTACACGCCCAACGACGATATATTGTTCTTTCATTACAAAAACTCATTACAAAACTACATTTACAAAAACTACATTTGTTACACAGTACGGGTAATGTGATTATCATGGTAAATGAATTAATTTATAAATTGCTTAAAAAAAGAAAATTTAAATTTTTCTCCGAGATAATATTCTAAAATCACAAGTTTTTAATAATTTTTAATTTTTCACCTGTGGCACCATTTTCTGGATTTGTCAATATGTAAGCTTGTTAAAAAAGTGCTTGGCGAAGCGGGCGGGGGTTCAGCTAGTATTAATATAATTATATAAATATTAGCTAAGAAGTAAATGCATTTAATGTGAAATAACAATGAAAACAGACAAATTAGTTTTATTTAGCATAAAAGAAATAAAATGCAAGCAAAGCCTGCATTCGCCGGTTACTCACAAAGTATTTTCGTTCGTCTGCTTTTGACGTTTAGGTCGAAGTATATTTGAAAAATGTACACCACCTGGTACCACCTCCGTTTGTTATTCGACTCGCTGACGATGATAGGGGCATAACTTATTTTTTATGATTAAAAAAGGGGGCTTTCCATTTATTGATTTTACAAAACTCAGTAAAATAGACATCAACGCATAGGCAGTCACTACAATCCGTAGAGAATTGAAACCTTTTACAGTCATACAAATAAGTATTTGCTATTGTAATTTTTTGAAATAAAACACTTTTTTTTGTTCGTTCTTTATAATATATTTCACAAAATTCAGCTATTACAATAAGGTAAACTCCATTTTTGATTTTAGGAAAGAATTGTGAGAAAAAAACAATAAATAATCAATAACGTTTAGTAGAGACAAATTATACTTAAATTATTATGACAAATAAGTATTCGGATATTTCATTTCATTTTGACATTTTTTAAAAATAATTGAGTTTCAATATTTTGTAGCATATCTTTTGAGCCTAATTACTTCTTTCAAACGGTTTGGCATCGATTGAACCAGTTTTTTTGTCCTCTCTGTTGGCACGGCCGCCCACTCTCCCTCGATCACATTTTTAAGCTGTGCCATTGATGATATTGGGTGCTTACGTATAGATTTTTCCAAATGCTCTAAGCAGTTTAAGTCGGGTGACTGGGGAGGGGTTTGCAAAATATTCGGAGTGTTGTAAAGGATCCACACCGTCATGTTATGTAAGTATGCTTCAGATCCTTGTCCTGCTGAAAGAAATATCGATCGGAAAGACCGAGTTTTTCGGCGCTGGATTGCACATTATTTTTTAAAATGTAGATACACTGCACGTGATTCATTTTTCCAGATATATATTGCATATTTCCGACCCCATTTGCAGCCATGCACCCCCACAACAACACACTCACTCCTCCGTGTTTAACTGTTTGACTTGCGTTTCGCGGATCCAGGGCTGTATTCTATTTTCGCCATACTTTGTTGCACAATCGCGTCCAAATATGTTGAATTTTGTAACGTCACTTAATACAACACTCAACCAAAACTATTCATCGTGGTGTTGATATCTTTTTGCGGACTCCAAACTCTCTTCCGGTCACAAATCAAATATCTTCTTTAAGGCTTACGTTGATGGTATGTATTGAAATGCGTGAATTCTTTTTGACACATCGTATTATCTTTGACTTATCACGTAATGTCAACTTCGTTGGTCTACCAGATCGCTGTCCTCCGTTGTAGTTTCCTTAGAATTCCTACCCATTGTTTTATATTTTACTTTTTTAAGGGCAGACCAATAATCGACACCAAAATTGTTTTTCAAACTAAATGAGCATCACATTAAGCTTGTTAAGTTGTGTGAAATAGATAAAATTTTCCTGGAATTTCTTCTTCGTCTTCAATAGCTTTTGAAATTTCGAATACTTTTTTGAAGTAAAATTCTGTCGAAAATTAATTCTGGTGTACGATATGCTGTTGTTGTTGTCTTTTCCCTAATTCTTTAAAAAAAAAACATAGAAGGAGTTTCCCAATTGTTATAACTGGGTTTCATCAACATAAAAATAAATGGAGCATACGAAAAGCCAAAAGCTTTTTCAAAAATTTATATCACGAATAATTATTTGTATGACTGTTAATATTTTAAGCAATATAAACCATGTTTTTAAATCCTAAATGGCAGATGACTTATCACCAACATTGAATGCTTAGCATAGATTTTTTATTATTTTATTGATAAGCTATATCCATACAGCATAACATCATCGCATTATCCTCATCTGCCTCGTTGTCTGAATTCAGTTTTCTCAAATAAATTCACGAAGTCCCTGGTCGGTCTTAAAGTTTGTTGTCGTTCCTCTTCTTCATCCTATTTTTTTTTTTTTTTTCTATACTGCTTTTATGATTAAGCCGTTCTTATTTTGTTTCATGCCTCAATCGGCTTGTTCAATGTTAAGGCGTGAAATAAATTGATAATTTCTTCTTTATTGGATTTTTTAGATGATGCCTCTGATGTTGTTGCTGTTGATTTTAGAGTATTTACTTGCCTGGCTGACAGCTCATGCAGTGCGATCTTGTAACAGTCGCTGCTGTAGGTCGCCAATGTTGTTACCAGGGCAGTCAATGAACGTGATGCATTGATAGCCTTGGTGGGATTTAATCGATTTTAACTCATTTGCCAAAATTAAGTTAGTGTATAAAATTTGGGCTTGGGTGTATTTTATATACCTGTCAATGTGTGCTGGTCTTGTTGTGCCTTAAATCACTAATTTTAAGCTTTTGCTAAGCTGATAGAAAAAAAATATACTTTTAAATTCCATGTCATAATAAACAACTTTAATTAGCTTGAATATGAATTTGAATATGAATATGAATATGAATATGAATATGAATATGAATATGAATATGAATATGAATATGAATATGAATATGAATATGAATATGAATATGAATATGAATATGAATATGAATATGAATATGAATATGAATATGAATATGAATATGAATATGAATATGAATATGAATATGAATATGAATATGAATATGAATATGAATATGAATATGAATATGAATATGAATATGAATATGAATATGAATATGAATATGAATATGAATATGAATATGAATATGAATATGAATATGAATATGAATATGAATATGAATATGAATATGAATATGAATATGAATATGAATATGAATATGAATATGAATATGAATATGAATATGAATATGAATATGAATATGAATATGAATATGAATATGAATATGAATATGAATATGAATATGAATATGAATATGAATATGAATATGAATATGAATATGAATATGAATATGAATATGAATATGAATATGAATATGAATATGAATATGAATATGAATATGAATATGAATATGAATATGAATATGAATATGAATATGAATATGAATATGAATATGAATATGAATATGAATATGAATATGAATATGAATATGTATATGTATATGAATATGAATATGAATATGAATATGAATATGAATATGAATATGAATATGAATATGAATATGAATATGAATATGAATATGAATATGAATATGAATATGAATATGAATATGAATATGAATGTGAATATGAATATGAATATGAATATGAAGCATTAAAAAACTTTAACACATTTTAAACAATACAGTTTTCTTTACGTGCACCTGGTTTCCGATCAAAACAATAAATATTCATATTATTTCTGATCAATTCTAACGATTTAGTTTTTTCTGTCTAATCACATTTAGGAGAAAATTCAATAAAGAACTCCATTTTTAATGCTTAACTAAAAAGCTTATATTGATATTTATTAGTTAATCGCATTATAATAAAACAATTTTCTTTATAATAATTGCTATGCTCAGAATAGAAGCTTTCAGTATTTTGTTGGTATTTAGAAAGTGCAACAACAATACATGTACACCATTTCATAAATTGAACTGAGTCCAACGTACTATATATTAATAACAAATTTTAATGACGTTCATTATTACTGGTTAATGATACAAAAAAAAAAAAAAAGCTAAAAGCACCCTGAAAGTGAAATAAAGATGTTATCTGCAAACTAAAATTGATGTTATGCCCAAATAACAAAAACTTTTTCTCATAAACGCCTAATGATGACGAATTAATTAAACAAAAAGCTAAACAAAAACGGGCCAAAATGAAACAACAAACCGAAACCATCAACCCAATAAGCAACTTGTGTGGCTTGCAGAGCTATTAATATTACAAATAAAAACCACTTTATATAGAATGGGGTACAGAAAAACGTGTAAGTCGCTTATTGATCGCACTTATAACAAATAATTGGAAACTTTTTTTCTTCTTTACAGGCAGGCAGTCAGGCAGCCGTCAACAATTTTCATTTACTCATATAGCGGAAGAGAAGCCGAAACCAAAAATGCGTTAAAGGAAATTTATTTATAATCGCCATCATTTATTGTTGAATGAAACGCTTTTTTCCAATTTGTTTTTAATTTTTTGTTTCAGGTTTCAGCTTATTTTTTTTTTTTTTTTGTCGATAAATAATTTTTCGGTCGATTCATCAACGAAATCACCACAAAATGACTTTATAAAAGGTGTGTTCCTCAAATGCATAGCAGCAACAACACCAACAAAAACAACGATGAGTATTACAAGGTAGGCTACAAAAACAGCCGATTGATGTGGGTTGGGCCTCGCAGGGAAGAGTTAAGAGAAGAAGATGAGGTTGAGTTGGTAAAAAGTGGTTCCTGTGTGTGTGTTGGTCTGAGCTGTTGGGTTCTACTGGGTGTTCTTCGACAGCAGCACTAATGAAGTCATGTCAGCTAGAGCCTTCTTTTTAGGGTTTTTTTGTTACCATATGACAAGCCAATTTTCTTCGTGGTTTTAGTACAGAAGAAAAAATTATTCATTTATTATTATTTGCTATTGTGTGTGTGAGAGCCATTAGTACAACAATTGGACACGCGGGAACCATTTGACGCCGTTGCTGCCACTTAAGAAAGATCCTTTCTTATATCTATATTCATTAATATTTTTTATTGTTGTAACATTGCTTTCAAACAAATTAATGCGATTCTCCCACCATTTGTAAATTTCCTTTCTTTCTTGTCTTTGAGGAAACCGTAAACAGAAACCCTTTTGTTCACGACACAAAGGATGTTGCTCCTCGCCTCAGTGCAAAAGGATTTTCCGCTTTTTATTCTTAATTGCATAACCACAAAGACAACATATGAGTACGATTAGAAATTTGTTTTGGCAAATGGTTTTTAAATTGTCCTATTCGTCCCTTTGTTTAACCAAATTGATCACGTTTTTGATCGAGGAAACGTTGGTAACAACCAGACCAGCTGTTGTGGCTATTTTGTGGATGAATGTTTGTTTGTTTGGTAAAATAATAAATTGTCTAGCTTAAGGTTTTTTCTCTTTTAAATGGTAGAGCATATCAGACAACGTAATTAACACTTTTATGAATCCCCTGTTTGTTATTATTTAGATTCCTCTCGAAATAGATATGCGAAGTTATATTTTCAAATACATCATCCTCATTCTAGTTTAATTCATATTTCAATTTTCATATCTCATTCCTGTTCCCTTACCTATACCTTTTTCTCTATTCCTGGACTCAGAAGAAAACATCCTGAAATAAAAAAAAAACATTTCTAAATTCTAAAAAACATTTTACGTGCCTAAACATTTGTCTGCAAAAAACAAAATAGTTTTTGAAACAAAAAGAAGTATTTTAGAAATAAAAACCATGTATTAAAATTCCATTCAAGCTAGTGGTGCTGTTCCGGTCAATTCGACATATTTGTGGATACTAAGTTAATTATAGAGTTTAATATAATTATTATATTATAATTATTTATAATAATTAATGTTATATTAATTAATATTATAATTATTTTATTATAATTATTAATATAATTATTTTACTAAATTTGAAAGGTACCAAAGCGGAAAAAGAACCCGGACCAATTGCATGCAACTCTGTTGATTTTACTTTGCGCCAGCCCAATTGCTATCGAATAGTGGTGCAATTTATTCTTTTAAAAACTATTTCGACAGAGCCTATGTTCTAACATTAAATAACATCTGAATACATATAAAAAATAACTAATTTGCGACCGCGAACAACATCAAAGAGTAGGGGGCGGAACTAAAAAGTTCTAAAACCACGAGTTTCAAGCTCACGACCAACAATGGCAAAGGTCTGACATTCTATGCTATTCCTTCTCCTATTCCTATTCCTATTCCTATTCCTATTCCTATTCCTATTCCTATTCCTATTCCTATTCCTATTCCTATTCCTATTCCTATTCCTATTCCTATTCCTATTCCTATTCCTATTCCTATTCCTATTCCTATTCCTATTCCTATTCCTATTCCTATTCCTATTCCTATTCCTATTCCTATTCCTATTCCTATTCCTATTCCTATTCCTATTCCTATTCCTATTCCTATTCCTATTCCTATTCCTATTCCTATTCCTATTCCTATTCCTATTCCTATTCCTATTCCTATTCCTATTCCTATTCCTATTCCTATTCCTATTCCTATTCCTATTCCTATTCCTATTCCTATTCCTATTCCTATTCCTATTCCTATTCCTATTCCTATTCCTATTCCTATTCCTATTCCTATTCCTATTCCTATTCCTATTCCTATTCCTATTCCTATTCCTATTCCTATTCCTATTCCTATTCCTATTCCTATTCCTATTCCTATTCCTATTCCTATTCCTATTCCTATTCCTATTCCTATTCCTATTCCTATTCCTATTCCTATTCCTATTCCTATTCCTATTCCTATTCCTATTCCTATTCCTATTCCTATTCCTATTCCTATTCCTATTCCTATTCCTATTCCTATTCCTATTCCTATTCCTATTCCTATTCCTATTCCTATTCCTATTCCTATTCCTATTCCTATTCCTATTCCTATTCCTATTCCTATTCCTATTCCTATTCCTATTCCTATTCCTATTCCTATTCCTATTCCTATTCCTATTCCTATTCCTATTCCTATTCCTATTCCTATTCCTATTCCTATTCCTATTCCTATTCCTATTCCTATTCCTATTCCTATTCCTATTCCTATTCCTATTCCTATTCCTATTCCTATTCCTATTCCTTATCCCTATCCTTATCCCTATCCCTATCCCTATATTTTTCCCTATATTTTTGTTTTTTTTTTATGAATACGTATTTGTATTCATGTTTACCCACCAAAAAATATGGAAGTTGTTGCTCTTAGAACTTATTCCATAACAGCATGCTTTAAAAAAAAACGGTACTACTTCTGCGGAGTTAAATTTTGAATAGATTGTCTTCTCGCTTCTGTTGAAGTTAATTTGGAAAACGTTCTCACCACGCTTCTCCCGATGTTGATTTGGAATAAGTTCTTTTCTTGCTTCTCCCTGAGTTCAAATATAGTTCTTGTTCTTCGTTGCGCAATTTTAACACCGATTTTCCAATTTAACGTTTAATTCAAGGAAAGGTCAGCGTCGAAAAATTAAATGGAAAAGCGTGTCAAGTATATGTTTCAATTTCATATTTTTCGTGATTCTTTTCTGTTGAATGTTTTTATCGGGAGTGAAAGTTCATGCTAGTTTAATTGTGAAAACTTTTTTAATTGTGTTTAATTCACTAGAATCTGGAGCAGGATTAAAAATTTGTAAGTTATTTAATTTAATAAAAAATTACATACACATTTTTTAAGAATCTTTAAGTAAATTCAGAATTGGTTATTAAACAACAAAAGGTTATGCTTTAAAAAACATGCGAGAACGGAACTACTTCTTGTTGTACTATTGTTTTAGCAAGATTAGAAGTGGTTATGGGTCGACTTCAATAGCAGCGAAAATGGAAGTACTTCTTGTATCGTTTCTATTCCAGCTGAATGAGAAGTTGTTCCTGCAACTTACCTATTGGCCGGAATCGTAATTGGAACAACTTGCGGCTGTGAAAAAGTACTTCTAGAACTTATTTGGAAGCACTACTTTTTCCTGCTGGGTATATTCATAGATAATAGATACATATATATTCATATTGGATAAATTTTTGTTTATATTATTTAAAATAAACAAAATTATTGCAGACCACTTATAAAACGCAGAACATATTTTTAACTGCTTAATAAAAATTAATGTTCCATATAATTCTGATGAATTTTTAGCAAGGCGTTTCGCATTTGGAAAAGAAATATTTTTTATGGTTTTTTTTTTTTTTTTGCTTACAATTCTTTTAACATCCGGAGTTGTTTTTACATTATGAATATCAAATTTTATGTCTGCTAATTGGGTTGTCATGGGGCACTTGGTGACTTGGTAGATATTTTATGTTTTCTGTTGATATTTATATGATCACTTAGCGGAACACGTCATTGATCGTCATGCGGCTTAACAAAGGATTCACATGAGTTTGGTTTTGCGATTTGACTTGAATTAAAGCCGACCAGTCTGTAACCTCAATGAGTGGTTTTTGTGGTTAGCAAAAATGTTGTCATTGATATTTTGACATAAATGGCATTATTCCCTGAATTTTACCGAAGAATAAAATAATTTAATGAGAATGAATGACTTGAGATTTAAAGAGTTTTGTTTTCAAAAGCTTTATTAATAAGATGATCTGCTTAAAAATGCCTAAAATTCTTTTGAATTACTTTTTACTAATCTTGTATTGAAAGTTTTGAAAATTTTGTTTTTATAGTAAGGACACACAAATAAGAAAATTATATCTTGTTATAATTATAAGACAGAAAAATATTCAGAGTAAATTTCAATCTAGGGTCAAAGAATATTTTATAGAAACCATAGGTTGACCACTTGATCTTGAATCTCATGACACAGTTCGTCAAGCACTTAGAGGAAGATGAGGTCTGTTTTTACTATATAGGAGAAAAGTTTTCCGGTATAAGTGAAGTAATATTAATATGCGTTGTCATTGACGGTCCACAGGTTCTTATCCTGTTCCGCAGAAATAAATTTATCAGAAAACTTGAATTGAAAAGGCAGACCTTTTAACTTCATTTCAATAAGATTTCTGGAATACAAAAAAAAGGAATGAAGATACAATTTAAAGATTTGTTAAAAAATTTAAAAATTATGGTTTGCTTAATGAATCTCAAATTGTATTTCTTAAACCTTCCTGAAAACCTCTGGGAATAAAGCGGAAAACAAGTAGAAAATTTCGTGAAGAGATTAGTAGAAATAAGATTGCGCTTTGCGTAGGTTCGTAGCTTTTGCTAGCCAAAACAGAGTTAATATTATGACGTAATGCACAGAAAGAAAATTTTTTGTAAGCTATAGACGCAATCTTTGAATACTATTATTCTTGAGTAAAATAGAGAAACGGTACCAAGGAAGTAGGGATGTTAACATGATGGCAGACTACTACTGTTGGAGGCTTTAGAGGGAAACCAAGCTGAATACAAATTTAAGCTAGAGATATCCAATCAGTAGATTTACGAAGACAAAAGAGTACGTTATGATAAAAAAAAAAAAAAAGATAAAGACACATTTTAAAATTGCCTTTTTCGATAGGCGAAAAACAGCACTAGTTAGAAATTACCTTTGACTAGGGCGAAGTTAAAATATCCCCACTGTTATTAATATTTTATTATTTTGATGATGTCACTTTGTATGAGAGAAAATTGTCGTTTTAATCCAATTTTTCCAAAACGTATACTCAGAGTACGTTCTAAGTATCAAAACTTGTGTATGATATAAATAGTTTAGTGGGGGTGGCATTGTTTGTGCATATACAAAATATAATCTTAGAATCAAAGCAAAATTTTAAGTCATTTTATTTGGAAGTATTTTGTATGGGAATAGGCGTGATTTTGATTCAATTTGACTCATTTTCGAAGTTGGTTACGATAGATTCAAAATAACGGCTGAACCCATTCGAAAGACGGACAACGCTAAATCCGCTCAGATGCTAGTGCTGATCAAGAATATATAAAATTGTATATATACCGTTGATGTCGTTACTGGTAACGCAGCTTTTTTTTTAAGTAAAATTTGGTAAACATTAGGGAAACGCAGTTGCATTGCAGGTAATATTTTTATCAAAAATCTGCTTTCGCCAAAGTTTCACTTCATTCATCCATGCGTCGAAAGAACCGTCATGCAAAAAGCCTCAATCATGATGATGAATTGCAATAAAACATAATGAATTGAAGTTTGCTTTATCGAAATTTTCTATAATTAAGGAGTTCAGTGAATTTCAATAATATTGTTTGAAATTCTCCCAGAAGGAGGGGGTGAACCCCCAAAATCCCTCCGTGCACACCCCGTCAATAAAGTGAAAGTAATGATGACGGGAAATCGTCATTTAAGTTTGAGAAAGATAGCAGCTAAACTTTCTGTGTCTCACAAATCAGTTCGTATCATTGTTTGGCATAAAACGTTTTACCGCTCCACTAGTTCTGAAAGACCTGACTCAAAGCTATCATTGCGGACGAATTTCTTGAAAAAAGCTCAACAAATATCATCGAATAATTAACTTATACACATGGTATTCAAATTCACCTGGTTTCCATAAATCAAATTACCACTTCAAGGCGCCTAATTTAAGTCGATAGAAGGCGCAAAAGAGAGCTCGAGGCGAAAACTGAAGTCAATAAATTTGAATAATAAATATTTTGTGTTTTCCCACCAATTCTAGATAGTTACTTGAGAAAATGTATGCCTCAAAAATGGGAAAAGTGATGTATAGATTAAAGAATTTTGTGCTAAAAAAAAAACCATATGGTATGTATCAAAAATGCTTATAAGCACATAGAGAATACCTCTGATTCAAAAAGTTTTTGGGTTTGGTTGCTTTTGACAGTTTTACTATCAACTTTCAAAAAAAAAAAAAAAAAAAATTTAAATTTTGAGAAGTATACCAAACTCGAGACAAAAATCAAGACATTTGAAAATTCGCAAAATAATTCCAAGCATTTTTGTTCCATTTTTTATAATTTTTGATAAAAATCTATTTAAATTTTTTTTTAAATATTTGATATCGAATAGCCTTGGAACTAAAAGTCGCATAACAATGAAACTCATTATGGAGTTACTAATTGGCATGGACATTGCAAAACGTGGCTCCGCCTATACATACTAGTCAAATTGACGATACAAAATAGCTATGGAAGTAAAAGTCACAAAATATTGAAACTCAGACAACAACTCATTGGTCCAGGGGTGTGACTCTGCTCATACAAGCCAAATTCTTGATATCGAATAGCTTGGGAAGTTAAACCCACAGAACATTAAAACTCAGAATGGAATTACAATTTGGTGATGTCGTGCTACTGGAAACTGAAACGGGTATTTGATAATGAGCGTGGTGCCAAACTAAGTGTCAAATAAAAGTTTTGAATATACTTGTTATTTTCCAATATAGTTGCAGGATGTAGAATTTTTTTGTTTGTTTTATATATATAATTTTTTTCACATATTTATTTAAATATGTATAATTGCAATTGAGTTGGCGTGTGGGACAGATCAAATACCTTTAATTTATGAGTTATAGCACTTTTATTGAAATTATTTCCATGGAGGTGATTTGAGGTTGATTTAAAGTTGATTGCAGACAAATAAACATAGTAATACAAATAAAAATTTTAAAGAAATAATAATAAAAAATAAAAATAATGAAAGTATTGAAAGTACTTATTAGTAAGGGTGGAGATTCGGCAGAGTACCGAAGCTAAAATACCCCCCCCCCCCCCTCCCCCCGCGGCCATATTGAAGTATATTCGAAGTCTTTAGCCACGACATACACGATGAAATTCAGTTTTATATATTAACGAAAGTTTTCCTATTTTGATGACGTTACTTTGTATGGGAAGTAGGCGTGGTTTTGATCCGATCTTGCCATATATCATAGAGACGGTTTATATTATATATCAAAGCAAAAGTGTAAAATTTCAAGACATTTCAATAATTTTTGTGGATTTTTAGGAGATTTAACGTTTAAAATAAAACCAATTCGTATGGGAGGTAGGCATGGTTTTCATTCGATTTTCTCAAATATCATAGTGGTGGTCTATGTTATATATCCAAGCCTATATGCAAAATTTCAAGACATTTCTTTAATTTGAGCAGATTTTTAAGAGATTTTACTTTTAATATAAAGTCACTTTGTATGGGAGGTAGGCGTGGAGGTTTTCATCCGATTTTTTCAAATTTCATAGCCAGAATTAAAACTGAAGAGCAAAGCCCACGTGCCAAATTTCAAGGCATTTCTTTAATTTTTGTGGATTTTAAAGACATTTACGGTTAATATAAAGTCACTTTGTATGGGAGGTAGGCGTGGTTTTCATCCGATTAATCCCATTTTCGAACTTGATCTTCCTTTTTTTAAAAATAAACTTATATTTTGAATTTCATCGCGATAGCTTTAAAATTGCTGCTGTAATCGTGTCGACAAACGGACCGACGGACAGATGCACAGACAGACGGACACACGGAAACCGACTCAGGAGATGATGTTGATCAAAAATATATATTTTTCTATACCTGCCACGCCTCCTTCTTGGCGTTGCAAACGGAATGACAAAGTTAATATACCCCTTACGCAGTACGCGTTGGGGTATAAAGATATACCATACTAACTATAGTGCAAAAAAGAGAATATTAAAAAAAATATAACAGAATGACATTCTGGATTTAAACTAATGATCCTTAGTATATTTAATCACGGAAATAGTTATAGTGCAATATTGTTTACAAAAAAATTTGTGAGGTACCACGGAGGTGAACAAACCAAATGGTACTCACCAGTAATTCTTCACAAAAATGCTAAAAAATTGCCTTGAACTGATAACTTTCACATGTAATGTGGAACTATTAATTAATTTAAATTTAAAATTACGTTTCATGGAACTAGCTCCGTCTCCAGTATTAGAGAATAAGGACTTATTCTAAATGACGCATTATTTTAAACTGGAGAGAGGAACAAAAATATTTTTTTTTTCTTTTTTGTTGTAAAGCAGTTTTTTATTAAGATCACAATTTCTTTTACTATATTAAAGTATAACTATTACAGGTTTATCCCTGGCATTTTGGTCCAAAAATATTCCTGGATAAGGAATAAAAGCGCAATGTCGCGAATGACCTTAAATTTTGCGGTTTTATCTGAAATTTTTTTTTCAGTTTAGTAAAGTGTTCTTGGGCGGTTAATCGTTCGATTTTTATTTTATAACCATAAAACGATTACACAAAAAATTAAAATTTTTTTTTTCCGCCCAAAATTTTGTCAAAAATTAATATTTTTCAAAAATCAACGATTAACGCCCAAGAACTCTTTACAAAACCGACTTTTTTTTCAGATGAACCACAACTATAAGGTCTTTCGCGGCATTGCACTTTTCTACCTTATCAACAAATATACTGCGACCAAAATGACAGGTATAACTCTTGAATAGGTTTACTTTAATAATATAAACAAAATTTTGGTCTAAAATCAAATAGAGCTTGAAATATTTTCAAAAAAGGTAATTATATTTCATGAACACTCTTTGTCTATTGTTTTACAAATATTATAAATGCTATAAATGTGTTACATAAATTCGCTATGTAGAATATGCTCGAGGATGAAGAATCCTCCAAACATATTCTCACTAAATCTGCAGACCTTCTTCAAATAAGAAAGGACAACCTAATAGTGAATGACATAGTCTCAATCAGACCAGTGGCGGATCGAGATATTCCTTGTGAGAAGGGACACGAATTAACGCTAATAATTTGCGTTCCACAATTTGCAACTAAAAAATTTTTCAAATAAAAGTAATGGAAAAGTGTTTGTATAAAGTGTATAAGGCATAATATTTTATATAAGATATGTTTCATATATATAACGCCACTTCAAAATTTTAAATATTTTTGTAACGGCCAGCTTAAACAAAAGAGAATGTTTTGCGAATTTGGTCATCTATGCAGAACAACAATAGTGAGCAAGACCAAAGTCTATTCTAATAGCGGTACATTTTTTATTGCTAAATATTACTTTTAATGCCGTTTCATATTTATAACGCCACTTGCAATTATTTCTTCTGCTGCGTTTGAAGTGTAGAGATTAATAAAATTGTGTAGTTAGTTTTCAAGACCTTAACAACAGAAAAAAATTTAGACCGGAATACCTCGTGCAACCCAACATACTTCCGAAAAAATGGGAAAAAAAAAATTTCTTAAAGAAGAAGGCTATGGAATTCAGGAAATCGGGCGTAGAATTAATCGCAGCCATAGAGTGATTAAACATTTGTTTAACAAACCCTAAAATTACGGCAAAACAAAATGTTCGAAATGTTCGAAATGAAACACTACACACAGTTTAAAAGAGTTGCGGAGTTTCGTTGCTGAAAAGTTTCCCGAACACCGGTATGGAGAGTATGGACATCAGTGTAACCATTTCCGTAGTGAACTTATGAAGTGTGTTTCTGCTCTTGCTAGCCAACATAAGAGAACGTGCTAGGAATTTGCAAGAAGGCTTGGAATTTTGACACGTCATTTTTTCCGATGAGAAAAAATTAAATCTTGATGGCCAGGATGGATTTTGACATTATTAGTACGATATACGCAGCGAACCACTTCCATTTTCTAAAAGAAGTTTTGGTGGAGAGAAAGAGATGGCGTGGGGTGGTTTTTCTGAAATTGAAAGTTCAAGCATGAAGAGCGCTACACTCGTGTGCTGGAGAGCAGTTTGGCTCCACTTTTGGAAAAAAACGGGCAGACACAACTAGTTTCCAGCAAGATAATCCGGCTATCTATGTAAATCGAGATGGTTTCAGGCCAATAACATTGATTTATTGGAGTAGCCGGCGTACTCTTCAAATTGTAATCCCATCGAGAATTTATGGGGAGTACTTGTACGCCAGGTGTATAAAAATAACAGACAATTTGGCAACGTGAAAGAACGGAAATCAATAATTTTCGAAGAATGGAGTAAAATTGATTCAAATACATTAAAAAAATGAATTGCAAATATGCCAAATCGCATTTATATATTATTGGAGACAATGGAACAGTAATTTAGTATATTTTTTTTTTATAAATTCAATAAAAATCGTTTTTATTAAAAATTTTGAAATGGCGTTATAAATATGAGACAGCATTAAAAGTGATATTAAGCAATACACAATGTACCGTTATTAGAAAAGAGTTCACTTTTGCTCACTATTGTTGTTGTGCATATATGAACAACTTCGCAAAATATTATCTATTGTTTAAACTGGCCGTTACAAAAATATTTCAAATTTCGCAGTGGCGTTATATTTATGAAACGTACCTTATTTTCTTTTATAAATATTTTTTTGAACGTATGAGAAATTCATTTATACATTCTTTTTTTTTTTTTAGAAACTAATTTCATTCCAAAATTTTGTTAAAATTAAAGACCTTTAAAAATATAAAAAAATTTAATTTTTTGTGGCGGCCGTGGTGCAGTGGGTAAAGTGTGTGGCCCATACGCCAGAGAACCCTGGTTCGAATCCCACCTGACACAGAAAGTATTCAATTGAAATAATTTTTCTGTTCGGCCGTCAACTCTCTGCAGACAATGGCAAACCTCAGAGAGTAAAAACTGCCATGAAAAGCTTATTGAGAACATAAGTCGTTCGGAGTCGGCATAAAATATATAGGTCCAGTTCTCAATCATTTGTGTTCAAACATTTCACAAGACACACAAAACAATTGATCATAAGAAGCTCGGTCAAAGTCCTTTCAAGGGCTGAAATGGCCATTTCGTTTTTTTTAATATATTTTTTTAAAAAACTTGGTTATTTTGCATTGGTCACAAAAAAAAAATGTATCATAAAAGAATTTTGTCGATATTTTTATAAAAAAATTACATCGAAACCACACAAAAAATTTTAATATGTATAGCTTGACTCAAGCTTGTTGGTACCCCTATTTGATGTCTGGTACTAGAGGTAACGTGATTTTTACGACAGTGGTGAATTCATAACTGTCGTAACTTTCTAACATAGTAGAACTGTTACGTTTGGGATTAGCCCAGAGTATGTGATTGCCCTTCACTCCTGTTCAAAGGACATAGTCCCGTTGATTGAAGTCGTTTTTAATATTTTTGAGGTCGATGATTTCGAACTCAATTTTTTTGGGTAGTAATGTCAAGTTTAAGTCTAGATAGCTTTTGATGAAAACAGACTTCTGATAATTCGGGCCAATAGCCTCAGTTGCTAGTTGCCTTTACTATAGTTATATAGTAATTTATAATTATATTTATATTTCATTTAAATAAATAAATAAATACACAGAATTTCATCAGTAATAAAACTACGAGAAAAGACATTAAAGCCCGATGGAATTTTGTGATCAACTATGGTCAACTGTTATGCAGTGTTCAATTGTTCAATTATTTTATTCATTTTGCCAATGGAGTTTTCATGATTTATTTAATAAAAACACTCTTTTTAGCTTTTTTTTCAGTCATTATCTTTTATAACTCTTTAACTTAATTATTTAACTCAGCAGCGAATGACCCAAAAAAGAAGAAAAACGAAATCATGTCAGTCTGTTTATTGCAAAAATATCTCACAAGTCGACTAATTGTAAGTTAAACCCATTAATTAAAGGATATAAACACAATTAGTGCTAAATAAACATTGCGGTCGGTTTCTCTTAATTTTTTTTTTTTTTTTTTTTCTTAAGAAACTCATATCATCAGCTCACTTTTATGCCGCATCTTGCCGCGTTCCATTGCTGGATCACTGTCAATGTCCGTCGCTGTCACATTTGGTGACGCTTGTGTGTGTCATTTTTGATGGGGCGTTTATTGAAATGCTGTTAATTAGTCTGACATGGAGGCTGTTTAGGCTGTGGCTGCATGCGTGTACTCAGCAGAGACCCAGCACAAACTCTATCATGTTTGATTAAAATGTGCGTCGATTAACGCTCCCAAATGCATATTTATCCTCATTAAATTGTCACGCATTGCGTACTTTTACACTTTGAAGTTGCACGCAGTGGTTGAAGCGCCAAAATAAATAACAACAATAACAATACGAACAACATCTTGACACTATTTTGTTGCATGTTGTTTGCATTTTGTCTGTAGCTATTGCTATTGCTGCCTTGGCGTGTTGATGATGACATTCACTGATGACAGCTCTGGGAAGTGTTTAGTTTTTGGCAGCATCATTTCTAAAGTTTTAAATTCGAAAAAAAAATCGAAAATTTTAAATATATTTCTGTTGCACTGCTAGTAAATCCCTTGAGGTTTGTACCCAGCATAGAACTTAAGGGTTGCCAACAGTTCTTATTTACTAGTTTATCAACACCTTTTTGGTAAATGCTTTAATTCTGCTGCGTGCCCTTGTATTGTTGATTTGCTTTTGTAGCATCAACCAGCCAGTCAGCCAAACAACCAACCAACAGCCTGCGTTCACATCTGCAACATCAGCATCAACAGCTTCAGCTTCCTTTACGAAAGTAATTTAATTTTTATTGTTGACACGGCGAATACAACAACGCTTGATGTGGCTGTTGATGTTGAACGTAATTGTCAGATCATTTATCCGCATTAGTTGCTGTGATGCGTAAGGATAATAAAAAGTAAAATGCTGACAATATGTCGACATGTCATGTTGTTGTTGTTGTTGTTGTTTGGTGGCGCAGAGATTTGTTCAAGCGCTCAATTCGTTACGCTACAGTAAAGCAAAACGTTGAACATTCAACAAAATAATTTCAATTTATCGTTATTTATAACACTGTTTTAAATACTTTTATGTTGATTAAAAAGGGGAATGTTACAAAAAAAAAAATTTTCAAAATCACTCATAATAGTATATTTTTTAAACAACAACTTATCTTGAAAAATTCTGTTCAACTAGATAAGGCAAATATTTATCCTTGTTAAGGGGGAAAATGAATCGAGAAATTTCGAAACTTATGAATTTTCGTTTACCTCTTAACCTCTTAAGAATGTCTGGTGAAAGCTGCATGGAAAAATAGTATAGTTATGGCCGATTTAGTTAAGGCGTTCGGAATGCTTTTTATTCATTGCTTAACCCTGAAATGGGCTTTGCTCGAAATCATGTTTTTTTTTAAGTCGGTATGCAAGATATCTCGAAAACTAATGACCTGATTGCAATTATCCTTTTTTGTGCTTATTCTATACATAATTACCTAGTCTTTGTCATAAGGGGTATTATTTTAGTAGGTAAGTTTTTTAATCGGCAAAATTTGGTCGTATTTTTTTCTAAAAATCGCTATGTAAATTCAAATGTACCCTATTTTGTCAAAAATCGATTTTTTTCAAAAAAGCCTATGACGAAGACTAGATTATGGTGTCCAGTTTAATAATCTTTTTGATTTTGATGATTACAGATGAAGCAAGAGTGCGTACCGCGGAGGGCCTTTTATTTACGGTGCTCAAGGACCACAGGATTACTCGGAGAATATTAGATATTTTTCATTAAAAAAAAATTGCTATATTCTTAAAAATGTGTATTTTCATTTATAAAAAGAATCGGTTTGATTTCTGCTATAGGATTCCTTTAAAAAATCCTAGAAAAATTGCTTTTTTTCGCGTTTCTCTGTGCCTTGTCCCCCTTAATCAATAAAAAAATTTTTTTTATAGCCTAGCTTAACTAAACTTGTAACAAAGTAACGAAAATAATTTTTATATCAATAAAATATATAGATTCGCACTAAAATATTTAAAAATGTATAATTTATAATTTATAATTTATAATTTATAATTTATAATTTATAATTTATAATTTATAATTTATAATTTATAATTTATAATTTATAATTTATAATTTATAATTTATAATTTATAATTTATAATTTATAATTTATAATTTATAATTTATAATTTATAATTTATAATTTATAATTTATAATTTATAATTTATAATTTATAATTTATAATTTATAATTTATAATTTATAATTTATAATTTATAATTTATAATTTATAATTTATAATTTATAATTTATAATTTATAATTTATAATTTATAATTTATAATTTATAATTTATAATTTATAATTTATAATTTATAATTTATAATTTATAATTTATAATTTATAATTTATAATTTATAATTTATAATTTATAATTTATAATTTATAATTTATAATTTATAATTTATAATTTATAATTTATAATTTATAATTTATAATTTATAATTTATAATTTATAATTTATAATTTATAATTTATAATTTATAATTTATAATTTATAATTTATAATTTATAATTTATAATTTATAATTTATAATTTATAATTTATAATTTATAATTTATAATTTATAATTTATAATTTATAATTTATAATTTATAATTTATAATTTATAAATTATAATTTATAATTTATAATTTATAATTTATAATTTATAATTTATAATTTATAATTTATAATTTATAATTTATAATTTATAATTTATAATTTATAATTTATAATTTATAATTTATAATTTATAATTTATAATTTATAATTTATAATTTATAATTTATAATTTATAATTTATAATTTATAATTTATAATTTATAATTTATAATTTATAATTTATAATTTATAATTTATAATTTATAATTTATAATTTATAATTTATAATTTATAATTTATAATTTATAATTTATAATTTATAATTTATAATTTATAATTTATAATTTATAATTTATAATTTATAATTTATAATTTATAATTTATAATTTATAATTTATAATTTATAATTTATAATTTATAATTTAAAATACAAATATTTAAAACATTATTTATAATATTCTGATAAAATTATCTGATTTTAATACCTTGAAAAGTCTTTATTCACGAAACCCTTAAAATCTTTATTAAAAGAAATTTTAAACTTCAAGTAATGTTTATATATATTTGAGGTTTTGAAATTTTATTTTATTAAAATGTTACTAGTTTTATAAACAACTTTAAAAATTACAAATGAAAATCTAAACATTTCTTCCCAGACTGTAAGTTTGCGCATTTTTGAAAACTTTGTTATTTCCCAAAATAAAGTAAAGTAAAATAAATGACATTTTTTAAACCAATTTGGCCCATTGTGTAATGCCACCCCCTTAATGTACCGTAACTTCGATTCAATTTAAGTTAACATTATTTTTGCGGTTATTTTCCACCCAGCACAAAATATTTGCTAAAATTTATATGCAAGTCAGGTTTGCTGGTTGACACCGAGTTGTTGGAGGACAAACAAGCAATTTGGTGTTCAAAGTAATGGCGTCAAAGTTGTTTAAACTTAAAAATTGAATCGTAAACGAATGCACGCACAATGAATACAATAAAAAGGGGCGATAAAAAAGGCACAAAAGTATAAAGAATAGAAAAGTATATCATGCGCTTCAATGGATAGTAATGAAAAGATCAAAAAAAAAATATTAAGTTGGGGTTGTTTTGTTTGGGATTAATTTGTGCCTTCTCGCTAAAGTGTAAATTAATGTGTGTATTTGTGCGTGATGACATAACATGTACACACGCTCACTTCCACACACACACCATACAACAGCAGATAATTTGTAGAGTAAATAAAACCAGTTGTTAGTGCAAACAATAGCAGGATATAAAATGTGTTGATATAAAAAATGAATTAAATATTGTAGCCAGACGAGCGCTGAATTTGATTGGCTAACACAGAAGTTTGCTTAAGCCCAAGCTTAAGTGCGTAACTGCAAAAAAAGGCACCTCGAAACTCATTTTTATTGATTTGTTGTTGTTATTGTTGCTGTGCAGAACAAATTTAAAAAGATTGCTACATTAAACAGCAATTAATGAGGGGCCACAATCAATCGATTATGAGGCTTAAAAAAAGTGGGGGCTTGAATAGCATTACCTTGGGTGAAGCTTTTGATAAGTGATTTTTTTTTCGTGTTTATATTTTTTGGTAAGCCATTAGAGGCATATTTAATTGGAGGTTAAATTATTTTTAATGCACGTGTGTGGCGGTATTGAATAACACAGTTATATAAAGGCATGTGTGTGTTTTTCGTACGGGCGGTATTTGGTTAAATCAAATCATCGTATTATAATCGCTTATTGACTATAAAATTAATGTATTAATTTCATAATTATACGTTGTTGTTGTTTTGAAACACAATACATTATTTTTAAATGAAAATAATTAGAAGTATTTATATTTCGAATTAATATGGTAAGCACGATGAAGTCATAATGTAGCCAAGGTCACAAGTTTGTTAGTCGAATTTTTTGGCTTTGAAATTTCTTACATAAATAATGCATTCATAAAAAAATATTTCCAATAGTTACCACGACCAGGACTTGTATAAAGTGGAACACTTAAGGATTAATGTACTCATCATGTTTCTCAACGGGATATTGAATACGGTTATGGGTACCATCAATTGCACCGACAAAATTTTTAAAAACTCTGGTTTGACTTTTTCTACAGCATTTTGCAGTTAAATTTATCTTATTTTTCAAATAAGTTTAGACAAGGTTTTCTTTAATAGTTCCATGGTTTAAAATGTGCCGCAGCCGCGGTTAAATTGCAAAAAACTAAAAGAGACCATGAAAACCCTAAGAATTTTGGAAATTTCAGACTTTTCCACATTTTTAACCAAGAGAGCTCAAAGCGAAAACCTGCAATTTCGGCAAAATTTACCATATAAGACTCTTTCAATTCATTTTTTTTATAGATATATACATCGAATAAAAATTTATCCTGGCAAGCATTCGCTTAAACGAATGCCCGACATCACAGTTTTCAATTATTGCATTGTTGTGGTTCTATGTTAGCATCAGATAATTTGTTTTTCTAATTTTTTTTGGTGAAATATCTTAGCTATGCAAAGTGTTAAAAAAAAACCAATTTTAATTTAGGAAGTTTAAGCTTTTTTTCGAGCTTTTAAGTAACATTTTCGAGCTCTTTCAAAAATTTTCCATTTTCCGGAAAATTCGAAAAAAAATTTTAGCTTGACCTTAGCTTGAAGCACCGGAAAATAAAATCTTTTAAGAAAAAAAATCATTTAGGAATTTCGAGCTTTTTCGAGCTCCTCAAAAATACTTACGAGCATGTATCGTATGAGCAATGTATCGTAGAAAAATTCTCGTGATTTTCAAAAAAAGCATTATTTTCTTTCTACGAAAGGAATCATGTGGAAAATTTTACGAAACTATAAGCATTTCGTAAGAGGAAAATAAGGGGAACAGGGGGCGAACCTTCACATGGCAACGTGTCTGACCGCCTCAACCTGGCGAGGCCAGCATTATCCATGTCGAAATCGTCTTAAGTCGACTCAAACCTCCACGTGGTGTTCCCTGGGCAACGGCAAACTGGCATCCGTCAGTTTGACGGCTAATTTGAGCGGCGGGTCACTCCATAGACCTTAAACATGGAATGTGCGCAGGGTTTGGGTCCCGCCACATTACTACTGCCCAATGAAAACTAAACCAGCCTCGGATAAGAACCCCAATTACGTTGACGACCACCGCAAACGAAAAATGGACAATGATTTACAGATATGCACCTGGAATGTCCGAACCCTTTATAGGGAAGGTGCCATTATCCAACTGGCGGAAGCCCTCAAAACAATAAAGGCTGACATCACCGCCATCCAGGAAATGCGATGGAAAGGGCAAGGCTGCTCTAAACAAGCACACTGTGATATCTACTACAACTGCCATGCGGAGAGGCGCGAATTTGGATGTGGATTCGTTGTTAGCCGGAAACTACGCCACCTTGTTTCCCGGTTCACACCTGTCAACGAAAGATTGGCCACGATCCGCATCAAGGCAACATTTTTCTCCATCAGCCTTATTTGCGCGCACGCCCCGACGGAGGAAAAGGACGAAGCCGTCAAAGACACTTTCTACGCTAGTCTTGAGGACGTATACGACCACCTTCCGGTCCATGACGTGAAAATAGTCCTCGGCAATTTGAATGCGAAAGTCGGAAGGGAAGGCATCTTTGGCCCCACTGTCGGTCAGTTCAGTCTTCATGAGACCTCCACGAACAACGGTCTAAGACTGATTTACTTCGCCGCGGTGCGAAACATGGTAGTTAGTAGCACCAGATTTAAGCACCTCGACGTCCACAAGGCCACCTGGCTGTCCCCGGATTAAAAAACGCGAAACCAAATTGATCATGTTGTAATTGACGGAAGGCATGCCTCTAGTGTTCTAGATGTGCGTACATTTCGGGGGGTCAACATTGACTCCGACCATTATCTTGTTGCAGCCAAGATTCGCATGCGATTATGCAATGCGAAGAACATACGCACAGGAATGCAACGAAAGCTAGATGTCGCTAAGCTGCAATTACAACGGACTGCCGAAGCCTACTCCGCTCAACTCTCGGTTAAGCTCAACCAACCAACCTCTGGACCCGACGACGCCGGCGGACTTTGGGCGCATATATCCCACTCCATGCGCGCTGCCGCTGAAGAAGTCATTGGTTTCCGGCGCCCGCAACCTCGGAACCAATGGTATGATCAGGAGTGTCGCATTGCGACTGCAGTAAAAAACGCCGCTTATAGAGAAACGCTGCAGTCAGCAGCAACGCGAGCCGTGCGAGAAAACTACCGCGAAAAGAGGAAGGAAGAGAGGCGCCTTTTCAGACGCAAGAAAAGGGAGCAGGAAAAGCGTGAGCGTGAGGAACTAGAGGTATACCAGGGCAAGAAGGATGCACGAAAATTCTATCAACAGGTTAAGCGTCTAACCCAAGGTTTCAAGCCCGGAGCATCCACTTGTAGAGACGAAAATGGAGATCTGAATACGGATACGCAGTGTGGGCTGAGATTGTGGAGACGGCACTTCTCCAATTTACTTACTGGCGACGATTCCACCAATGCCGTCCATGGAGAGCGCAGTTCAGAGCTACCAATCAACAATGACGGAGTGGAAGTACCACCACCTAGCCATGAAGAGGTTCGAGTTGCCATCCAACGACTCAAAAACAACAAAGCAGCGGGTGCTGACGGCCTGTCAGCTGAATTGTTTAAAACCGGTGATGAATTGATAAGGCGCATGCATCAGCTCATCAGCAAAATATGGCTAGAAGAAAGCATGCCCGACGATTGGAACCTCAGTGTACTGTGCCCTATACTTAAGAAAGGACACCCTACAATCTGCGCTAGTTATAGAGGTATCAGTCTTATTTCCATCGCATATAAGGTTCTCTCAAGCGTACTGTGTGAAAGATTAAAGCCGATTACAAAAACACTGATTGGACCTTATCAGTGTGGCTTTGGACCTGGTAAGTCCACCATAGACCAGATTTTCACGCTACGACAAATCTTGGAGAAAACCCACGAAAATCAAATTGACACACACCATCTCTTTGTCGATTTTAAAGCTGCGTTCGATAGCCCGAGAAGGGATTGCCTATACGCAACAATGTCTGAGTTCGGTATACCTGCAAAGTTGATCAGACTTTGCAGAATGACGTTGAGCAACACACGCAGCTCCGTCAAGGTAGGAAATGACCTCTCCGAAACCTTCAATACCGAAAGAGGTTTCAGGCAAGGCGATCCACTGTCATGCGATCTCTTTAACATCATCATGGAGGGGATCGTACGAAAGGCCGGTGTGCATCGTAATGGCACCATTTTCTACAAAGGCGTCCAGCTCCTTGCGTACGCTGATGATATTGATATTGTCGGCAGAACCAAGAGAGATGTTACCGCTGCTTTCGCCGCTATCGAAAAGGAATCAGCCAAAGTGGGTTTGACGATAAATGAGGGCAAAACAAAATATATGCTGTCTACAAACAAGGGAGCTCGGCGTTTAGACTCCCACGTTTCATCCGGCAGCTATAACTTTGAAGTAGTCAAGGAGTTCGTTTACCTTGGCACCGCCATTAATACCAAAAACGAAATCAGCCTGGAGATAAAGCGAAGAACAATAATTGTTAATAGGTGCTACTACGGGCTCAGTAAGCAACTAAGTTCCAGAGCCCTCTCTCGATCGACAAAACTAACACTTTACAAGACGCTCGTTCTACCTGTGCTGCTTTATGGCGCTGAGGCATGGGTAGTTTCGCAAACTGACGCAGCCGCTCTGGGAATGTTCGAGAGAAAAGTTCTTAGCAAAATCTTCGGTCCTGTTCGAGTCGGCGATGACTTTCGCATCCGAATGAACCACGAGCTGTATGAGCTCTACGAAGACATTGACGTAGTTCGGCGTATAACTGTGCAGCGACTAAGCTGGCTGGGTCATGTCCATCGTATGGACGACGAAGCTCCAGCAAAAAAGGTGCTCGAGGCGAGGGTCGCTGGTCAACGACGAGGAAGGAGACCATGGACCAGGCTGAGGAAGCCCTAACCGCACTTGGTGTATCCGATTGGAGAAGGCGCGCGCAAAGCAGAGACGCCTGGCGAGAGCTGATGAGGTCGGTCGAAATCCGGACACGGGTTGTTACGGCCACCTAAGTAAGTAAATAAGTTGTTACTTTTTATGTTGTCCCTGACACCAAACTATTATTTGGTGGGTTCATTTTTCTCACATTAACTTGTTTGGGGTCACTGGTATTCATAACATCGATATTTTTGAAATGATTTGTGGGTCGCCGCGTTTATGCTGAGAACTCTATTGTTTTTGTATTAGAAACGTATCCAAGTCACTGTTATTAGTTCCAAAACCGTAGAAGTCCAATCATTTTTTTGCATAACAATTAACAAGGAAATTCAAAATTTGCAAATCCGTAACAATTAACGCTGATTTTTGTTATTAATTACAATGCATACATTCTCGTGTATCAGTTGCTCGTGCTTTTAACAAAATAGTGAAAAAATTTACCATTTCTGAATTAAAGCCACTGAAATATCAAAGTGCATATACCACACCGCGCACAGGGGCCGCTTGTATTGGAGGCTTGGCCAATATTGATTTTTTAAAAAATTGGATATTGAAAACTATTTTAATGCTGTTGTAATTAGAATGATACTTCAATGGTAGCTTAGATATTTTTAGCTGTTTTTGATTTTCCATTTCGAAGATACAGTGGTGGTAACTTACCCCTTTTATCATCATTCCAAATTTTTTTCATATAGATGCTACATTTCTGTTTGGGTTTAAGAAGTACAAAGTTGTGAAGACTTTTAAATTTAAATCAATTTTTTTTTTATTTGCTGATTGGTTAGTTTTTATATGATTAGTTAAATATGGTTTTCCTACTTTCAGAAAATGCTTTCTGCTTTGCAATCGTTTTGCGCATACTGAAAAAAGTACTTTTATGTAATTTACTTCCAAATTGGCAAAATTGTACTTTTCAGATTATCACCTATAAAACACAAAATAAAAATACAAAAAATATATTTTTTTACTGAAATATTATAATTCGAAATATAGTTTGAAACTTAAAAAAACAAAATCCATTTTTAAGATATTTTGATTTAAAGCTTCAAATAACGAACCTTTTGACATGCACTATTTTATTTAAAAACAACATTTTTAATATTTGTTAAAAATTTGTTATATAAAAGTTATTTATCGTTCGGAAACTTTTTTTTTAGGTTTTTATGATTTCATTTCGCTCTGTTGAACTTAAACTTTATTTGTAGCCACCACTTAACCTTGCAAAAAAATTATTGTAAATTTTTTACATTCCCTTTAACGTTTGTACGTTAAAATTAATTTTTTTGAAGCGAAGCTTTTTACGCCCCGTTCTGTGATTTGCTGTGAATGAAATCAGAAAAATTTTCGACAGAATTTTTTCTTAGATTTTTATATGGTTTCTTTAATTCTGTGTTTTTACAACAATACAATTTAATATAACAAATATAAAAAAACATTTCTTCGCCTGCCGTGGGGAATCGAAACCTTCATTATTAAGTGCAACTGAAGCTATGTTGCAGTACATACAATAATCTATTAATGCATTTGTGTGGTTTGGGTAGCTGCTTTGCCACTTGCTACATGAGTTGATTAATAGATTTTTATGGATTGGGTAGCTGCTAAACCACTTGCTGCAAGAATCATCAGTATTGCCACTTTTCCACAATTCTAGCACTTTTTTAGTTTCTACCACTTATATCACCCACTTTTTGCATTTTTCCAAAATCTATATATTTATATAAAAATTATTGCATTATAATTAAAATTTTAGAAATTTTATTGCATATATCTTATTTTTAAAGAAATTTTATTGCATATATTTTATTTATTATTACATTTAATATTTTATTTTAGAACTGTTTTAAGAACATTATATGAGAATTATTTGCAATAAATCTAATTCAGCGTGAAAAAACTTACTTTATGGTATACTTCTTATGATTTGTTTTGCTGTAGGACTTCAGTCGAATTTTTCCTTAAGAAGAAAAATATACTCCAAAGTTTTTTAAAATTCACCACTCATTTTAGACTCAACCTACCACTATTTAAAATTTGCAAGTGACAACACTGGTCATCATCCTCAGTTTGCTAGTGCAATCTGTTAGCGCCAATCTGCAATCTGTTAATTTAATTTAATATTAAATCAACATATAAAATTAATAGAGTTGCTTGGATCGGTGGAAACAGTGCCGACTTATTAATCAGATGGTCATGGGATCGATCCTCACGGTAGGCAAAGTAATACTTTTTTCTTTTTTGATGTGAATGTGTTTATGCTGTTGTTGGTACATGCTTTTGTTTTGTTTTTGCATAGTGCGAAAAAAATTAACAATTGCCCACAAGTGCGTTGAAATAACAATGACAGTAACATAAAAAGCTTCGCTTCTCTCGTGTGTCCAACGACGCACCTGTGTTTTTTTTAACTAATGCTTTCCATGGGCGTCCACAGGGAGGAGGACACCCTCAGTTGCCCTTCTCCCCTAGAGCTCAGCCAAAAAAATTGATATTGGTATATAATGTCTTATATAGTATATAATATTATAATATCGTTTATAATATTAACATATAATATATGTTACATAATCATAAAAAATATGGAATGAATTCAGTAATAATAAAAATTAAAATTATTTTCTTTTATTTTACATATATCATAATTGAATACATGAATGAATGAAGGTGATGTGTATCGCATTTTCTGATTTTTTGTGTTGTATGCATGGATAAACTTAAAACAACCATGTTTGTGGCTATTTTAGAAATAATCTAATTGACAGTTTATTTGATTAAGCCTAGAATACTAGCCTTCCGTTCACTATACGTTATATTACTCGTAAGGAGTGAGTAAATTGTACGTAGGTCAGTACTCTAGGGTTAAATATAAATTTCAGTACAAATGTGAAACTTTGAAATCGATTTTCTCGAAACTAAATAATTGCGACATATCACCTTCATTCATTCATGCCTTCAAATATAAAAAAGTATGATGTCACTAACTTGGACTTTATTAGGATACTAGCTTAAACCCGCCGCTTCGCCGGGTTTTCAAAAAGTTTTCATTCAAAAATTGATAGTGGGTAGGCTTGATTTTTCGCTACCAAAACGATTTTTTATTGTTTAAGT
Source organism: Coremacera marginata (assembly GCA_914767935.1). Taxonomy (NCBI): domain Eukaryota; kingdom Metazoa; phylum Arthropoda; class Insecta; order Diptera; family Sciomyzidae; genus Coremacera; species Coremacera marginata. The sequence goes on along the minus strand of OU612043.1, from coordinate 175,370,736 downwards.
AATACTACAAATTATTAACCTTAAGATTGTTATATCATCGGATAGGAAATCGAAAACCTAAATTTTGGATTTAATTTTTTTTACAACAAAAACAACTTTTATCCAATTTTTTGGCTTATACTAAAAATTTTTGAACATTTTTTAAAAAAATTTTTCAAAATATTAATACTTTGGTTTAGTAAAAATTTCAACTTATGTTTGAAGGATATTTTAACAAACAACATTTTTCAAAAAAAATTGATTTTAGACTTGAAGCAACATTTTGGTGAAAACTATGTATGCCATTGAGCAGAAATAAGTTATTATTGCATGCTAATTTTACTTTTTTTAAAAAACTGGCACTAAAACTTTTGAAATATTATGCAGTATTTAATGAAAATTCGAGACGCATATGTTTCCATATAGTAACATTGGTTGTTAATGGGTTAAAATAAAGTATCCTATTGCACTCTCTGCTGACCTATAAATATGTGTACAAAATTTTATAAAAATCTGAGTTGTCGTTTAAACGTGATGAGTGAACATAAAAAGTGGCTACAGATTTATTAATAGTATATATAGATATAGATAATAATGCATATTAGCTAAACTTATAAGCTGGATTTTAAAATGGAAGTATGAGCACAAGTATACGAAATTCTCTGTAAAATCATTAATATTATATCATTATTTTAAATATAATAATATTACAATCAAATACCAGATTTATCTTTTAAGGACATTCATAGGAAAACTACTCTATAGCTTTCAGACTTAGCTTAAAGATTATAAAAAAGGAATAATCGGAATATTATGATTTACTTAGTTAAACAATTTTTATAAGTTGAATTAAGCTTAACACATACATTTTTGTAGTATCTTTAACTTTCTTTTTCTTTAAATTAACAACCCTTTTTATTAATAATATAATATTCTACTGCCTACAATCAACGTATTGAGCATTTAAAATCATATATATAATGCAGGCGTAGATTCAGGGACGATTTTGGGGGTTGAAACGACCCCCGAAATTCTCGGAGAGCCTACATTTAAATGATTACATTTAACTGAGAAATAACTGAAATGTTCACTGACATGCAGAATAAAAAATAAAATTGCTGAATAAAAATTTGTGGCTGTCAATTTCAAAATAGTGATGAAAAAGTTGAAACTTTTGGAAAAAGTAATTTAATCGTTTATATAAATAAACATCACTATAGAAAAATATTATTTGTTTATAAGAAGAAAAGCAGTTATTCCTTTGCTGATGATAAAATTTTTAAAAATACGATTCCAAATTACGCCGGGTTTCAAATATAAAACTGAATAAATTTGAGTGAGTAAAATTTGTTGTTTGTGTACATTTATTAAGAGATAAGAACTCATTTTCAAAGTAATAAATGAATCGGAAACTGTATGTGTACACAATATTTAGTGTACACTGTTTTTTCCACAGTTAGAGAATAGGGACCTTGTTTTTTATGTTTTTTTTTTTTTGATATTGTGCCTTTAGCTGTAAACAGTCATACATACAATCGCAATCTGAAGTCACAAAAACAGCGCATTTTTTGGATCAAATATATCCAAATACCGCACAGTGCGGTCCATATGTACTCCATATTTTTGCAAACACTGTTCGAAGATTCTAAGAAAAAAACTAGCGAAATCATTTATTGATGCTTTTAATTTACACAACTCTTCCGATTTCGAGGCTTCAAGCGAACGGTCATTTCCATCTCTATACAGATTTAAAACATACCTGCTACGCAAAACAAGTGAAGACCGATTGAACGGGTTGGCGTTGTTGAACGTGCATTGTGACATTGAAGTAACGTGCAAAGATGTAATCGAATTTATGTCGGAAAAGCCATGAAAAATGAATAAAATTTTAAAATCTAAAACACAGTTGATTTGATTTACTGATACTTATTTAGTAAATATACTATGCATATTAGAGTGGCGCTTATTTTTATTTTTTTTTTTTTTTTTGACATCTGCATAGCTCTGAATTGTGTTTTTATGATGCAAAAGTAATATCTGAAAAATTCATAAAAAAATATTGATATTTAAACGTGCACTTCGCTTTTCATTTCGTTTTTCTTTAAAATGAGTTATCAAACATGAATATCGGACTTAACTTCCAGAGTTATGATTTTTCACTTTTAGAAAACAATCGCATTTTTTTTCTTGTTGTATTAAAACAATCGCAATAATGCAAATTTATAAAAAAAATCAGTGAAATGCCTTGGAAATATTTTTTAAAACTATACCTAATACAGATACAAAAAATGGTGCGATTGTGTTTAATAATTGGGTCATTACGAAATTTTTTGCTAGAAGTATACCTTTTTAAAAATATCGAGTTTGAGAATTTTTTATAAATAATTTCCCAAAAACCCAAATATACAAATTTTAAAAAATCAATCTAGAAAAAAACTAAAAATAGTTTTGAGCTCTTCTGTTCAAAAAATTAAAAAACCCAAAAATCGGATAAAAAAATAGCTGCTGAAACTTGACTATTTTTCAAAAATCTTTAAAATGCTCTTCACACAGAAAAAAAAATCATACACTCTCTTAATTAAAGTCTGATTTTCATATTTGATAACTCATTTTAAAGAAAATTGAAATAAAAATCGAAGTCCACTTTCAGGCAATTTGATCATAAACAATGTAATTGGAATTTTTTTTTTTTTTTGGAAAAACTGCTTTTCAGTAAAGAGGTCGCTACAGGAACGTTAAAATTTCAATATTTTTTCCTGAAAATTTCACAATTTACTTTTTCATGTAAGGGTACAATCGAGGCCTATGCACATTTGGAAAAAAAAAATTTGTTCTATACAGCTAAAGGCCACTCTAATGCAGATATGCATTAAAATACATATATACATTACATTACAATTTTTAAAATCCCCCCGAAATATTTTCCTGGACTCGCCCCTGATATAATACATTGCACTCAAGAGAAATTCCACTTTGGTGTGATATAATTAATTTAAATATTGTACTCGTGCATTTTACATTTTTTTGTGTCAGGCCAGAAAGATTTTGAAATTGCATTGTGATTTTACACTTTCTTAAGCAGTTGATTAAGTCAAGAAAATATTTTCAAACAGAACAATTTATTAGTTCAAATATAAAGTTGATATGTTGATAAAGTTTAATGAAAAAAAAAAAATTAATTAAATATCATTGGTTTACTTAAGACCAACAAGTGCTTAAATTCTCTTAAATATACATGACATTTATAATATTTTATGTGTCATTATATGTCAAATATTCATATTCATATACAAGTCATGAATATTTTTCTTTTTAGAGTTGCACTCTCAAGCCTATTCGCCTCATTTCTGTAGATTCTTGCCATGCCTGAGCATTCTAGAATATTCCAATCACACGAATGCTTTCTTAAAAAAATCGAGCGTCCACTGAAAAATAGCTTAAACTGAGTTCGTTGAATAGGTGATTCACGACATCATTAAATATGTGCTTATAAGGGTCTGAATTCTTTATTATATGTTTGAAATCATTAATTATATTGCTTAAAATCGGAAAACTGTTGCATTTTTTTCAACAGAATTGGGTGGCTTAATAGTCATTTATGCATTTTTACATTTATAGACCTATTCTTGAAAATCTACAATTGTAAACCAGTATTTTACATATTTCTATGTGTTTGTTGTAATTTTTTGATTTCAAAACAAAATTTGAATCTTAAAAATAATAAATTTTGATAAAAATTGTCAGCTGCTTTTCATATATTGAAAATTTCATTGACAAATTTTCTTTTTTGAGCTTCAAATTTTGTCTGAAATCAAAAACTTACAACAAACATATAGAAATATGAAAAATACTGGTTTACAATTGTAGATTTTTAAGAATAGGCCTATTAAACACTTACTTAAAGAAAAAAAGCTAAAATAGTGTTATTTGCTTTTGCCAAAAATTATAAAAAAGCATTACGTAGTAAAAGAATTCCAATGTTTTTAAAAAATATTTCTGAAGTGATACAAGAAAACTGGTATGCATTTTTCCTTTGAGCCATCTTTCAATATATATTGAATATTCTTATGTCAGCAAGCATGTGTCGAACGCACAGTGTTTCGCAATCTAGCAGGACAAAATAAAATGAATTGTAAAAAATTCATTTTATTTCTCTAAGATACAGCATGGAATAACTGCTTTTTGTGTATTTTTAAATTATTTCTGAGCCTCAAGTAAGCAGTTTTTGTGTTTAATGTGTTGATCAAGCTTAGGCATATGGATTGATATTTAATATTATAAGTAGCTTAATAAACCAATAAATATTAAAATTATCTGTTGGAATTTAAGCAAAAAATAAAAAAAAAAAAATAGGCTGCATTTTGTTAGAATGCCATTTACTTTAACCACATATATACGCAATGAGATGAAATTTTTTACCAAGTTTGAGTCCCTCCCGTAGATAAGCTGCAACTTTTTTCAACTTTTTTTTTAAATTAAACATTTGTTTCTTAAAAACTCTACGACATCCTACGAAATGGCTATACCTGACGATTTTAAAATATAATTTTATGTTTCAAATTGGAACATATAAAAATATTATTATTAAATATTTAAGAGTGTACTTTTCAGTATAGCCAATCTTATGAACACCCTGCACAAAGAAAGGTGTTTCAGATATATACTAACTTCAGAATATTTGTTTGTTAGAATGAACAAGCGAATTATATTACAAAAATTTTGAATTTTGTTCTAATAGTTCGGTTAAATCTTACGCAGTGGAAAGGTGTAAATTGCGACATTGTTCACTAAATTTTCACCAAACATCTCAGAAAACAGAAGTTGAATGGTCATCTTTTTCAAGGAGCAATCCTAAATAATTACCAAATACGTGAACTTTCCACGTAAGACTTTGGCCCTCCTAGGCAAAATCCTGCGGACGCCCAAGATGCTTTCAATCGTTTTTTGTGTAATTTTATTCACCCAATTTTTTAATTGGTGTTCTGTGTTGAAACTAAGAATTTGTTTGTAAGGAATTGTATTTAAATTAAATAAAAAAATATAATACTCATGTACTTTTGGTATTGTTTATGCAACATTAGTATTTATTTTTAGACTAAAAAAAAAGCTATTGCTATAAAAAAGCAATCTTTACCAAACTTATTTAGGTACTAAAAATAATGAATGTAACGATAATTACTAATTTTCGTTGTTTTGTTCGGAAAACTTTTTAAAAAATTTCATTTTTCAATTTTTACAATCGGTTGTATGAGAGGTACCACGCACCATTCTGATATCTTCATTTGAGTAAGTTTATAATGTTAAGAAGGTTGCAAAACAGCAGAATACCAATTTAAGTGAAGATACATTAAGATTTGAAGTTTTGGCCAACCGTCCCATACAAGCGGCCCCAGTGTGCGCCGTAAGTAGTCTCTGCAATAATTTAGTTCACTTCATTTTTCTTCTTATGACTGTTTTAACCACATCGTGGCGGCCGTTGCGTAGTGGGTAGAGTGTGTGACCCATACGCCAGAGAACCCTGGTTCGAATCCCACCTGACACAGAAAGTTTTTCAATTTAATTAATTTTTCTGTTCGGCCGTCGCCTCTCTGCAGACAATGGCAAAACTCAGAGTGTAAAAATCTGGCATGAAAAGCTTCTTGAGAACATAAGACGTTCGGAGTCGGCATAAAACTTGTAGGCTCAGTTCTCGATCATTTGTGTTCAAACATTTCACAACACACGCAACACAATTTATCATAAGAAGTTCGTTCAAAGTCCTTTCAAGGGCTGAAATTGGCCATTTTCGTTTTGCGTTCGTCGTTTTAACCACATCGAATTAAGATTAATGTAAGTGAAGTTTTAACTGCATGTTCTAACTTAATGCCTGTAAAATATTATTTATCTTAAAATATAAACCTAATTTAAAGCCCTTGGCAGTTTCAACCAATTCGTCAACTCTTTCTGTACAGCTTTGGGCCAGCAAAAGTATATTTCAGCTCCACTTTTCACAAACAACATTGAACCGCCTTTAGGGTTCGGTTATGTTAGAACTTAAGCTGAGATTTACAAAATTCGTGAGTCCACGTCTACAACATTCCACAAAACAAGCGAGGGAGAAAATGAACAGCACACGAATTGAAGAGAAAATTAAACCAAAAATGAAAAGAAACCGAAAGAAAAAATTAAAAAAAAAGAGAAGTAAAACGTGATCACAACCTATAGGGTAAAAATGCAGTCGGCTAACGTGGCTTACTGATTGGTCAGCATGTATTAAAAAAAGACTGGCTGGTTGATGTTGATCACCAAAAGATCAGCATAAGTATGAAGAACTCGCTTTGGAATGCAAGGCAGTGAGTTAAGAGCGCACCAACCAACGCCATATTGTGTGCTTCCATCTTTTTTTGTTTTTTTTTTTTTTTTTGTTTTGAGTTGCCACCTTTAAATACAGCTTGATTTAAGCAATTCGTAAAAGTCTTCAAAGGTTTTTGAAATAATTTACAAGTTCATAGTTTTTTAGTAATAACTCTTTTTATAATAATATTAGTAACTCATTTTGAATAATAACTCAAACAAAAGCTTTCTATGTCACTGGTTTAACTTTCGTAGCTCGTACGTAATACGCATTAAAAATTTGTTAATTTCCATAACCTGGTCACAATACAAATGATGTCATATTGTATTCTCTAATTGCCACAATTAACACTTCGTCACATTATCTTAATATTGTATAAATAAATAAATTAATATATTTCGAAAAAATAAAAACTAAATTAACCTTAAACAGCATTCAACAATCATCAAGATTTTAACCTTGTTGTTTGTTATTTATACAGATACACTCATATATATTCATTTAATTGGCTTTAAGAGCACAAAACAAAACTCTTAATCAAGCCAATTAGAGCTAAAGTGTTGACGTTTATGAATATCACGCTAATAATGCGTCTTACCATCTTGAGTTGATTTTTGATTGAGTTGCTTTGAATGTGATTTCAATCATATTAGTTAATGCTAATTTATAAGATTTCTCCGATTAACACTTAAAACCTGTTAAAAACGAATTAAATAAATTTTTTGTGGTTTTTTCCTAATTAATGCCTGAATGTTTTGGAATAAATAAGTTGATTTATTATTTTGCTTAATTAGTACAGGTTGTTTTATTGGGATTGATTTTAAAGAACTAAGATTCAGAACAATATAGCCCATAGAGTTTAAAAATTGGAGCTATATTACCTCTTTACGTAAAACAACCATAACCTTAGGCAAATCAACATGTGAACTTCCATGTACATCTAATGTATTTAACATTCTATTTAAACAAACGATCTAAAAAAATCTTGCTTAATCATAAATAATTTGCTACAATAGCAATACTAAATTTATTCATATAGCACATTTCAAAATTCATATTGCAGAAATTTACATAAATACAAAGTAGTTGTCATGCTGAAAGCCGCCGACAACGAAGATACCGCCGCCGCTGGCATATTATGTGTCATTATGTTGTTGCAATATATAATTGGCAATGTTGCCGCCGTTATAAGCATTTTAGCTAAAATAAAAAAAAACAATAACACTCAAAGAAAGAAAACATAACTGCAACATTAAAATGGGAAATACAAAAGCCATCGAAATGACACAGTAAACAATTATAGATAAATAAGAATGTGAACAGACATGACGCGGTGACGACACGGCAATTTCAACGAAATTGCATTAATTTTGCCAACAACTCAGAAGACGACAGAGAAAAGAGTTCTGAAATAAAAGAAAATTATATCAAATATATGAAGATAATTGAAATATATCTGCATGGGTATAATTTGCGACAGATGATATGGAAAAAAAAAAATGTAAAAGTGTACCAATTTTACCGAACATAATTATATCATACACAAACAGATATTGAAATAATGAACAAGCAAGATTAGTGTTGCCATTTTTGTCCTTTTCTGATAATGTTGTGCCTTTTTCTAAATTTGCTTAGCATTGAATTTTTAAAATTCTATTAGCTAGAAATTTAATTATTTTCATATAATATTCTGTCATTTTATTGTGATTTTGGGATTTGTGTGATGGATTTTACTTATATTCGGGCAGGTTCTGCATATCACTTCCGAGTGAAAGTGAACTCAAATCACTATAAGTTCGACTTACTTATTATACTTACTTATACTTATTTCGATTTAAGTTCGACAAAAATTACATTAAAGCGTAAAAAGTCCCTTTAGGAAACAAAGCGTTTCTAAACTACTTTCAAAGCACTTTAGAAAATCACAATAGCGCTTTGTTCTTGTTTTTAATAGTGATTTTTTTTAACATTGGCATGTCATTGGGAATGTGCATGGGCATGTGATTTAAAAAGCGCTTTGCTATCGCTACGAAAGGCGAATTAAAAAAAGCGCTTAGTTCTCGCAACGAAAAGTGGTTCAAAAAAGCGCTTACTTATTGTTTCGAAAGGTGATACGGAACTCCACAGCCTTCCATCATAAATGGAATCCATTAAATTCTTTTGGAATGAATGACTTGTACGACATGAATCTTTTATTTATTTCCAATTTTTTATCAGACGTCAAGTTGCATACGCACATTTTCCTATTCCAAATAAAACCCAACATTTTTTTCATTATGCAGCCGATTGTTTTTTTTTCAACTTCCTGGTAGCGTTTGGAGCATCCTGTCGAGGAAGTATGACCAACAGTTCCCGTAACAAATGCTCTTGCAGGAACATCACAAGCAAATGCTCGCAATTTAATAAAAACCCTTCTAACGTTGACGATAACACCTCTTTCACTTAAACTCTCCATTTCTAAAACAAAGTCCAACAGAAAATCAGTAATAACTTCAGGTTTCCTGTTGCCAAGATATGCTCCAATAATAAAAGGTATGATATTGCCGCAGTTTGATATGAAACCCAAAATATGCCACAAGGCTATTGCAGAGCTTTTGTATAAGGGTAAGCTGTCTATTCCAATGTCTACTTCTAAAATTTCAATATCTTCTTCTAACGACAACTTCAAATTCTGACAAATACTTCTCTCTAGTCCATAGTGGAAGTAGTTTCCCAGACTGACTTCACGCGTGCAAATAGTGGTATAAGTTTCGCGCCCTTGAAAACAAAGTTTTTGTTGAATACGGCACTTTTAAGCTCACTCTTTGTAAAATTCAAAACTCTTTGCAAAATGTCGAATTTCTTTTTGAGTGTCAATTTCTGACGAAATTTGTATTGTATATTTTCACAATTGGCACTTTGATTGGAATCTACACCGTCATGGCTGAAATCTGGTAAAACTTGTGGTGTTTCATTTTTTACAGCACTTTGCATATAGTCTGCCCTACTATGTCCACTTCAATTTTCTGCTGCTGTTGCGCCTTTTTCGTTTGCACCTTCAAGTGCAACTTCATTTTTTATGGTATATATTTTTACCCAAACTAGTCTTTTAAAATTGCGTTTTGAATAACCGCACCACTTCCCACTCATTTTATTACTTTTTTATAAAAATATTGCTTTAAAACAGTTTATAAACGTATTTTACCTTTCATTATTTTTCACTATTTTGCTGAAACATTTTCACGAATTAAACTTCCCGCGCATACTAGTGATGAGTAGTGAGAAGTAGTGATGAGAAAAATAAATATATCGAACTAGTACGACAGTAACGACAAGATCTATGAACTACGAGTACTCAAATTAGGGAAAATTGTGAAAGCATAGCGATTTTTTAAAGCTCAATGCGTAGCGAGAGCAAAGCACTTCTCAAAAGCACTATTCATAGGTAGAGTGAAGATATTTTTACTTGCTTTTTAATAAAGTACTCTGAAATTTCCGATAGGGGTGATTAGCAGAACTTGCCCGATTATCTTTTTTTTTCTTTATGTTCACATCGAAAAATTTGAATTCTGAGTTGAGTTACACGGAATGAAAACTATGTTCTAAGTATGACAAGAAATTGCTCTGTGTTTTTTTATTCAACTCCACCCCTCCTCTCCCTCTAAAGGTCCCGAAAATATTAAAAATGAATTCAAATGAGACTTTTAAAATCAAAATTTTAATATTTTCCTTTTTCAAGTAACATTTAGATAATGGTGTTAGTTAAATTGTAAAAGATATAATTATAATTCTCAATACAAATTAACAAAAAAAAAAAAAAAAAAACGCTTGAGCATTAAAACATTGCTTCGCCAAAGAAAAGTTTAACTTTGCTTATAAAGGCTACAACCAGGGGCGCAACTAAAAGAGGAGCATTGTTGGTTTAACTTGTTCAAATTTTTACTTACAAAAAACTAAACTTTAGAGGATAATGTTTATTTTTTTTTTTCGCCAGTTGATTTTAAATGTCTTCTGTTTTCACTTCTACATCCCTGTGAACATTTAAGAGAGCTGGACCATTGAACTTCTCCATTTTTACTTCTTAATTATGTTTTGAGTCTTTGAAGCCAAACGCAAGTTTTTCTGAAGCAAGAGACACCACGTGTGGTGACAGTTGTTGCACCACACTGTCAAAAATTTCAGTTTAAATATTGAATTTTTAAAATTATTTTATAAGATTTTCATTTGGTACTCTTTTACAAACTTCAACGTTTAAACTGCAAAGTTTACTTTTAAGTGATTTAAGGTAGGACAAGACATTCGCAGCAGAGAAAACAAACCTTTTTTTAAAAATTTATAACTCAGTCAAAAACAAACATTATTCCAAAATTCTTTTTTATTATTGTAGACAGTTAAACAAATTACAAGAAAAAATTCAAAAAAATATATTTTTCACTCCAACATGGTTTTATAGAGCTCCAAACTGGCGGAAAAAAAATGACTTTTTTAAATCTTAACAAAATTGGTTACCGTATGACACGAGCTTTTTTTAAAAAATGTTTTTTAAATTTTTGGTGATGTTCCAAATTTGAAAGTGTGTTTTTCGAAAAAAATATTAACTTTAAAAATTCATAAAAATACGATAGCGAATCAAGTTCAAAAAAATATAAAAAAAAAAAAATTCCGTCAAAAAATGAGCCCGCTAGTGCCGCAACCAGTACGAAAAACATGGTTTCAAGATAAACGCGTTCAAAGTTTGTGAACAAAAAAAAAAAAAGTTTACCTTCAATCTGCCATGCCTGCTTCGTACTGTATGCCTTCGTTATCTTGTGTTGTGCTGTTTCTTATAGTTTTTTGCAATCGTTTAGCAATTCGGGCTTCTTTTGAAGCTTCATATGCCTTCACTCTGGCGCATTTCAACCCGTAGGAATTTTTTTCCATGAAATTTTTTTCTTAGAATCTTAAGAATATTTACTAAAATACAAAATTATTAAAAAAAGTCGATTTCAAAAAACTGCCAATGTCATGTCCCCCCTTAAATACAGGCTGAATCGGATAGCGAGGTCAATTCGAAAGCAGATAGTTCCTTGCGTCAAGATAATAAATTCGTATGCGAGGGGGGCCTATTATCAGTCCCCTCCTAGTTATAAGTAGAAAAAAGTCGAATTTTATGCAATATCACTTTTTACGCAATTACTTTAAAAGTATGGTAGCTACGTAAGATTTAAGACCAGTTTTAAAATTAAATTAAACAGTTCGAGTTAAAATTAAAACTAATTAAAGTTTCTTGTACGTTAATGAAAAAGGAGTTGATCAAACTCAAAAATATTTTATTTTTACTAAAATTATTAGTTCGAGTGCGATTTTCTCAACATGTTATTATGAAAAAAAATTAATTTTTATAACGTTGTTTAATACTCTCAAGTAGTTTCTAAAATTTTTTCATAATAAGTTTTTACCTTCGATCAACAGATTATCTGATTTTGGAGTTTAAATTTGTGCTCAAAATGCCTATGTAAAGCAGAAAAGCTCACATTGGTATGCAAATAAAAGGAAGCAAGATTTACTATCACTGTGATGTTTTTGTTGTACGATCGACAGAATGAGAGTGAAATTAAGATACTATTATTACCGATATAAATACTAAATTTTTATTTTATTTATTAATAACTAATTTTTTTTTATTATAAGGTAAGACACTATTCGAAATTCATAAAACTATAAATTTAAATAACTTAACTTAAGTTTTCTTTGAGCCCAAAATTGAACCGTGGATCTAGCTGTTGACAAACTGTCTCCTCAAACCACTGGCTCCCCGATGCAATTTATTGCTTTTATATTAAGTGCATATACAATATATAATGATTGGAATCGAGACCTATATAAAATTTTACTTAAGGAAATTCAGAGAAAAGAGTAATAAAGTTTCAACGTCGCGCGAGCAAACTCCTGAATAGACGAGTGGATAGAGCATGAAGCTGTCGATACAAAGGATCCGAGCTTAATCTGCACTGGTTGGGCCATGGTATATAAAAAGATTTCAAAATGTACAAGTTTTCTGTTCTAAATGAAATGATATGATGAAGTGATGAAACCTTAAAGGTAGATTACTAAAAACAATTGAATTTTTTTATCAGTTTCTGATTTCCTGAATAAGCCTTGAATAAAAACCTTATATCAAACTTTATAGAAGTTCTTGTATGAAGGCAATAATTTCATACGCCTTTTTTCCTTGCATAGACCTTTTATAAAACTTGTTTCAAGGATTGTTCAAGGAAGTTTAAATTCTTCTTCCTACATAAATTCCTTATAAAAATCCTTATTCAAGGCTGGTGAAATTGTTACCTGGGAAGAGTCCTGTTTCGCACAAGTGTGTTGTTGGAGAGAAAATTAAGGGCCTTTATATACAGAAATGGATATTCGTCACTGATCCTGCACTAAAAACCATTCAGAAGCAATGTTTTGAACAGCGACTCCATACTGGTGTCTAATGAAGTTTCTTCTAATGCTTTTGCAAGTTGCGTACAAAGGATTTTGAATCCATGAACGCATTTTATTTTTTGTATTCTGCTCTTCGGGAAAATACGTCTCAAATCATGTCCACACAGCATTGAGATATTGGACTAATTCTTCAAACATATCATGTTGAAACATTTCTGAGTCGCTAACAAACTCACTGAGCGATGATAAGCTTTCAATTTCTCTCTTGCCAACACAAATATTCCAAAATCGAATCTTCTTTTAAAAGCGATAGTTTTGATACTAGCGTTGAACACTGTTCTCTGTATTTGGGTAAGGGGTCGTTCATAAACTACGTTACCAATTTAGGTGGAGAGGGCGGAGAAGGGGGTTTGAAAAGCACTACGATAGCTAACGAAGGGGTGGGGATGGCTCCAGATATTGTAACGTTACCAAAATTTAAAAAAAATTCGAAAATAATTCATACTAAAAATACCCCAACATTTGAAAGCAATGTCATTCGTACATCTTCATGTTTGACAGTCTAAATTGACGGTTAACTATTGACGAGTGTAAGCGCTTTTTTTTCATATGTTACGTTACTTTATAGGGGGAGAAGGAGATTTGAAATGTACCACGAAAAGTGACGGAAACTGGTAATGTAGTTTGTGATCGAGCCCTAAGTAGATACGACTCGTGATTTGGGATACTCATATTATTCGAGCCGCCGCATTGCAGCTTAGTAGAAGTACGTATGAATCGGGTCGCGTGCACTAAGAGTTGAGTAGGTTTTTGTACTTGTTTTCTAAGAGTCACAAAAAAGCTATCCGTTGCAGATAACTGGTCCGTACTCCACGTTGAACTCGCTTAAACAACAACAATATGCATGCTTGTGCTTTAACGAAATTATTTTTGCATTTGAATTTTTTTATTGAAATATAAACTCAATTTTGTTTGTCGAAAGCCATAATGTACAATATTTTCTGAGACTTTGCGGAGCCCTAAGGTTCCGCGGAGCACACTTCGAGTAACGCTGCTGTAGGCTATAGAACTGTTTTCAACAAGCAAGCTAAGAATCAAAAAGTCTAATAGCTAGTATTTCTCTCTTAGTCGAAAAACATATTTTTTTAAGAAAATTTGATTCTTAAACTAAAATTCTTAGTTTCTTAAGACATAGGTAAATATTTTTGTTTTTTTTAAATTTGAAATTTTCAATTTTCAAAACAAAAACTGGTGATTTTTGAATTTGAAATGGGTTTTTTCTGAGTGTATACAAAGACTTTTTTATTGGCCCTCCATAAGGGTTATTAACATTTTTAAGCAGTAAATAACATTTGTAGTTATTGTATTTTAAGTTGCTTAGTCTTAAAGAAGATTTGTCCATACACGAAATTAAATAAAAAAAAAAACACAGGTGCGTCGTTGGACACACGAAGCTTTTTCGCAGTTACATAGATTTGATAGCTTAATAATTTTTTCTTTTTAATAAATTAACTTTTATATTCAAAAATTTAAAATAACATAAAATAAATTACATATATACAGAAAACATATTTACTGCTTATTTTTTTATTGTTGAATGTCAAATTTCCACGCCAATTACATATAAGGGCATATAATGCCAGCGACTCTCCATTTTAACTCTCCACACATGGTTCTGAACTTGGCTGCACTGACTCATGCATGCGTTTGTTGATTCCATATTTATTGATATCTATTTTTTTGACACTTAAAAACGCACTTGTCAACGCACTTGTCATAGAGTGTAAATTATTATTTCAGAGTTATTTCACTTAAAAACATGAAGAAAAAAACTCTGTTAACCTCTGTTAACACATGCCAGAGATTTAGCAGAGTTGATGCAATCTCTAGATAATAATTTATACTCTATGTCTCTAGATAATAATTTACACTCTATGCCAACAGCACCACAAAAGCATTCACAATACAAACAAACCGATGCTGGAGACACCTTGTGGCAAATAAAAGCAAATTTTTGATAGTTGTAGCATAGCAAATACACAATCCTCTATCTATTGATAGATGGTGACGATCTACTGCAGCATAGCTTCTGTTATAATTAGGATTGAATTAACAACTCTTCCTAACAAGGCTTTGTGCCCCAGTGGATAGTGCATTGTACTCTCATGTACGAGAATTTGGGTTCGATCCCCACGGGCAGGCCCCCAAATATTTTTAGTATTTAATATTAAAGTATTAAATTTTCTTGTTGTAATAAGCACTCTAGCAACAAAGAAATCATCAAATTTCAAGAAAAAATAGGTCAAAAATATTTCAGATATCACTCACTTTAGATCGTATGGTTACTGTCGGCCAATGTATAAAAAATGGGCATGGCCGCACTATATCTACGCCCACTTTATCGAATTCATGCTTATTCCTGAGTTGTACACGTTTTCATAGCCAATCTTGGTATGCAGGTGCTATGGGTGCAACTGGCAGTCACTATGTAAATAAAAATGTTGTCACGCCCCCTTTTACCGCCCACAAATCAGTAAAAATGGTTTATATCAGACGGCTCTTGCCGTAGATGACTAAGATTTGGTAATTTAGTTCATATGGTTACTGTCGGTCAATGTATAAAAAATGGGCATGGCCGCACTATATCTACGCCCACTTTAGCCTGCATAGCCAATCTTCGTATGCAGGTGCTATGGGTGCAAGTGACAGTCACTTTGTAAATATAAACGTTGTCACGACCACTTTCACCGCCCACAAATCAGTAAAAATGCTTTATATCAGACGGCTTTTGTCGTAGAAGACTAAGATTTGGTAATTTAGTTCATATGGTCACTGTTGGGAACTGTTTAAAAATGGGCGTAGTCGCACCATATCTACGCCCACTTTTTCGAAATCATGCTTATTCCTGAGTTGCACACGTTTGAGAGTAACACTTGATATGCAGGTGCTCTAAGTGGCAGTCAATATATATATATAAAATTTGCCTCGCCCACTTGTACCACCCACAAAAAAAACAAAACGAAATGGCCACTTTCAGTCCTTGAAAGTACTTTGACCGAGCTTCTTATGATCAATTGTGTTGTGAGTGTTGTGGAATGTTTGAACACAATTGATCGAGAACTGGACCTACATGTTTTATGCCGACTCCGAACGGCTTACGTTCTCAAGAAGCTTTTCATGGCAGTTTTTATTCTCTGAAGTTTGCCATTGTATGCAGAGAGATGACGGCCGAACAGAAAAATTAATTCAATCGAAAAACTTTCCGTGTCAGGTGGGATTCGGACCAGGGTTCCCTCGCGTATGGGCCACACACTCTACCCGCTACGCCACGGCCGCCACTTGGTTTCTTTTTACCCACAAATTAATAGAACTTCTATAAATCAGACGATTCTCATCGTTAAATACTAAAATTTGGTTATTAAGTTCATACGCTTACTCTCGACAGCTTTGCAAAAATTGTGCATGGTAGCACTATATCTGTGCCCACTTTTCAGAAATAATTTTATTTAATTTATTTATTTACTTATGTATTAATGTACTATAGTTCATTACAATTTAAAAATTATAACTAAGTTAGCTGCCTGGGCTATCGGTTAGAAATAATTTTAATTCCTGATATCTGAACGTTTTGATAGACAAACTTGGTATGTAGGTGCTATGGGTCAAATTGGCGTTTACTTTATATATAAATGTTGCCACGCCTACTTTCAATGCCCACAAATCCATAAAAAGGATATATATCAGACTTTTTTTACAGTAAAAGACTAAAACTTGGTAGATTAGTTCATATGGTTACTGCCAGAACCCTTAAAAAATGGGCGTGTCACACTTTATTTAAGACGACTTTTCAAAAATCATTGTAATTTCTGAGCTGTACGCGTTTTGATAGTGGAACTTGGTATATAGGTGCAATGGGACCAAGTGGCGGTCACTTTATATATAAATGTTGCCATACCTACTTTTTCTGCTCATCTATCTATCTGTAAAAAATGTATGTACTCACAAAAAAAAAGGTGTTCGGGTCGGTTCCTCAAAATAATGCTTTATGTTATGATGATTCCCTAAATATTTCGACTGTAGCGATAGTCATCCGTGAGCTGGAATGGTTTGAAATAAAAAAAAAAAAAAACAAAAAGGAAATGGCCATTTCAGACTTTGACCGAGCTTCTTATGCGTGCGTGTTGTGAAATGTTTGAACACAAATGATCGAGAACTGGATCTACAAGGCTTATGCCGACTCCGAACGGCTTATGTTCTCAAGAAGCTTTTCATGCCAGTTTTTACTCTCTGAGGTTTGCCATTGTCTGCATAGAGATGGCGGCCGAACAGAAAAATTCATTCAATTGAAAAAACTTTTTGTGTCAGATAGAATTCGAACCTGGGTTCTATGGTATACAAGCCTCTCACGTCAACCAGTATGCCACGGAATGGTTTGAAATATTCTGTAAAAATCGAGTTTTTTATAAAAATATTTACTGGTGCGGTAGTTAAAAATAACAAACGGTCAGAAATAATAGTAATTAAAAAGTTCTTCCAATCTGCACTAATAAATTTTAAATTTTTACTCTACTCTATAAATTTGAATTTTTTTTTTTTTTTTTTTTATTATTTTCACTAAAATGCAAATTAATTTTTTTTTTGTTTTGCCATTTTACTTTTAGTCAAATAAATTATCTATGGATAATAAAATAAAGTGTAAAGTGAGTTGCTAAATTGAATGAAATTACAAAAAAATGTACACATTTTTTACATTGTACAATTTATTTGACTAAAATTAGTTTAGGAAAAGATTCGTTTGAATTTTAGTGAAAATAATATGAAAAAAGTTAAAACAATCCAAAAAATCCGCATTATCTTTGGTCCAACGGAAAAAATTGAAGATTTTTGATGCAAAAGAACTTTTTCATTACTCTTATTTCTGACCGTTTGTTTTTTTCTAACTGCCATACCAGCCAATATTTTTAGTCGAAATATTTTGGGGATCATCATAACATAAGCCATGGATTATTTTGAAGAACGAGACTGAACAAATTTTTTTCTAAAGAGCGTGAGGCGACTTAATGTATATACGTATGTGGGTATATGTGTATATCACGTAAAGGCTTCGAAACCGCTAAGCCAATTTTTATACCAAAGCGTTGAGAGGGTTCCTGTGAAGTCTGGTGCCGATCGTAAAAGGCACCTTAAATACACCTAAAATTTTCGATTTCGAACAGTTTTGGAATTATAGGTGGCACAGCCTCGGAATTCAGTATTCGACCTCAATTTACACATGCCGTTGCACAGGTAACATTTTATGGGTGTTGGACGAGGGGCGTGGTACTTTTTCCGCACCCAAAATTTTCGGTGTAGCTTTCGAAATAAGTCACACATTAATAAAACTCGGTAAGAACTTACTATAAAAGCATGGCTTCACTAAAGCTACGCCCTCTTTTAGGGGATAAGCGCTGAGCGCAGCGAAGCGCGCCGGGTATAAGCTAGTATATAATAAATGAAAGAAGCAATAAATTTTATATTATTGTGTGTACTAAGTTTCAAGAAAATCGGAGATGGTCATGCGGTGGCGTCCTGAAGAATAATGAAATGCCCCATGCAGAACTATAAATTGTTGTGGAATTTATCAATATATTATAACTATACTTATGTCTTATAAATAGTCCACGAGCATTTTAAAAAAAGTAAAAAAATGGAAAACTAATTTACAAAATTTATTGCACAAACTTTTTTGATATTTAGGGAAGTTAAAGGATGTTAAATATATTATACATTTTACAAAAAATTTACTTTTTCTTGAAAAACTATGTGTGTTTTTTTGTTTTATTAAGGTGTATAATAATCCTTATTTTCTGTTTCTATGCATTCTAGAAAAACTAAGAAATATGTTTATAAATCCACATACTGGTGCTTTCTCTCCTGATTATTTTCGAACCCTTCTAAATATTTTTTTTTTCTCAAATTTTTCCCGTTTACAATTGGTATCTACTCAGCTGTCCTCAGAACTTATTCTTCGAACTATAGAATTATAAAAAACAAAAAAATGAAATCGTGTTTTTTAACAAAACTCATGTTAACACAGTGAAACAAATTAGCTCCACATTCATTGGCAACAAACGATCAGCTGCTGCTTTTAAAGTGCCTCTAAACAAAAACCCTTTTATTTCAAATTACTTTTCAAAATGTAAGTAAAACATCAACTTCATACCAAATAAAATAATCCTTTAACATGGTCGAAATCCGTAAAGAAACGTAAACGTGTTGCACCTGTTTAAAGCCAGCGTAGCTAATGATCAATAATTATGTCTACCACTCTAATGGGTGCGCTTTATACAGCTAATGGAGAGGACACCTTAATTAAAATGATCGCCGCCGATCATTCTTGATTGATCTTAGGTGTCTAATGCATTAGATTGAGGTGGTATTAAATAAAAATCCTTAAAAGAAAATGAAAGAATTATTATGTTCTACATTAAGAGTGAAAGAAAGCAGCAGGTCAAGCAAATTATGGAGATTGTGTTGCACTCTAATTTATGCTGGCACCTTCTACTTGCGTCAACATTAATAAAGGGCTGACGATTTTCGCTCTACTATTAATAAGCAATTATTTAATGCTTCAGGAGAGCGGGTTGAGTACATTTTTATTTGTTCTTTCTGTCAGCATTGATCGATGAGTGCTGACACTGTTTCTTGTTTCTTTTTGGTATCCCTTGTTTAAGTGTTTTGGGAAGTGTTTGTCTTCAATTTAATACTAACTCGATCGATCGTTTGTTCTGTAGTTAACATAAACAAACTGCCAATTTGCTGCTGATCTTGGTTTCTGCCAAATTTTCGTTGAGCCCCGTACAAACAAGATAGTGTTGGCAACGATCATCAGCTGGATCGTTTAAGAGTACAAATGAGCTCTTCTGGACTTGCTGGCTTACCTAATTATATATAATTTATTTATTATTTTTTTATCGTCCACTTGTACTAGCAAAACATCTCGCTTCCTATGTTTTTTAAGTGCGGATTTGTTGAAGTTGCTTTCGCTCTTCGCACTCTCCAAATACATGGCTATGACCAGTTGTCGGCTGCCGGGATAATGAATGAGCATGATCACATATGACGGTATTAAATACTCGGTTCGTAATGAGGGAGTTGATGATGATTTTATTGTTTTAGTAGTTTTTCTTGCTTTAAGCGTTTTCATTTTTTTATTTTAAATGCCGTTGAGCAGGTGAGCAGCGGGTCAGAGCAAATGTTATTAGCATGATGATGGTAGACAGTTGGACGGATGGTAACGTATGTTTTTTTTTTTTTTTGACAGGATACGTAACTTTTGTTTGTTATACAGTGTTTGTGTTTGTTGAATATAAAATGATTAATTGACATTTCAAGCTGAAGGCAATAATTCTTGCGATGAAAATTTTAAACAGTTATTAAATATGTTGATACTTTGAGGAAATACATTTTTTCCAAGTTGTTGTTCTAAACAACTTAAAACTCCATTAGAAATTAATAACTTTTAGTTATTCAAAGTATATATTTTGCAAACTGATACTCAGACTTTGTAGCATCTAAGCCACGAGAACTAGACATGGGTAACGCAGTGAAAAACTCTGCGCTGATATACCAACTAAAACGCAGTTAACTGTATCAGCGAAATGCGTTAACGCAATTGTGTCATGTAATAATTTTGAATTGCAGATTCCTGTATTTGAATAGCTGAATAGCGTTGTGAGATTTTGTGTTGCATAACTCACCGAATTATGAGGCACATTTTTTGAGTGTGGTGGGTAGCGCATTGAAATTTGTGGAGGAAAGCTTCATTTAGAATAAATGTAACAAATCAAATCAAAACCCGGTAGCAAAATGTTTCATTGAAGCAAGGTTATTATAATAAAAGAATATTGGTCATAAATTCAATAAAAACTACTTAATCAAAAACAAATCAATACGATCACAAACCTCACAAAAATTAAGTCAAGTTGTACTAATTGTAATTTCAAGGTAGATATAGAAATCAAACATATACTTTCGCGTACACGTTTCTGAACTGCAAGACAAGTTAGAATTTTAAAGTTGCGCTTAATTTCGTTTACATTTTGAAATCGAACATGTTCGAATAAACAAAGAAAGAATAACTGGCAAGAAACTACTTATTTGTATTGTTGCGCTAGAGCGTTACTCTTTATAAAACAAGTGTATCGGGGCAATAACGCAGTTAAGTGCTTCAACTCAATAACGCAACGCAGCGCTACGTTACCCATGTTTAACGGGAACCACAAGTTTTTAGTATAAACTTGCCAACATCCAACTTAGCTTAACATTCAGTGGAGTTTGTTATGATGCCAACATCAACACCAACTCAAGTGTCATCATAAATGCTGTGAATTATGTTCTTGTGGTTTTGCACATATCATGCTAATCTCAATATTTTGATGTATTTTAATTTAATAACTCAAAAATGAACCACACTCGAAGTAGTTACCTTCAGAAGATAAATTTTGAAACCATATCAGCCAAGTTTATGGTTCAGAGCTTATTACAACATTGTTGCATGTTATAGCTGCAGAAAATTTTGCATACAAGTTGCTAGCAGTCTTAAAACGAGCCACAATTTAAGCCATGATATCTTCTGTCTTCAAGCCGTACTACGTTGACATCAACTTGAACGTATTTTGCGGTTTGGGCTTATTTCTTTTTATAGCTATACCTAAAACGCAGTTAACAGTAACGAGCCGTTTACAGCAACAACAAGCATAACAACTTTTTATCAACTTTGCTACACTGCGAAAAAATAAATTCAAGTTGAATGATCATCATTTGTGCCCGAACCAGCTAAAGATGCAAAAGCTCTTTACTTGTATAATTGCTTATACCTTATATAAGATATAACTTATGTTACATAACATTACATAACATTACATAACATAACATAACATAACATAACATAACATAACATAACATAACATAACATAACATAACATAACATAACATAACATAACGTAACGTAACATAACGTAACATAACATAACATAACATAACATAACATAACATAACATAACATAACATAACATAACATAACATAACATAACATAACATAACATAACATAACATAACATAACATAACATAACATAACATAACATAACATAACATAACATAACATAACATAACATAACATAACATAACATAACATAACATAACATAACATAACATAACATAACATAACACAACATAACATAACATAACATAACATAACATAACATAACACAACATAACATAACATAACATAACATAACATAACATAACATAACATAACATAACATAACATAACATAACATAACTCAACATAACATAACGTAACATAACATAACATAACATAACATAACATAACATAACATAACATAACATAACATAACATAACATAACACAACATAACATAACATAACATAACATAACATAACATAACACAACATAACATAACATAGTATAACATAACATAACATAACAAACCCCAGATTTCAAAAGCGATTAGCTTTATTATATGCACCGAGAAAAATACTAAAGAAAAATTAATTAAACTAAGCTAGCCCATCTCTAGCTTCGATGGTTTGGGCCTGTTAAGTTCTTGCTCAACACAACAAAGTTTTAATTGTTCCCATTTTATGGGGATGATGAATTAACGATATATTTACATATTCATGGAAATAACTTGTATAATTTGTTTTCGTTTTAAAATTAAAAAAATCCATATTAATTTTGGATATTATTTTTTCTTAAGCCTTAACAAAAAATAATGCGCTGAATGCGCTGCTTCATTTCAATAATTGACAGTTTATTTTTTACAAATAATAAATAAGCTTAAATCATTTTTAATTTTTTAAAATATATATGATAATCGTTTAGAAACTTGTCCAATCCCATACTTATTTGCAGACTCGCATTCAAGCGCGCAATATAATAAAATAATTTAAAAATAGATCATGTTACATAAGTCCTCGTAAGCCTTATGGAATAATTTCGTAAATATTGCATTTGATTTTATCGTAAGTTTTCCCCCCAGCTTTTTTTTTATATTTATTATGTTGATACAACAGAATTTAATGGTGTTTGTGAAGTTTCGTTCCCCCAACATTTGTACTGTGGTATGGAAATTATATTACGCACTGATCATATTTGTGCCAGACAGAGCAAAAAAACTTGTCCGCAATATTCTTACGTATTACTTTTGAGGCAATCAAAAAGTGGTAATTTGCTATCCAAAAATATTAGCACAATTAACTAAATTGTTTTCTAGTCATAATACTTAACGATTACGGACATATCAATGAAAGAAAAAATAATCTTCAATTAATTGTCAAATGTCAAATTAATTGTCAAAGTTCTAGATTGGATACCTCGAGGTTCATGGGTTTGTCCACCTTATTTTTTGCTCAAGTTTCATATATATGCGCTTGAATGCTTGAAATGGTTGATTTGTTATTTTACTGATTCCAAATAATTTTGATATTTGAAAACGAGATGATAAAATTAGTGAAATGGAAATATATATAAAAAAAAAATAAGACTGGAACTTCGCTTGTTAATGAAATGGATCGATTTTTTATTTCTTACAACATTTCAAGTTCAACTTTGTAGAACACGCAGTTAAGGGAAAAAGCTTTTAACTAACTTTTAATAAAAACTAACAAATTATAATTTTTATGACAATTATGTTGTCGGCAGAACCTTGCGCGAACTTAATATTTTCATTTGTTCGTTCGTTCGTAGAAAAAACTCTGCGAACGAACAAAGTTTTAATTTCGATTTTCTACGAACGAACGAACAACTATTTTCTACGAACGAACGAACATATATTTTCTACGAACGAACGAACATCTATTTTCTATGAACGAACGAACAAGCATCTATTTTCCACGAACGAACGAACGAATAACTATTTTCTACGAACGAACGAACATCTATTTTCCACGAACGAACAAAATATTTATTTTATTTCTCTACGAACGAAAATATTTTTTTTTTTTCTACAAACGAACGAACAAACGTTCGTGCAAGGCTATGATTGTCGGCTTTAAGAAAATTTGCAGTGTGAAATAAAATGCGATTGAACGTTAACAATAGGAAGATTTGAGCGCAAAGCTCCAGTTTATAATAAAAACTGAGTAAAAATATAAAAGTCTTAGAACCAGTTTATCTGATCAGCATGATCTTTAAAATGGAATTGCACTACAACATTTACATTACGACTTACAAAAAACAATAGAAATGGCTCTAATTGTAACATTGCAAAATGATATAAAATACATTTTATAAGGAAAGAAAATTCTCAATTTTTACATAAGTTGTATACTTATTCAGCACATTTCTATAAACATTTTGAGGAGTTTCAGCCTACAGACTTATTTTAAAAATCTATTTTTAAATTGTCTATCATTTTGAAAATAAGCTGTATTTTTCGATTTTTCTGAAACTGTTTTTGGAATAGTTTCTGGAATTGTGTTTATACCATTCTTACACGGAAGTTAGCTGGTGATATGAGCTCTAAAAAACGACACGTTAGAAAAAGGGAACATATGAAATCGAACGAAAACACAACGAAAACGAAAGAATATTTCAAAATGGAACTCACGAAAGCAACCCAGTTGGCAATGGCAGAGGTTCGAGACACTACAAGCAGGCTTGTATAATGATTTTATAGCCCTTCCACACTTCTATAAATACAGTAGACTTTATATTTCGTATAAAATGGGAACATTTTTCAAGCCATATAAGCGCGCCTCGCTAAAAATGCCTGCTTCTGCACTTTTAAGAAAGGTTAAAAGAAGGGAAAAATCACAATAATTGCAGAAATTCTATTTCTTTCTTCAAATTATTATATGTTTTTTGATTATATTTTATTTTACATATTTTTGTTATATCAGACAACATATTACCAATCTGTAATCTTTGAAATGTCAGTCACGAAGAACATTATTTAAAATAATATCTCTTTTAAATTTATACAAAAAAACTTCGTCAGAAATATATACGATGGGCCAAATACAAGTTTTCTTTTTTTAAAAATGCAATAAAATGAACAAAATTTAATTTTTTCCTTGTATTGTGGCTTTATTAGTAAGATAAACATTTCCATTAGTTATGGAACACAACGTCGTTCAAGTGGCTGCCTCGGCTGGCTTCGCAATAGCGCATTCTGTCACGCCAATTTTTCAAAACCTTGTTGATAGTTTCGGGCTGTAGCTCACGGATTGCTGGGATGATATTGGCCTTAAGTGCTTTAATCGTTTCCGCATTGTTGGCATAACATCGGTCTTTCACGGTTCCCACAAAAAAAAAGTCCAAAGGGGTCAAAACGCAGCTCCGAGGCGGCCAATTGACATCACCAAGACGGCTGATAACACGATTAGGGAATTTAGTGCGCAAAAGATCGATTGTGGCATGGGCTGTGTGGCATGACATGCCTTTCTGCATGAACCAGAGATCGTCCAAATTCATGTCTCCAATTTCAGTAAAAAAAAGTCGGTTAACATGGCTCTGTAACGCCCACCGTTGACCGAAATGCCTAGCCTCATTTTCGAAGAAAAATGGTTCAATCACGCCACCACTTCACAATTCGCACCGCACTGTCACTCTCTGTAGATGCATCGGTTTCTCGACAATAACGTGCGGGATTTCCCAGCCCCAGATGCGGCAGATTTGTTTGTTAACGTAGCCTCCGATATGAAAATGCTTTATTCGCCCAAAACTTCTTTTCAAATAACGCACTGTTTGGAATACACAGCACTCACTTTAGTGCAAATAAGTTTTCAATATTTCCCAACGTTGTTCAAGCGTAAAGCGACTCATTTCTTTCCGCGAAGGTCTGATACAAGGTTTATGTCAAAATTTCGAGCGGGAAACAGCTGTCAGTGTTAAAATAACCTATGATTTAAAAAGAAAACACTAGATGGCCCACCCTGTAAGGAGAATCACTTTTTCTTGCCACATTCCACTTACAGTACTGCATTATAATAGGAATATCGACAGCTTTTTTACTTGTATTACTCATACTTGCTAAGAATTTTTTTTCGAATTTTTTTAAGTGTACTACTACGAGTACAACAAAGTATTGTATAGTGCAGCAAAATTTAATGGCTTCGCTCTGGAAACTCATTAACACTTATTAAATTAAGTGTTGCAAACTTTGCGGTTTTGCGCATATCGGTTGACTTTTAAAAGTTTTGTTGTATTTTTTTTATATTTATTGTATTGTCTGCAATGAAATTGTTCGTTGTTGCTAATTGAATGCAAACTTACGCTTCGATTTGGAAATAAAGATTACGTTTTTCGTGAGGAGAACAATGCTTTTAACTGTTAGATAATATAAATGTGTACCAAGAGAAAACTTGAATAAATTTAGGTTTTATTTTTATTAAATTAAACTGCTTGCAAAAAAAAAGAGCAATTTGCTTGACACCAATTTAATTGCAATAATTTTTGTTTGAAAATTTACTACGTTTTTTGTTAGGAGAGGAAAAAAATCCTTTTTTATAGCTAAAATTTTAAAACCATCAAGCTAATTAATATTTTCCACATTCATTATAATTATTATGAAATTCAATTTATTTTTACTTTACTATTATTTGAAGTTAAAAATTTTCATTTAGTATTTCGCAGTCATTACAATTAACTTAATGACAAACAAATATGGCGTCAATAATAACCTCCCACAGCGTCGTATATCATTGTTTATCAATTTCATTTATATTGTAGACAACAACTTTGTAAAAACTATTAACTTAAATGCACTGGCGCGTGGACAATCGGCATTAAAATGGCTGCCAATTACCATCATCGACAACAATAACAATAAAAATAACAGAAACAAAAACAGTATAAACAACTATGTTTACGAGTGAATGAAAACAGAAAATAAAAACGCAAACGATACAAAATAATAACATGTGAGACATAGCCTGCCACACCCACTATCGCTGGCTTCCCAGCTTTCAACAACTGGGATCTAAGCAAGCAGCATTATTTCTGTGAATTTTTTTAATTTCCATATATTTGTTTTTTTTTCTTTCTTTATTGTCTTTTGCTGCCATTTCTATTTTTATTCCATTTCGTATACAATTTCATACCATTTAAACGTAAGTTTTATTCAGTAAAGGGTTGGTTTGGTGTGTACTGCTGGAGGTGTTTCTTTTATTTGATGTTGGATAAGGGGGGAACAGCTTACAATCAGCGTAAAAGCCGTCATTAGTTGAGTGGTATTTTTGTAGGGGTATTTTAAGTACAAACAATTGTTTGTTTAATAGGGCCTTGACCTCTATGCTTAGAAGAAAATTTTGATAGTATTTGTTAAATATATAAAAACCCAAAAAACATAAGTTTTCAGAAAACCACTTTAACCCTTTCAGTATATGACAAAAATGTACATTCTAAATAAAGTAAATAAAAAAAGTAAATAAATATTAATATGGAAGTAGGTTTTTGAGCATGTCAATTACAAACGACATTACTTTTTACTAATTTTTTTTTCCAAGTAAAACAAAAAAATTGTTTTTTTTTTTATCACATTCACTGCTATTTTGCATTTATTCTATAAAACATTAAACAATAAAACAAGCAAATAAGTTTATTTATAAATATAATAAGAAAAAATAAACTCTCACTCACTTTGTTTGTTTTCTTTTCGGCTCAATATGCTCTCATAAAATGAGCACCGTGCTATTGTTATGAACACAAATTTCGTAAGGAAAGTCAAAAATAGCAGAAAGAATAGATTAATGCACTGTTTTCAATGCATTCTTTATGAAAAATAACGGTTTGATTTGTGCTACACTCATTTCAAATGTATGTCGATTACAATGGACAAGGTTGACGAAAGGGTTAAATATTGTTTTTAATTCAGAGTTCAGAAGTGCTGAGAAACATCATGGTACATGGAAAAATTCTATCATATAAGTTTTACAGAAAACTCGATACATTGTTAAAGCAAGCTTTGCAATTTTTAAAAAATATTAGCCAACATAAGTAGATAATTTTTGGTTGCTCAAAATTTTTTACAAAAATTATTTTTTTTCAAAGGGACAGAAAAAAAATGAGAGTTCTCGGAGATCGATTTGGCGAGATCAAACTCAAGCAATGACTCACAAGAATTTTCTCAATCTCAGTCCCAGAATTGTATGCATAAAAATTAGATCAATCTCATGGCAAGTTACTCAATATAAATGAGATCAATCTCAAAGCTACCTTTAAATTTGCAAGGTAATTTGCACGACTTAAAGCTCATCTCTTTTTCTGAGAAAGAAATACAAAATAAACATGTTTCAAAATTTCAATTACAGCACAAATTTATGATGTTATTTTGTTGAAAAGTTGTAGGAAGCTATCAAGCATTGGAGATTATTATAAAAAATTTTTTTAGACAAGTCAGTTTTTTTTTTCGAGTAAGGCTGTCGCAATAAAGTTCATATTTTTTATTTTATAACAGATATAACGAAAGCAATAAAGCGAAATCTGTAAAAATATTTGTTGTTTTTACATAAATTTTTATTGCAAAGAGTTTTTTTAAAGGTGTTATGCTGAAATTGTGCGACAGCTCTGAATTTTTGACCAGATAAGGTTTGTTTCAACTTCATCTTGGCTTTTTTTTAATTCAACAAATAACCCTTTGACGCATAAAGGCCACATTTGTCCCCACATAATTTTCACAAGTTACAGTAATACTGGCTAAGTAAAATCTTCTTAAGATCTTTATTTTTAAATTTTACACTACCTTGTCTAGTTTACGCTATGGCAACACTAAATAAAAGTAGTATGTGTCAAAAAGTTATACGCGCGAAAAGTGAAAAAAAATTTTTACTAGGCGTAAACATTGAAATATAGTTTTTTATTATATAGAGACGTTTTACAACAGCTTTTCTTTAGAGTTATATGCACAGGTAAGTAGTTGTAAGTAAGTAAGTAGTAGGTAAGTTTCTTAGTAGAAATAATGCATATTATGTAGAAAACTAAAAAAGGGACTCGGGTGTCCTTATATGCATCAAAGGAAACTTTTGGTTCAAACTAATGGAGTTGTTTGGTTCAAACTAATACACCTTAAGGCGGTCTTCTCATTCAAAACCCGTTTTTTGGACCCTTTTTAAAAAAATTCTTATTTGAAAACGCAAAGAATAATTGAAATCTTTTTTTATTTATTGTATTACAAAAGGTTCAAAGTAAATAAAAAAATTTTTTTTGTCTCGATACGTGGGCTGTTCAAAAAGTAATGAGACTTCAAAGTTGGTGGTGAAAAAAAAAGGTGTCATCACGGCGGCCACGATTCCGGGTCTCCGGAGCGTCTGAAATGAAAAAAAAAACGGGGTTATAATCAGTATAGATGTAATTCTCGGGTGAACCTCAAGCTTAATTTTGTGATTTTTTGTCCCTTTTGAAATTTTGTGAATTTCGGGTTTTTTTTTTTGTAGTTTAGTGTAAAAAAAAAATAGTAAAAAATTTTTTAAAACTATGGTCGAGGTTCACCCGAGAATGGTGACAATTCTGCGTCGATTCCACTTTGTTTCATGAAAATCGGTTCAGTTGAACTGGAGATATCATGGCCGCCAGTTCAAAAAACGTGGGTTCGAGATAAACGCGTTTAAAGTTTGAAGTAATTTTTTTGGGAAAAAAAAAAAAACAAAAATGTTTAAATGCAGTTTTAAAGAGCTGACAATTTTTACTTACAAATATTAGTCGGCGATGCCAGCTCCATACAGGCCACCTTCCTCTTTTTCGTAGAAACTGCTTTCTGCTGCCCTCTCTGCTCTGCGAGCCGTTCTGCCAGCTTTTGATGATGCCGCAGCTCGAGTCTCTGATCGGTTCAATCTGTCTTCATTGCGAGATAGTGCGTATTCGTATGCGTTTTTGCCAATCGCAATACCCATCAAACCCATAATTTTAAGTATGGGTATAAAACCGTCGTTGAAGAGGCACGTTGCAATGAAATTGGCCACTTCGATGGTGCGTGCGCCTGAGTTGATGTGTTTGGGCGAAAGTGACCAAAGAACAGAATTGTAGAACTCATTGGAATTCTGAGTTTCAGGTCCAAGGCATCTTTCAAGCAAATTATCTGCCGACAGCGCTTCGTAAGCTGGTTTTATTACCTCCATCACCTTCTTGTCCATCAGACCTTGCTTCACAAAAAAGGCTGTATCTTCTAAAGTATTTCGAATTTCTAAAAATCCTTTTAGGGGCATATTCACAACTACCCAAGCTATAAATAAATGCAAAAAAAAAAGTTGAAAAAAAAAGTTGCTCAATGAGAAGACCCCCTTAACGCATATTGGGACACCTTTGTCCCCTTCTCAAAAACACAAAAATATTCAGAACTTGTGCCTTATATATTACTTTTAAAATAAATTAGACCAAAATAAATAGATATTAATAAACAAAATCATTTTTACTCTCTTGGATTACTTATAAACGTGAAAAGGTTAAAGGACAATTAAGTATAGGGTCATATAATTTGCTCAGTAGAGGTAAAAAAATAGGATGAAAAATAATACATAGAGAGCGTTTGAGAAAAATAAAACTTAAACTTGCTTGTAGTGCAATAAATTTAAAAATGAAGTTAGATGCTTTATATACGAGTACATTGGATTGATAGATAACAAATCGACCACAACCAGGGGGTCAATTCCCGTTTTGCGTTAAAGTGAAGTGAAAAAAAAACTTTTCACAATCGTTTTCATTTGACGTCTTCACTTTTTCACTTCACTACGCACAAAAACGCGATTCTTGTTCGTCTAATGAAAAGTAGTTGCTGAATAGCATATCACAGTTGCTGAATGCCTATTAAACAAAGCTTTTATGAAAAAATGTAAGCAATGTATAAGAAAGAAGGAAACTTTTGCAAAAATTACTTCATCATTAATTTCATTTCATTTGCGCAGAAGATATTGGAAATAAATAAATATGAACAAGATAAGTTTTGCGACAGCATAAAACAGCCAAAAGTAGTAAAGTAAATAGTATTTACTTGTTATTGGCAATATCAACATTTTCCTCTAAATAGTTGATAAGATACTGTTTCTGCGTACCGCTTGCCCTTTTTCCCTAAGCGGCTTTTCTTTTTACATTATTTATTTTTAATTTAAAGTCGTTTTCTGTCCATAACGTGCGTTTGCTACCGGCGTTAACTTTCTTTCCATTTTAGCGAAAAATGAACAGCTGTTGCCCTTTTAGCACACAACGGGAATCGCATTTTCCGTGTAAAGGTGAAAACATATTTTTACATGACGATAACGCAGAACAGGAATTGACCCCCAGGACTGATGAATAAATAAAATTTTTTATCATTTCGTTTTGACAATTTGCTCACTAAGAGCTTTTACTTGAAGAAGTTTTTCAGACCTTGAGATCCATCTCGATGTACTAGATCTTACAAACGAGTAAAAGGGCTTTTATGCTTGCTTCAACGAGTAGCGCTCAAAAAATCTATTGAAGGCCTTCGAAAGTTTTTCGAATATATAACTACACCTTTTTAATTTTCTTTTTTTTTTGTTTTGAAGCTGTAGTTTATTTTAGACCAAAACTTTTTTTTACATTATTAAAATAAAACAATTCAAGATTTATCCCTGACATTTTGATCCAAAAATATTCTTCGATAAGCTAGAAAAGTGCAATGCCGCGAAAGGCTTTAATTTTTCACTTAGCAAGGTATCTGGAGACTGGTTGACCTCAAAAAAAAAAACATTTTTTTCGGTTTAATAAAGAGTTCTTGGGCGCTTAATCGTTGATTTTTGAAAAACATTAATTTTTGACAAAATTACGGGCGTAGACGAAACTTTTAATATTTTGTGCACAAAATTGAGATCATTTTAGGTTATAAATCATACAATATAAATCATTGCGATACATACTTTATCCAAAACGCCCAAGAACTCTTTACTAAGCCAAGCATTTTTTTTACGTTTAAAATAAAGTCAATTTTTATGGGAGATAGGCGTGATTTTCATCGAATTTTGTCAAATATCATAGTCTACATTAAATTTGTAAATACAAAGGCACTCTGTACGGCAGGTTGGCGTGGTTTTCAACCTTTTTGGCCCATTTTTCAACTTGATCTTCATTTTGAATTTCATTGCGATAATCTTGAAGTTACGACTGTAATCGTGTCGACACACGGAAATCAACTCAGGTGGTGATGCTGATCAAAATTATATAAACATTTCAATACCTGCCACGGCTCCTTATTGGCGTTACAAACGGAATGACAAAGTTAATATACCGCTTACGCATTACGCGTTGGGGTATTAAAATAAAATTTTTTTGAATTAGTTCCCCGGCTAAAGTTATGAATCATGAATAAACATATGAAGCATTATTTTTAAAGTGATCAATCTAAACGGTGGCGGCCGTGGCATGCTGGTTACGGTGCGTGGCTGGTATGTGAAGGAATCCATGTTCGAGTCCCATCTGACACAGAATGTTTTTCAATTGAGTTAATTGTTCTGTTCGACCGTCATCTCTCTGCAGATGACTGGCAAACCTCAGAGAGTAAAAAATGTAAAGCTTATTGAGAACATAAGCCGTTCGGATTCGGCATACAGCTTGTAGGTGCAGGTCTCGATCAAATATATATGAAATATTATTTGAAATACTTCATGTATTATATATTATATATATATATTAGGGCGGGTCGATTTAAAAATCGCTCAATGCTCTGTGAAAATCGTATTCTAGGGATCAAAATAAGAAACTTTGCCGAAGCAACCATACCTCAAAAACGAATTCTGATGTCCCCCAATTTGGGTCGAACTTTTGGGTAGGGGCTAATTTTGAAAAATCCCACTTTGACCCATTTAGAGTGCTCCAATCGAGTCCAAATGTTGGACCGACCCCCACTAACTTTGGAGGCTTGACACACCCATGCCAGTGGCACACCCCCTGGGACCCCCCTGTGGGGTTCCCCATACAAACATTTCAAAAAATCACCAGTTTTGGCACTTTACATGAAAAAATCAGCGAAATGGCTATGTTTTTCTTTATTTTTATTTATTTATTTATAATAATATTTATTATTTATTTATAATAATATCTATTTTTTCTCTTTTGAAATTTATTTAGTCAGAACATATGTAAATGAAAAAATTAATTTAAGTTAGTTATAGAAAAGAAACTTAAAAAATTATTGTTTGAAGTCTTTCTTACTTTCAAGTCTGGGCAATTTCGCACGGCTCTCTAATGTCGTCGCCATAACAGCCTCTACATTTTCCGGTATAACCCGTTTGGAAACGCTAGCTAGCAATTGAACATGTCGTTCCGTTCCTTGTATGTGTGATGCAATTTTTGGATCATTAAACGGTGGATCATCTTGATTTAAATATTCTTTCAATGTATCGTACGGAATGCTTCGCGTGAATGGTGGTTCAAATACGTTATTTATGTCATTCATATTGATCATTTCCGTGTAACTTGTGCCAAGGCAAAGTTAAAACAATCGTATCTCTCTGTGTATTGTGAACTTGTGCTTCTATCCATATCTTCTTGAACCGGTGGCGGTGCGTATGTTGAATCATCGGGATCTTGGTATGTTGGCATTGATGACATAGACGTTGCTCCTTGCTCTTCAGTTTCCATCACAATTGCATTCATTGTTAGTCTTCTCTGATTATGTTGATCGTGCATGAACTCTTTGAGGCGTTCGGGAACCCAGCCGCATGCACATCGAGCTGCCTTCAAATCGCATTTACATGTTCCAATGTAAAAAATTGTTTCCAGAGATTTTACATACTCTGTAAATTGTTGGGTTTTGTTTCTTCTCTTGATTTGCTCTTGATACTTGTCAAGCAATTTATTCAATTTATTAAATACACTTTTTTCAGCATTATTTCCATACCAAGTTTTTCCCAAATTCCATTCAACTTATCTTGTACTTGAATAGTGAATGATTTATGTGAAAACTTTTTTGTTCTGTTTTAGCACGTTCGCTTAAGTAAAAATAATATCTCAAGATATCAAGATGGGTTGGTAAATTAAGATCAGTCAAATCAGTAGACACACCAAAAACAGTAACATCGTGCTTAGATATATGACTCATTGGGTTTTCGATAGTTGTTGATGATGTTGTTGCTTCATCTTGCGGTGTAGAGGATGGTGGATTCATTGTAAACTTTTTGATTTGGAATGGTCAACTTCACTTATTATATTTTTTTTAAATATTTTTTTATCTGAAATTAGCACTTCACACTTTGAGTTCTTCACAACGACTTAATGCATTCACAAAAACTGTTGCGTTATATATGGTCTACGAGACGAGGTTATAAGAATGAAATGGTAATTTCAATTCTACTTGCTGTGTCTTGTGGTGGCTTAAAAGCGCACACAAGCAATTTTAAGATCTGCAATTGTGTCACAGTGATACCTTAATTTTTTAAAAGGGTTGCGGTGCATTCCAGTGATACCTTCATTGTTAAAATGGTTGCATAAAACGCGCATTTCTTAAGAAGGTGCCATAAAATACCCACAAAAAGGGTTGTAAAAACAACCTTCATTTCTTAAGTAGGTGCTATAAAAAAACTACACAAGTAAGTTTACGACATGCAGCTGTGTCTTGTGGTGCCTTAAAAAACGCACACAAGCAATTTTCCGATTTGCAATTGTGTCACAGTGATACCTTCATTTTTTAAAAGGGTTGAATAAATTTCTAAAGAGAAAAAAAAACTGCAAAAAGAAAAAAACAGGCAATTCGCTGATTTTTTCATGTAAAGTGCCAATACTGGCGATTTTTTGAAATGTTTGTATGGGGAACCCCAGGGGGGTTCCAGGGGGTGGGCCACTGGCATGGGTGGGTCGGGCCTCCAAAGTTAGTGGGAGTCGGTCATACATTTGGATTCGATTGGAGCACTCTAAATGGGTCAAAGTGGGATTTTTCAAAATTTGCCCCTACCCAAAAGTTCGACCCAAATTGGGGGACATCAGAATTCGTTTTAGAGGTATGGTTCCTTCGGCAAAGTTTCTTATTTTGATCCCTAGAATACGATTTTCACAGAGCAATGAGCGATTTTTTTGCCTCCCCACAAATCGCCCCGGCCTAAAATATATATATATATATATATGTATATATTTCAAATATTATGAAATATTTCACAACACGCACAACAC
Source organism: Coremacera marginata (assembly GCA_914767935.1). NCBI lineage: Eukaryota > Metazoa > Arthropoda > Insecta > Diptera > Sciomyzidae > Coremacera > Coremacera marginata. The sequence goes on along the minus strand of OU612043.1, from coordinate 175,335,910 downwards.
AATTGATCATAAAAGGCTAATTCAAGTCCTTTCAAGGGCTGAAATCTCAAATTCGTTTTTTTATCCACATTAAATTTTAAAAAATTCCATTTTGAATTAAATTCAAATACATGTAATTTTTAGCAAACTGACGGATTGTAACAAATTAAACGTTAAATGGAAGAAAATAATTAATATATAATAAATAATAATTTACAAAAATGTTACCTTTATAGCCTTTATACCATTCAAGATGGGGTTTCTTAGGATTTTGAAATTACGAGCATTCATTTGAACAATTTTGAACAAATTTTTGTAAAAGGTGTTAAAGATGGTCTTAAGAAAAACTAAGTATTAATTCAGGGTGACTTTATAGATTTCTCGATGCATCTACGATATTACGTTATGCTTTTGGAAAGAATCAGTGATAATGGCAATTTTTACAAATGATCAAAAACGGATATTGTGAATTATAGACCGATCTTAAAACTGCCCTTGATCCCCAAGGTTTTTGAATCGCTAGTCAAGAATCGTATAGATGCTAACGTAAACAATTTTAGATCTGTTTAGCCAACATGGATTTATGAGAGGAAGATCTACTGCTACAAATCTAGTTTTTTTTTAATAAATTTGTTTTAAATTAAACGGAAAGCCATTATCAGGTCGATGTGATATTTACTCACTTTGCAAAGGCCGAGTGCAGCACAGTGTCCTAATATTTAAATTGGAAAAAATAGGTTTAAATTCCTGACTGTTAAATTGGTTCGAAAAATACTTGACGGACCGCAAATAGTTTGTGCAAATAGGTAAGAAAAAGTCCAGAACAGTTTTTAATCTCTCGGGTGTACCGCCAGGAAATCATCTATTTATTCTATGTATAAAAGAATTGCCATCTTATCTAAAGGGGACATAGCACCTATAAATTTTCAAGAAATCAATTTTATTTTTTTATAGAATATGTTAGGATGAACCTTTAAAGACATGATTTTAGTAGTATAAAAGTGAAATTCTCAAAAAAAAAAAAAAATTATCCGTACATATATAGCGAAGCGAGTCAAGGTACTTTCAAATGAATGTCAAACTTTAAACGCGATTTTCTCAAAACAACGTTTTTCAAGTTGGCGTGCATGATTAAAAGAAAAGTATTTATCCGATTGTTCTGAAATTTAAAAAAGTTAGTCTACACATGTTAATGCTCAGAATGACCTACGGATGAACAAATCGGCACACAATTTTTGTGTGCAAAAAATTATTAATATTAAATATTAAATTATTTTTATAAAGTACTTTTTATGTAAAAAAAGCTGTATAAATTTGAAAAAAAATAATAACTCCTTGTATATAAAAAAATTTTTAAAAAAAGCTGCTTTTTTTTTTTGGTTGTTACAAGTATATTATACCTTAAGCCTATATTAGTTCTGTTGTCTCGGAATTGTCTCGGACTGAAAATATCCAGAAAGTATTAACACGCTTTGCGACTAAAAAACTTAATTGGGACGTACTATAGTCGTTGGTCCTCTTTGTGATAAAAAATATTACAGTCACGTCGGAAGTACTTCTGAGTTCTCACAAAATTTTGGGTGATTCACTTAGGTGAATCACTTCAAATCACCTTTAATAATGCTTCATATAAGGCGTGTCCTTCAGATTTTTTTTTTTTTGTTTGGCTTTCTTACATCTTATTGGTCCCTATCTTTTGCACAAGGGTTTTGGAAAATCATAAAAAGGCCAAATATGACATTTTTCGAAAACGATTACGTGAATTTAAATACACTCAGGGAAAAGTCGCAACTTAAAATCAAATAATATCGTTTCAATTTTAAGTTTTACCATTTTTAGAAACTCGTATTTGAATTCACATTGAAAACCTTTAATTTAAATACGAAAACATTTTGATCTTCAATTTCAAGTGGGAAAACTTTAAAATAATGACGAATCCACTTCAGGTTCTTTATGAATTAAATATTATCCACTTCGATATTAATTTGAAAAACTTGCTTTATTTCAATTTCTAAACAGTAGGCTTAGATTTTTCAAAATTTAAAGTTGTAATTGTAAAAACTAAGTTCAAAATATTTGTTTCAAAGTGGAAGACACTTCAGTTTGAAGTTGGACGCATATGTTCTTACATGTGTGTGTGTATGTGCTCAGCATAATTTCGTCGCGATCGTTTCAATAACAGTAAGTTCGTGTATGCAAGCGAGTGAAGTTAAAAAATAAACCATGGAAAACGTTCAGTATATTGATGAGCATGGCCAAATTCTTAACTTGGACACAGCAATTATTAATACTTTTGACCAAGTTACAAGTGTTAATGTCGACACATCAGATTATAATACTTTTGACCAAGCTACAAGTCTTGATGAAGACGACGAGAAACTCGTTCAGCTGCTTAAAGATTTTGAATTGGAAAGCCTTTTCACAAGTCTAAAATGTAAGTAAATTTTATTTTTAATTGAATATCATAAAAACATAAATATTGGGTGACAGCAGAAACAGTGAAAAATATATATTTCATCCTTAAGTTTTGATTGCTTTAATTATTTTTTATTGAATAAAGAAGTCTCAGCATTTAATTGGACTATGATTGAAAGTTTCATTAGTGCTTCTTGTTTGAAGAAGGGAGTTCATCTTTTCAAAAATGTTTCAGTCCATTTGTGCATAACACGCGAATTGTAGGGACTCAAGTGCTAGTGTAGTATTTTAATAAGGAAACATGAGGGACAGGCTGTAGTCTGTGTAGACCGACTAAGAAATACCCTACACCACACCTTGCCATGCATGAATAGTGGGCGGACCATGCCCATTTGTGACTCACAACATCATATCGTTCCCATATGCTCATGTTTCCAATTGAGTGTTTCTAGCTCATGTGGAAATCCTTATATAGGGCTTTACCATTATGGTTTGTATGGGAGGTGGGCGTGTCTGTAGGCAGATCACGCCCATTTTTGGCACATAACTTCGTTTTGATCTTTTATAAACTGACAGTAATTTTTGTTTTTGTAGCTTCAATACCTTGACCTATTCAGGTGTAGAGTACAATTAGACATTTCATTCCAAAATTCAATACGCAATGTTTTAAACTTTTCTCTTCCTGAGTCTTGCATTAGTTTTCTCATAAAATACTCTTTTAAATTTTGAAATTAATTTAAATAGAAATTACTTTCAAAAAAATTGAACATATGAAAAATTTTTGGTTTTTTTAGCTCGAGGTATAACGTTTAAGTCACTTAAATATTTATCAAAAGAAGACATTAAAGAAGCAATTGATAATATTGGTCTCCGGGCGGAGTTTAGAGAGAAGTTGTTTGTTTGGAGGAAACAAGAGGTAATTGTAATAATATTTTAAATAGATTTACCTAAAATTGATAACTTCTTTTTCAAACTCGATATCATACAATCTGCATATGCAATACTTATATAAAACCAATTTATTTTAGTATGATATTGATGATGACACTTTATCATTGGATTCAAAGGTGATTTATTGGCTAAAAAGAAACTTTCAAAATTTACAGGAATCAAAATCTTCCTCAACCGAGAAAATAAACTCTCCGTCTAATGCTAAAATTGTAATATATAAAATATTTGAGGTTTTTATACATGCATATGAATTTAACTTTCAATATTTATAGAATATATATATAATATATATATATAATATATGTATATATATATTATATATATATATATATATTATAAATATATAATAATATATATATAGAATATATATTTAAAAAATTTGATTTTTGAGCATCACACACTTTTTGTAAAACTTTATGGACCCACTCTTAAACCAAAACACCATTTTTTGGTGCATTATCCGCAAGCAATTCAAAAATGTGGACCCATTAAATATTCATGGGTAATGCGCTTTGAAGCCAAACACAAAGAAACTAAAGCTTATTTTAATACCATTACATCAAGACTTAATCGCTCTTGTTCACTTGCCATGAAATCATCCTTAAAATTTTCCAACTTTCTTATGAATTATGAAAACGGATTTGAACTTTTTTTTGACAAAAGCATTTTTTCGGAAGTTAATTTACATGAAATGGAATATTTTCCAAAAATAAGACATTCTAATAATTTTTATTTTGCGTCCTTAAAAGTTTCAGAGTGGGTCCAATATAAAGGTATTATTTATAAATCTAATTATTATTTAGCATTTTGGAATCTATCATTATTTCATCTTTTTAAGATTCATCTGTTTTTTATGTAGAGCAAAATGTTTATGTTATTTGCATTCCTATAAACATTAAACAGTTTTGTAAACATTTTCAATCATATGAAGTAGGTTAGAAGACAGTAGTATGTTTATAAAAAATATTTCTTATTTCACAAGTGTTCCTTTGCATTTATACCAAATAAATAACGGTAAAACGTATGTGAGAAATAAGTTTTTATAGGTTCAACTAATTTTAAAAATTATAATCTTATATAAATGTAATGTTTTGAAAAATCATATAATTATAATATAAATTTACCATATTTATCTAATATTTCAATAAAACCCGATTTTGAAAAAATTGTATTGTTTTATTTTTTTGATTTGGTTTTACGCACCCTGTATCCATTCATATCAAAAATGTTTGGGATTTGATTCAAAGTGGAAATTACTTCGATTCAATAATGAAACGTTGTGGAATCGAAGTGGAAAAGTATTTATTTCAAAGTTATAGCGCATTCAAAATAAAGACGTAAGTATTTCAATCGAATATGCTTCCCCTTTAAATTAAAGTTTTCAATACTTCAGTTTAAAGTGGAAACAACATGAAATGTGCTTTTCCAAGTGGAGGCACTTCGAATTTAATATTTTCGTGTTTGGTGCACTTTCATTCCGAAAAATATTTAAATCAAAGTTGTTTACTTTGATTCTACGTTGTTTTTTAGCTCAGTGTACAATCAAGTGTGGCAAAAAGGAATCTATTATTTTTTGCATGAAATTGAAGACTCTATTTAGCAAAGTTAGAATGATCCGATTTATTTCAAATATGCACCGCTTTGTTCGATAACTTGTTACCACTTTAAAGGCAGTTTCATTATGCCTGTCTTATAAAAACTTTCGTCCCTATTAGCAAAAATCTTGGTTAGTTGATATCCACAAGCTTCTCTTGAGCAAAATCTTTAGATTTAGACAGGAGCAAGTGGTAATGACTTGGTGCAAGGTTCGGATTATAAGATAGATGTATTACAATAGAACCTCCCAACCAAAATCACGGAGCTTCTGGAGAGTCACTTACGATGTCTGTGGCCTGGCGTTGTCCTGATGGAACACTTTTCCTCTCCTATTGGCCAAAGCTGGCCACTTCTGTTAAAAGTACAGGTCCAAAATAGGAGTTGGGCCATAGGAGAGTAGCTCATAGTAGATTATTTCGTGTCAATCCTACCTTCTTATTCCACAAGCACACACCAAAACCTTTCGGACCGTCATTTCTGGTATGACAACCGTTGCGCCACTTACCGCTATTCCACGCTCCATTTGCGTAAGTGAGTAACTTTTCATCACCAGTCACCATCCGTTTCAGAAATGGGTTCATTTTTTTGCGATTCAGCAGCAATTTGCAGAGGAAAACTCGGTCTATGAGGTTTTTTGCGTTAACTCGTTTGGCACCCATACTTCGAGCATCTTTTTGTATCGAGACTTATTCAAGTGTTTCCAAACAGTTTTTTGTGGACGGTTGGACTTGGCGATTTACATAATTATATCGACATTTTCGACAATTGGCCTTCCATAGCGTGGTGCATATTTGAGATCAAAATTACAGGAACGAAATCTATGCAACGAAAATTGTTCATGATTGACTGTTACAGTATCAGAACTAAGAGCCCTATTCACATTATCAGCCGTCTGGTTTGCGTTTTCACCTTTATCGAAGCTAATTTGTAGAATATGTCGTACTTTCTCTTTGCTGGTGTCTATCTTCGACGCTCGCTCAAACAAAACTGAGTCAAGCAATCATAAAATTTTTTGACTAATTTTTTTTATTACGAAATCTAATCTTTCTAGCGCCATCTAGCATAAAATACATACAATAAGCTCCAGGGAATTTAAAATCTTTAAAGGTCGAAAAGACGAACATAATAGCATTTCTAGCAATACCCATGGTTTTTAGACGACTGGCGAAGTAGACGAGTTCAAAGTTTCGCACTTAAAGGTTGCTATTTATTTCTGTGATGTATAGTATGTAGTGAAAATAGCAACATCCATCTAGAATATTTAGCCAGTATGTGTTTTGTTGAACTTGCGGAGCTTGTGCGCACCAACATTTCGAGTCGTATCGCATAATCCTTTCAACTCTAGGAGCCATATTCAGAAGGTTTACTTACGAAAACATTAGAGTGCCCAACTTTGCCAAAGAATTAAGTTGCTCAGACTACTTTGGCATTTTTTGACATTAAGTTTTGCGGCATCGATCAGCGTTTTACCAAATTTCTTGAAAGTTCTTTCCGAAAATTGTAAAGGGTGATTTTTTAAGAGCTTGATAACTTTTTTTTTAAAAAAAACGCATAAAATTTGCAAAATCTCATCGGTTCTTTATTTGAAACGTTAGATTGGTCCATGACATTTACTTTTTGAAGATAATTTCATTTAAATGTTGACAGCGGCTGCGTCTTAGGTGGTCCATTCGGAAAGTCCAATTTTGGGCAACTTTTTCGAGCATTTCGGCCGGAATAGCCCGAATTTCTTCGGAAATGTTGTCTTCCAAAGCTGGAATAGTTGCTGGCTTATTTCTGTAGACTTAAGACTTGACGTAGCCCCACAAAAAATAGTCTAAAGGCGTCAAATCGCATGATCTTGGTGGCCAACTTACCGGTCCATTTCTTGAGATTAATTGTTCTCCGAAGTTTTCCCTCAAAATGGCCATAGAATCGCGAGCTGTGTGGCATGTAGCGCCATCTTGTTGAAACCACATGTCAACCAAGTTCAGTTCTTCCATTTTTGGCAACAAAAAGTTTGTTAGCATCGAACGATAGCGATCGCCATTCACCGTAACGTTGCGTCCAACAGCATCTTTGAAAAAATACGGTCCAATGATTCCACCAGCGTACAAACCACACCAAACAGTGCATTTTTCGGGATGCATGGCCAGTTCTTGAACGGCTTCTGGTTGCTCTTCACTCCAAATGCGGCAATTTTGCTTATTTACGTAGCCATTCAACCAGAAATGAGCCTCATCGCTGAACAAAATTTGTCCCAAAATTGGACTTTCCGAATGGACCACCTAAGACGCAGCCGCGGTCAACATTTAAATGAAATTATCTTCAAAAAGTAAATGTCATGGACCAATCTAACGTTTCAAATAAAGAACCGATGAGATTTTGCAAATTTTATGCGTTTTTTTTAAAAAAAAAGTTATCAAGCTCTTAAAAAATCACCCTTTACACTTTGCAGTCTTTGTACCCTAATAATATTCTTTAAAGCAGTTGTATGACAGAATTCTACATTCAGAATGAGAATTTTTCTGATACGACCTTTCATAGCCCCTTTGATAATACCGGGACAATATCCTTACTCGTGACATAAGTTGGCATGTTTCCAAAAATATAAGCCACAAGATTTGCTCAGAACGTGTAAACAAGAATAGTTTTAATTTCCGCTTAGAACATCCTTTCAAAGTGTTTTATAAGTATTGTAAGTATTACCAATCCTTAACCTTTTGCTTCTGTCTATCGTATGATCTTCATAAATTGACTGGTAGGAGATATTATTAATGATAGTTCATGAACATCACCAATAACTCTTTAGGCATCTCTTACTACTCTCTGGAAAAGAAAAATCAATGAGGAAATTGAAGCTAAAGTCATATTATAGAGATTCTCTCGACTCAAGAGCTCCATTTTCTGCGGTTTAAAGCAAAAGTCTAAAGTCATTAATTAATTCTTTAAAATAGCATATTTCTTATAAAATTAATCAGAAAAAATATCAGAACTTAGTCAGAAAAAAAAACAGCAAACATATACAGCTAATTGTTACGAAAACCCTTGCACAAAAAAAAAATTGGTCTCCACTACGTCAGCTTTTTTAAATGGCTAATTTTTGCTATTAACTGGTTAATGTGGTGCTTATGAGCCCGAGTGGGCCACCATAGCAGTTTCTACTTTTTTTGTTGTTAGTGTGGAGTGCTTTTAATGTAATGATTGTCAATGGCAGCTCAAGTATCAAGCATGGTATAGGAAGAGCTGGTTGGAACTCGCTTAGCTTGACGGACAGACGACCCATAGGCCAGCAGAGCTGGCCTGTTGTATGGCTGGACGTTTTACTTCACACAACTCTAATAAATGGTTGATGGTTGACGTGGTCTCAGCGTATTATTATGAGGGTAATAATTCTGCATGCAATCTATTTATTTGCATTTGCATGAGAACGTGTAGGCTGTAGAAAATAGTTGAGGTACATATTAACGTGTGCTTGTGTGAGTGTGTGCCTGTGTGTGAATGAGTGTGCTGGTGGTTCGTGTTGTTGCTGGAGTTGCTGCTCTAGTGCATAACTTATGATGCCACTAAATGGCAAATTAATTGGCTAAAATGCAGTGCGTGCTGTATTAGCTGATAATTAACCAAATTAGATGCAATGATGCCGGCGACTTCATTACATAGGTTGTTTGTTCATTACATAATGAAGGTTTGCTTGTTTTTTTTGTTGTTCTATATGGGAAAATATAGCAGAAATTTAGGAAAATTTAAAAAAATTTATTAAAAACTCTATAGTTAAATGTTGGTTAGTATAAGTTTAGCATAACTGCAATGAACGTAAATTTTAGGTGCAAAATTTCGTTATTGTTGTTGGGCAGACATTTATACTTTTGTTTTTGTTGTTTTTCTTATTGTTGCTGTTGTACTGCATGCATAGCACCTCTGGGCTTGTACACATATAATTAATATAAGAGAGGGTTGCCGGGTGGGCAGGATTAGCCGTTGAAGTGCGTTCCTCTCTTCTTTTTCGCCTTAATAATGGTGTAGCTGGTAGAATCCACGTGACGAGCATGTTTGCGTGAGCTTTTTAATAAAGTTAGCGTAGCATTTTTAACCCATTTAATTTTTTTTTTTTTTATTGTGCTTATGGCGCTGGTTCTGCTGCTGCTGCCACTTAAATTACAAGCTGGTCTTGGGCATCAGCCCGATTTGCATTGTAATGAGGATGTTTGTCGGTTAAGTGGTGTGTACTCGATTCGGTCATGTATGCATATAATTAAACACACTTTGTGTTAAGCTAGAATTTTTTTATTTTGTACAAGGTCCGCTGCCAAGATATTCCATGGGGGAGGGGGAGGGGGGGGGGGGGGAGAGAGAATTGATTTAAAATGTATAAAATGTATATGGAATATTTTCCACCCAAAATTTTCAAAGTAAAATTTTTTAAACACAATAATTTTATTGAGATCTTCATGGCAAATCGGTTTTTTTTTTTATTTATTCGTCTTTGAGGCACCAAATTTAGAAAAAATTTAATAAACCTTTCTGAAATAGCCGGCGTGGCTAGGGGGTGGTATAGAATTCAGGGTGTTTATAATGTATTAAAGTAATACGACGAACAATATCAATATAACGAATCAATGGGTCCAACCTCAACCATATATTTTTTGTCTTTGCCTCTGGTTATAAAATTTCCAATATCAAGACTAAAGCTTCAGTTATTAAAAAAAGGGCTTGTTAATCCAGCTTAAATCCATATCAAATAAAACTTTTTTATCACTTGTCACTTAAATTAAATTTCACACAGTTCCCGACTCAAATTGTCTATGTTTGCGATGTCTAAAATAATTATATATGAATACGCATGGCAAGCTAGATGCTTACTGAATAGTTTTTTAATGGTTACATGTGCTTACTATTGCATTTATTTTTTTATTCTTGGTAAAGTTAAACAAAAACTATTTTTCCACCTTAAGCTTTTAAGCTTCTCGGTCAATTTCGAATTATGAGTTTTATAACTGATTTTAATACTGAAAACTAATATCGTTTTCTAAAACATTGTCATGCCCCTTTTTTAGTGCCGCCCACTTTTTGCATTGTGCTTGGTACAAAAACTAACCATCTATATGCCATATATAATTATTGTGGTGAAAATATTTGATGACATAAAGTATTTAAATTAAATTGGTACACCTCCTTGTCTAATCTCGGCCAATTTTCTAGACTACGGACTAGAATACATACCAATACCAAGAATACATGTGAGTGAAATTAAGTTGCAGACGTACAAACGGTGTAGAAGATTACACTAAAAATATTAATGTGCACAATATCCCCAAAGACATAATCCGCAAATCAATTTTGGGGATTATGTCCGCTTAATTTGCGATCATAACACCCAAAACGATTTTGGGGACTATGACCATCCCTGCAAGAGGTCATTAGACCCAAACATTTTGTGACATAATGCCGAATTAAAGACCCGTATAAAAGAAAGAGACTTGTAGTACAAGGGAAATTATAAGGTATATATTTATGGGACATAGTCCCCAAAGTTTGATTTGGGGGTTATATCCGGGCACCGACAAACGGTGTTGAAGGGATTCGATTAAAATTAAAGTGGCAGGCCATATTGTCTAATATCGCCCGTTTTTCTAGACTACGGACTGCTCATTGTTGAAGAGAATATATTTGGCTGAAGTCGGAAAAACGCTTTCGAATAAGTCAAATTAAAATTCAAGTGCCACGACTTGAACTTAAGTGGTTTTTCACGAACTTTAATAAAGCAGAAGTTTTTAATTCCCGCAGAGTATCGAGTTGTTCGAACGCACAAATTAAACCTCTTTTGTCATAGAATATTCTCTGCGAATTCGCGATACTAATACCTTGGCGGCTGTTTAAACTTACATAAAATTTTCAATTTCAACACATTCCACTAATGAAAGCTCAGAGAGTGAGGAGAAAGTTTAAGTTTTGTTCAAATTTCGAACGAAAATTTCGTTCAAATTTTTTAATTTTTATCGTTTTCCCACTTGTTTTTCATTTGTTGTTAGGTTTATTTTGAATTGATGTTTTACTTCAACTTTGAATTAACTTGTTTAATTATTCGGATAATTTATACATATTCAATTAATTATGTCTCTTGAGTTGTATTTATGACAATAATTGTTGATTAATACTTGAATTTTATGTACGAAAAATTTTAGGAAGAGCCTGAAAAGATCTATTCAACATTAAAATCTCATTATTCAACTCTGATGAATTTTGAAATGGTTATTAAATTTTACATTACTTATCATAATAATTTGTTAACAATTGTTTCAACAGCTGATAACTAATTAATTTTGTTCGATTTAAATAGAGCGTAAATTAACTCCAAAAACTTAAAAATACTGATTTCGGAACATAATCGACTAAATTTTTCGGAAAAAAATTTAAACTGTTGAAACTTGACTGTTTTAAAAAAAAAAAAATATATATAAAGTGCCCTTTTCTAGCACATTTTGATTACAAGAAAAATATAAAAAATCGAGAAACATTTATTTCTCACTCGGAGTAACTTTAATAATACTGAAGAAATATTTCTGATTTTCATTCGAAAAATTTTTGTATTCCAGGATTGCCAGCCTACTGTTTTCTCCATTCTGGTTTTTCTTTTGGGCTGGATTTAGTTATTTAAATGAGAGAGTCACCAAAAGTCCAAAAATACTCTAATTTTTTAACACTTAAGGCTTTCATCAAACAAAAAAATTAAGAGGGTATGCCTTAAAAAAAAACAACATCAACTTTTTAGGGGGGCACCCTAATATGTAGTGATCGCCACTAGGAATCATAGCACCTACGCACTAAGTTTCACTATCAAAACATGAACAACTCAGGAATTAGAAGGATTTATAAAAAGTAAGCATATTTAAAATGAAAACACGCTCCTTTTTAAAGCAGTTTCTGATAGTAACCATACGAACAAAATTATAAAATATTTGTCCAATAAAACCAAAACCGTCTGGAATATGGCACGTTTATTCATTTGTGGGTGGTAAAAAGGGGTATGGCTTTTTTTGTTTTTTTATAATCAAAGATATTAACCTTAATAAGAGATGTTGTACATTTGGGGGCCTAAGTGGGAGGGCTACCGTTCCTGAGATCTTAACAGACATTAGCCCGCTTGAATGAATTTATTTATATAGAAGGGCGGTAGAACTAAGCGTGACAACTTACTTACTTACTTACTTAGGTGGCCGTATCAACCCGTGTACGGGTTTCGGACAACCTCATCAGCTCCCACCAGTGAGACATCTCTCTTCATTCTCATCTTCAGAAACATCTCTCTTGGTTCTGCCGACAATATCAATATAATCAGCGTACGCAAGGAGCTGGACACCTTTGTAGAAAATAGTGCCATTACGATGCAAACCGGCCTTTCGTACGATCCCCTCCATGATGATGTTGAAGAGATCGCAAGACAGTGGATCGCCTTGTCTGAAACCTCTTTCGGTATTGAAGGTTTCGGAGAGGTCATTTCCTACCTTGACGGAGCTGCGTGTGTTGCTCAACGTCATTCTGCAAAGACTAATCAACTTTGCAGGTATACCGAACTCAGACATTGTTGCGTATAGGCAATCCCTTCTCGGGCTATCGAACGCAGCTTTAAAATCGACAAATAGATGGTATGTGTCAATTTGATTTTCGTGGGTTTTCTCCAGGATTTGTTGTGGCATGAAAATCTGGTCTATGGTGGACTTACCAGGTCGAAAGCCACACTGATAAGGTCCAATCAGTGTTTTTGTAATCGGCTTTAATCTTTCACACAGTACGCTTGAGAGAACACCTTATATGCGATGGAAATAACACTGATACCTCTATAACTAGCGCAGATTGTAGGGTCTCCTTTCTTAAGTATAGGGCACAGTACACTGAGGTTCCAATCGTCGGGCATGCTTTCTGCCAGCCATATTTTGCTGATGAGCTGATGCATGCGCCTTATCAATTCATCGCCGCTAGTTTTAAACAATTCAGCTGACAGACCGTCCGCACCCGCTGCTTTATTGTTATTGAGTCATTGGATAGCAACTCGAACCTCTTCATGGCTAGGTGGTGGTACTTCCACTCCGTCATCGTTGATTGGTGGCACTGAACTGCGCTCTCCATAGCCGGCATTGGTGAACTCGTTGCCAGTAAGTAAATTGGAGAAGTGCTGCCTCCACAATGTCAGGACACACTGGGTATCCATATTCAGATCTGGCAACATCAGACCGTGTTCAGGCGTGGCACCATTTATGTATATATAGTTTCACTATCAAAACATGTGAACTCAGGAATTATAATGATTTATAAAAAGTGGTCGTAGTTGTAGAGTGACCACGCCCATTTTTAGTGCCGTTGCGGACAGTAACCATTCAAACTAAGTTACAAAATTTTTGTCTTAAGCAACCTAAACCGTCTGAAATTTAGCATTTTTATATATTTGTGGGTAATTTGAGCATTTAGTAAAAGGGAGTCGCTGATTTCAAATCTGATGTCAGATTTTGAATTTTCAAGATGGCGGATAGGGTTGCCACCTTAGCCATTTTGAAAATTGAAAATCTGACATCAGATTTGAAATCAGCGACTCCCTTTTACTAAATGCTCATTTAAAAAAATTTCAAAATAACAAATTTTTAGGTGGCAACCCTATTTTCAAAAAAATTTTGGAATTTTAAAATTCTGACAACGGATTCGGAATCAGCGACCCATTTTTACCTAGTGTTTGCCCCAGCCTCGAATTCGCGAAAATAAGATATTTTAAGGTGGCAACCCTATCCGCCATTTTGAAAATTCAAAATCTGACATCAGATTTGAAATCAGCGACTCCCTTTTACTAAATGCTCATTTAAAAAAATTTCAAAATAACAAATTTTTAGGTGGCCATCCTATTTTCAAAAAAATTTTGGAATTTTAAAATTCTGACAACGGATTCGGAATCAGCGACCCATTTTTACCTAGTGTTTGCCCCAGCCTCGATTTCGCAAAAATAAGAGATTTTTAGGTGGCAACCCTATCCGCCATCTTGAAAATTCAAAATCTGACATCAGATTTGAAATCAGCGACTCCCTTTTACTAAATGCTCATTTAAAAAAATTGCAAAATAACAACTTTTTAGGTGGCAACCTATTTTCAAAAAAATTTTGGAATTTTAAAATTCTAATCTAAAATAAGATATTTTAAGGTGGCAACCCTATCCGCCATCTTGAAAATTGAAAATCTGACATCAGATTCGACATCAGCAACCCCCCTTTGAAATCCCTTTACGTAAAACCTTTTTTCATCAACCATTTGGTAGTACTCTCAAATCAACACTTGAGAATGTTGAGTATTCTATTCTAAACATTCTCAACGCACAAGCGCACATTCCATTCCATTCTAAGCGCTTCGAATGCATATTCCATTCCATTCTCAGCGCTGAGAATGATCATTCCATTCCATTCTATTTTTTTGAGAATGTGTTGAAACGGCTTTTGAATGCATTCGTGCAGCCCTTTAGTCTATATTTAGATATTTAAACGCAATCTTCTTTTCTTTTTGATAAATATGCTTAGGGATGCACATCTACCTACCATACATCAGAGTTAGTTGAAAACTGTAAATATAGGAAAAATTTCGCATTCTTCTAAATCAGTGTCGGGCAGCTTTGCACACTTGAGATTGAGTTAGTGCAGTGCAATATGTATTCACCCTACGTACAGTACGATTAAAGTTTCAGTGCAGAGTGACCATTTTTAGTACTTTTACTACTAAATTTGTAGTTTTTTAGCCTTGGTATTTTTTTAGTAGTTTTTGAGATTAGGCCGTTTTTGGTAGTTTTTCTTTCTTCTTTCTTTCTTCACTGTGGCAACAAAGACGTTACGACCAAGCATATCGCCCTGAATCGGAGCGATTCGATGCTTTTAAAAGTTGGCTGTGGCAAGAAAAAAACGGAAAAGGTGTATTTTGTACCACGTCTAATTGTGAATTTAAGCCATTCAAGAACCCATTCAAACACATGCAAAAAATACCATCAAAATCGGTGCGGCCGATAAATTTTGAGCCCTATGCTGCCATGTTGAAGCCATTTCAAATTTAGGACGATCACCTTTATAGAAACAATTTAAATCTATATTTTGCTCTTTAAATTAATGAAGTATTTTTTAAAATATTTTTTCTAAATTTTTGTTAATAAAGATTTTGTTTGAACATTAAAAAATACGTTTCAAGTTTTTTTGGTAGTTTTCAAATTTTTTTAGTAGATTTTAATGGTTTTTATCTATAGATTTAGTAGGAAACCACTTCGAGAAATGGTCGCACTGCTTCAGTGTTCAAGCGAACGTCAAGTAGAATGCTTGTGAGTTCTTTGAATACATGATGAAAAGATGCGAGATTTTACACTGGATAAAATTTTATGTTTGGAAGTATTTATGAGCAAAATTTTTTATTTTTAGAAAATAACAGCATGGCGCCATGGTGTGTCATAAAGAGGCAATGCAGAAAAAAATTATGCATTGAGAGATATAATAGTTTGCATGACCAATATAAAGTAACTGTAGGGGACGTGAGAAAGATATTATTTACTGATTTTAGAGCGGCATGTCCACATAATATTAATTTTGATTCAAAAATGTAGGCACTTTTTACTATCCGCCTGCCTTTTTACATGTTCGTCTGCATGTACTATATGTACTTCACATTATATTTACATTATGTAATCTGTGTTTCACATTATCGTCTGTCGGTCTTTTTGCTTTTGATTGCCCATCCACCACACATCTAATTAATATTGCACAAAAAAAAAAAGAAAAAAAAAATCACCGTATAAGATTTCTGCAAAAAGCGCCTTAGCACTACTTTGTTTTCAGTGTGAGCCTTAAAGCGCTTATTAATATATACTCAATATGAGAGAGTATAGGTGTGCAAAGATGCCCGTGCAAATCTAAATCAGTGCCTTCCACTCTGGGCCATGGTAGAATTATAAGGTAGGACCGACTCGAAGAGGAATGAAGTAAAATGCAGAATAAAGCGGGCTAGATGTCAAAATCAGCTGTTCATCTCGAATTTCTTTATGTTCACGCTGATTTTAGGTTGAAATTTTTACAGGTGTTTTTTGCCAATTTAAGACTTCTTTCGCATTTTATAGTTGATATTACACTGTTTTAATAATAGTTTCACTCAAATTATCACAAATTTAACACACGCGAACGCACTGTTTGCAACTTGAAAACATAAAACATTTTCTTCATTTGCAATTCCTAGGAAATTCATCGTTTTGACAACTAACCAACCTTGTCATTATCTACTATCCGTTGACGCGTGAGGACAGTGAGCTAACCGGCTCTACCTTATAGTTTTGCCATGCCCTGGGCTCTTAAGTGCTCTCTCGTTTCACACGTATTCTTACTCTCTCGCGCTTAGTCGCTATTGAGACAGCAGCGACATAACATCGAGAGAGCTTTTTATGATAATCCACAGCGAGAAATTAAGTGTTTGAAGATGACAAATGAAACTATGTATGCAAATTTTATTATGATTTCAAACGCTTTTGAAGGATTTCAATGTGTCTTATGATATGTTTCGTTCCAAGGACATAAGAAAACTAATATGAAGAGGCATTATGAAATGCTTCATAATTATATTGATGAAACAGATAATCTTGAAAAGCAAAGATT
Organism: Coremacera marginata; assembly: GCA_914767935.1. NCBI lineage: Eukaryota > Metazoa > Arthropoda > Insecta > Diptera > Sciomyzidae > Coremacera > Coremacera marginata. The sequence continues at coordinate 175,319,336 of OU612043.1, read as the reverse complement.
TTATAAAAAGAAAAAAGCAATTTCTTTCGCATAAAATAAGGAATTGGATTTCTGAAATGGAGGAAAACTTGGATGATAGCAATGTAAAAACAAACAAATTAAATTAAAAATGACATTATCTAAATTAATCGACTATAATATTGTAAAAAAGGTAGTCATTCCTCAGATGGAGCATTTATTAAAGATATTTGCGTAAAAATATTGCAAAAACTTGATAGCGAAGCAGCCATAACTATAGCTACGTAACCTTTATCTCACAATATCATTGTCCGCCGCACTGTACAAATTAGCAAATATATTGATTCTGAAATAAAAAACAAATTAACGATTGCAGAGTTTTTTCCATATGCATGGACGAGAGCACGGACATAAATGATCTTTATTAATTAGTGGTTTGCATTCGGTATATAGACAAATTTTTGCCAATCTAAAGTTCATCTGCTCTAGGCAGCGCAATTCATTAAAGACAGCTAATTTAGCAAATATTTGACTTATAAGAATTGCGGTCAAAGCATTAATATTAATATTAAAGTACGCATAGAACACAACTTAAGTTCCATCACATTTTTCTTGTTTCTTTACAAGCTGTAACTTCTTAAACAAGTGAACATACGATTTTTGAAACTCTTTTGACTTAGTTACACAAAAAAAAAACATTGCATACAATTAATAATTTTGAATTTAGTTGAATTTTTGAATTTGAATTGATTTTTTTTTAGTGCACTATTTTGTCTGCTCACCAACACACGCTCACTACTATTTTTGACAGACACTGATCTAAATCAGGGGTGCGCAAAATTATGCATTCACATTTTTGTGATTGTATTGCAAAGCTTTTGTTTTGAGAAATTTGCACTGAACAAAAAGCGCGAGTTTGTTCATTCGTACGACCACAGCATAACGCGAGCATGATATCTTGTCGTGTTCTATAATGTTTTGAAAAACACAGCAGAAGAGATGCATGACTTGGTTTCTTTATTGCTCCAATGTGTTCTTTGGCTCGACTCAGCAATAAGCGTTCACTATGTTCGCAACCTTAGGCAACGCAGAATAGAGCGGCCGCAACTTAACAGCATGATCGTATCGAATGAACAAACAAACGCGCTAATGATATGTTGTCGGGTTCAATAAGGCAACGCAGAGGCGAGCGGCCACAACATCAAAGCATGAAGTTCGCACAGCGACTGATCGTATTATTTTATTCAGTGTAATAAGCTCTTAACTCGACTAAAAAGCTTTTTTAACTGAAAGCTGTCGTATGTATGTGACAGCTATCCGCCCATGGGCGGCTTTTTGCGTACTCCTGATCTAATTCAAATCAAAAATCAAATCAATAAATTAAAACAAACATTACTAATTTTCTCCATTACAATGGAACGGAATAATACTAATACTGCGAAGTACAGGCTAACAATAACGTAAAAGGTCCGTAGTCAAGCCATAATATTTCAGCCCTTCGAAAACTTGCAACTTTTATATATTTTATATTTTATATCTTTGACTGTAATAATAATATTTATAAATATATAAGAAATTTGTACCGGGTGCATCCAGCTAAATTCATTCACATAAAGAGCAAGTATTTCCAACATAAATTTGTATGAATGAGGTTTAAAATAATATTATAAAAAAAGAAACAAAAAAAGTAATGTGCATATATTTTTAATAAATTCAAGTCATATAAGCCAAAAGTTTACTGCCCCGCTTACCCCCAAATTAAACACACACACATTCACACACTCCCACAGACAAAAACTTAATGAATGCATTTAAAAATATTTATTGTCTGAGACCCATTTACCAATGTATCTAGATAAATACTCATTCTATGCAATTAGTGCACACATTTTGGATTACATCTAAACTTACATATGTAAGTACTCGTATGTACAAAAACTATGGGCGCTATCTGTACATCTATCTGTTCAGCTTAACGGCTGTCTATGCTGTCTCTGTCGATGTGTTTGTTATTGTACTGACTGTTTTTCTGTTCTTTTTTTTTTTTGCTTTTTTCATATTGTGACTTTTTGTAAACAATTCATTTGTCACACTAAATTTGTTTCAATTCATTTGACTAAATTACATTCTCATACTCGCCGTATATCTAGATAGATTTGAGCGCGTAGAGCGTATCTGGTAATTATTTTATATACATACATATACATAGTTTTACTGTTGTTGCTGTTATTCGTGTCTCATTAGTTTGTTTCGTCGTTGTCGTTGTTGGCTTAATGAGGTTTCTGTTATTTTTGGTATATTTCCAAAAAATAATTATCATTTCCTTTCCCTTTCTTATCCATCTAGCTTCATCATTGGGTGTGTGTGTGTGCGTGTTTTTTTTTATCTTATGTGTGCACTTGCACAATATTTATCGTTAAGGTGGATATCGTTGCAGCTCAACTCCTTTACAGTTTCACGACGTCACAATCGTTTGACAATCGCCATGGATGAATTCCATTCAGATTTGCGTTCGGAGCACAAGCCCCACATGCTTGTAGGTAGCTAGCTGTACTGTTTACATCTGAGAGATACAAGATATGCGCTTGCAAATTAATGCATTTTCTGGTAACAGTTAATTAAATGCAATCACATTAATTTGCCTGATTTTTTGTTGGATTTCCTTGAAATCACTACTAGTCGAAGTTGTTTTGTTGCAGTTGGATAGGTGAAAAGATACATATGTATGGGGAAGCTTCATTATAAAATTACCTTGTAGGAAAATCAACTAATTTAAAAGTAGTGCATAAAGTAGTTTTTTGTCAACCACAACTAGTTGAAATTCTGACTTTTTTCCATAGAACGAACTAACATATTTTATATGGTGATGTCCGCTAAATAAGTCAATTGACTTCGTCTGCATATATTTTCAACTATTTACTTGTTAAATTAGTTACATTTAAATTATTTTTTAATGACTTTAAAATAACCAATTGAAAACTATTACTGATGGCCTAAAGTTTATAATATTTGATGAAATAACATGGTTAAATATATATAAACTTGTAATCTAATAAAAATTTGCAATTAAAACATGTCAAAATCAGAGTAGTTGCCGCCTTCATATAATTCAAAGTAGTTCATATACTGGTTTATTTTAAACTAGTTTTTTGATTAGTTGTTTTTAAAAACAAGTTAGTTTGTTCCTATAGGGTATGTGCAAAGATATTACAGAGAAAATGTATTTTCAGTAAAAAAAAAAAAATCCATCTGAAACAACTCAACATTTCTTTTTAGTGTAGTTAGCTCAGACTTCACCTTTTGCGAACAAGGCGAAGTGAAAGATTAAATATAATGCCACCAGATGACGAAGTGTTTTGTGCTTACCAGTGTTGTTGTCTTGGTTAAGCAGTGGCACAGTTTAAGCCGCACTGTGCTAAGCAGAAAATACTGGGTTGAAGTATAGACTATAGGAAACGCAAAAGAGTTAGAGACAAACGTGCTGAAGATATTAGGCTCAAACCAGTCCTACACTATAAAAAATATATTTAATATTTAGCCAAGTTAAGACATAACATAAGTTCGTTAATGAAAGTTCATTTAAGCAAAATTAAGAAAAGGGTTTACTTATCTTAATTATAACTTAGTGTAGATGTAAATAGGAATAGATGTGGTATATGTATGTATACACACACACTTCCTAGTACTAGATTAAAATGTTTTGGCATACTTACATACAGTAAAAATCATTCGAACTTAAATTATTTTAGTTATCAGGATATGTTTTATTAAAAAATATGCAATATAATTTGAACCTGCTGAACCCGATATCTTTTTTATTTGTTCTATCCGATACATATAAATTTTTGTGTCATAATAAATAAAAAAGTTTCTGCAAACGGTCTTAATGATGTTAAATAAATCGGATTTCCGAAAATTTAAATCAAACTGAGCTTGAATTCGCAGATTTTAATTCATATACATATATTTTATAATGAAACATTGAGTTTTGCGCAGATTTGTGCAGTCCAACCAGTTACATACACAAAAACTACTATAAGGTTTTTCACAAGTTTTCGTATATCAGCATGTTATATTAAAATAGCACAATAGCATATTTTTATTCACTCGTGACCACACTGTTGTATTTCCCTGTTGTATATGTTGTTCAGAAATGCTTCAAAGATATGAGTTCAAAAAAACATAGGCAACAACGTGGTACCTGAGGTCTTATATCGTATTCCACTTTTGTATGCAAATCAACAACAGGATTTTATAAGCAAAAAGCAAAACGACGCACAGTGTCGCGAGTGCGGACAAAAGTCGGAAAATATTTTTTGTTGGAATTAAAAAAATTAAGTATGCAGAATTACATACAAGAGTCTTAGTATTTTAGGTCTTCAAGGATTTTACTATATCTTCTCAGTTGCAAGCATGCCACGCCCCTTAATGTGGCTCTGAAATGTCATTCAATTTCATTTTTCAGAGATTAGTATTCTAGATTTCAAAGCACTTTCAGTGTTATGAATATTCAAAACAAATTTCAGTGTTATGAATATGCAGAACTATTTTTACATATATTTCACATGATAAAGCGTACATTTTTTTATTAGAAGTTGTAGGAAAAAAAAAGCTGTACTATCAGAAAAAGTCTATATAACCTAAAGAAACCAAAAATTTATGTTTCTTAGAAAAGTAAAACCATTTTTATATACTGAATTTAATTTTTTTTTTTTTTGTATTCGTGTACTCTCGTCCACGAGCGCGTACGTTTTGGTGATACTTTGAAATGAGATCTCATTCCGTGTACGCGTTCGTGGAGAAGAAATGAGATTTTTAATGCTTATGAGACAGCTCATGAGCCGCTCACGGAAATGAAAGGCCGAAATGAAAACTGAGAAAAATGTTGCTCCCAGTAGAGTCTATTGCAACTTTTATGATTTCTGTAGACATTGTGAACAAAAAACTGATTCCATAGCTAAAAGGTTCCACTTGGATTATATATAGTACTCCTTGCATAAAAATTTTGCATTTTTGACAAATACTTTCCACTTGAACAAATAGGATCTTATTGCTTTATATTTGTAACTAGTTAGGTCACTGGAATTTTTTGTATTTAGTTGAACCATTTAATAAAATTTTTTTGACAAATAGTTTTCGCATGGACATAATAGGTTCCACTTTCAATATTTTGAAACAAGAATTTTTGGAAAATTTTAACAAATTTTTGGCAAATAGGATCCACACATACTAATAGCTTCCACTTAAACTATTTTTGGAACTATTTGAGTGATTGGAACTTTTTGGGTTAAGTGGACTTCTTGCACACAAACCTTGGATTTTTTGAAATATAGGTTCCACTTGCAATATTTTTGGAAATATTTGGAACATTCTAACTTTTTATGGATTTGTGAACTTCTTGAACAAAATTCTCGGTTTTTTTGAGAATAAGTTCCACCTGCAATATTTTTAGAAATAATTGAGGCATTCTAACTTTTTACAGATTAGTGAATTTCTTGGACAAAAAATCTTTTATTTTTTGATCAACAACCCAAAAATTGCCGAAAGTGCAAAGGAAACATATTTATCCTATTTGTCAAATATCCACGATTTTTGTCCAGGAAGTCCACAAAATCCAAAAAAGTTGCAATGATCCAACTAGTGTCATAAATTATCCAAGTGGAACCTGTAAGCAATAACACCATATAATTTCATCGAAGGAGTTCACAAATCCCAAAAAGTTCCAATGACTCAAGCATTTTTAAAAATAATCCAAGTGAATCTATTTATCCAAGTGGATTCATCTGTCAAAGACATTTTATTCAAGGATCCCGCCAAGCCCACAAAAGTTCCAATGACCTAACTACAATAGCTCCAAAAAAATTTAAACTAGAACTTATTTGTCCAAGTGGAACCTATTTGTCAAAAATTTTTGTATAAGGAGTCTGCTTAACTCAAAACAGATCCAATGACCCAAGTAGTTCAAAGACTAATCCAAGTTTTCAAAAAATCCAGATTTGTGTCTAAGAAGTCCATTTAACCCATAGAACTTCTAATGACCAAAGTAAAGCCAAAAATATTAAAAGTGAATCCTTTTTGTCCAAAAAGTCCACAAAATCAAAAAAAATGCACTGACCCAACTAGTTCCAAAAATATTGAAAGTGGAATCTATTTGCAAAAAAAATGTTTTCCCAAGAAGTTTATAAAACCCAAAAAGTTATTGTGGAAGCCATTAAAATTCCTTTTACCTATTTGGGAACTCTGTTTTTTCATTCATAGCCATGTATGGCTCATGAGCATAAATCGTCTCACTTGCGTACACGCTCGTTGGCTAACGTACGACGTGAGCCGTTATAAGAGGTACACGAGCTTGTACCAAAATGAGCTGTGTAGTAGCTCGTGTGCGTACATGAGCGGACCTTTTCGTACCCTGGCAATTTCCTTTAACATGTTTTTGTCAAAATTCTAAAATTTGTATAGCAAAAATGAAATAATTTCGAAATGTTTAAAACGCAAAATCAAAAAAAACACATTTTTAATTTTTTTTTATCTTTTAGTATGTCTTTAATGCAAGCTTTTTTACTACTTACCAAAAAAGTTTGGATGCCCAATAATAAGGAAGTTTTGAACAGTCTTCTGGAGCATGTTTTAAACAAAATGCATAAATTTGTATGAGAAAATTGCAAAAATTTCCAAAAGTTTAAAACGCAAAAAAAAAAAAGTAAAAAAGTGTTTGGTCAAAGAGTTTGGCTGAGGCAGCCCAATAACAAGGAAGTTTTGAGCAGTTTTCTGCAGCATGTTTTTGCCAAAATGCGTACATTTGTATGGGAAAATTACAAAAAATTCCAAAAGTTTGAAGTTCAAAATATAAAAAAAGTTTATTGTTTGTTTTAATATTTTAATATGATTTTACTGAAAGCACTCTTAACAGTTTTCTAAAAAATGTGGCTGCGAGAACTCAAAAATAAAGTAGTAATGGACAATTTTCTGCAACATGGCTTTGATTGAAATGCACAACAGATTCATACTGGAAAATATGTGATTTCGCCAAAATATTTCAAACTGACGTTGTTGTATTTACTTCGTAGCGTATGAAATATTTTTGAAATATATTTTTTGAATTATGATTGATATATTATTTTAAAGTGTTCTGAAATGTTTTTCTTGTGTTAATAGATGTTTTCAACGTTATTTGAGTGCTGCTTGAGTGTTATTGGAAGGCTATATGAATATCTTAGAAAATTATTGGAGTGTTATTGGAGTATTTTACCAATGTTTTTTGAATACCTTTAGACGTTTTTGATATAATTTCTCTTCTTTTGTAATCTTCGGTTGATCATAAATAAATAAAAACTTTTTCAGTAATAAATTAATTATTTTAAGAAATAACTTTAAAGCGTAAAGTTTCGTTAAAAATATTTTATTTTTCAATTGACATAAATACATATATGTAAAATGTAAAATTTAATTTATACAATATTAACAAATTATTTTGACTAAAAAATGGTCAAAACAATACATAAATTGTTTTTGATATTGGGAGATCTACCGATTACACTAATTTTTTACCGATGACACAAAAAACAATGTTTATTAAATTTTATTGCTTTCTGATCTTTTTTTTTGGGGAAATATACTGATTACCGGTTATATGGGAGGTGTGCGTGTTAGTCAACCGATTTCCTTAACTTTAACACCAACTATTTCCTGTGACAAAAATACTATATCTGCAAATTTTTATTGTTTTGGAATAATTTTTTGGGAAAATATACCATATTACCGATTTGGGTTATATGAGTGGTAGGCGTATTAGTCTGCCGATTTGATTAATTTTTACATCAACTATTTTTTTTTTGTTATAAAATAATAATGGGTATAAACTATTTTATTGATCTGCGACAGGCCCTTAGCTAGGATTTACCTTAGGGGGGAGGGCGGTGGGTTTTGATAAAAAAATTTGTAAGTAGATACCAGTAAAAGCAAGGATATGGAAATTTTCCAAGCAGTACCGTTTCCTTTGAAGACTATTTGTGAATATGCCTGTTTTTAAATGACCATAAGAGAGTTGACAAAAACTAAGTTTTTGATTTTTGTCTTTAATATTTTGAGAAATGGTCCAAATTGAGAATTTTTAATTGTCTTTTACTTGTTGTTTATTTGTCAAAAATTAGAAATAACAATCACAAAATTTCACTCATACTTTAATAAACAGGAGAACCAAAAAATTATAGTCTTTAGATTTGATTTCTTTTTGGCTATCTTACGCCTCTATTGATCCCTAGCTTGTGTGCAAGTCTTTGGACTTGTGTGAAAACCTAGTTCGAGTTATCGTTAAAGGCCAAAATATAAATTTTTCTCAAAAACGGTTACGACAATTTGACTTATATTAAAAAAAAAATAATATTTTAAAATCTTTAAAAATTGAAATGCTTCATTTTCTCATAAAAATTTGATATCATGACTGATAAAACAATCCAATTCCCTAAAACAATAACATTATATTTCTTTATCAATTTTTTGAGCAGAGGAATCGACTCCGAGAAAAGCCATATTTGAATTTTGATACTTGATATTTGATTCTTTTTCAAAACCCGTAGTTCGAAATCTGGTTTTTGCACAGAACCAAAAATGTATAGTCAATATATGTTTTGAGTTATCACATCAAAATACAACTTTTGTTTGAAAGCCATTACTCAGCTGGATAAATTTTTATAAAAAGAACTAAGTGAATATTTAAGAAATTGTTCAGTCATGGACTTGCATTTAAATTATTTGCAAAATTGAAAATGAAAATGAAAATGAAATAATTGTTAATTTTTCTTGTGAAAATTTGGTAGCATGATTTAAAAAATCATCAAATCCCCATAGAATAGGACTCTAAAAAATATTATAAAATATTTTTTTATTGAGTATTTTTTTTTAGAAAAAAAGCATATTTAGATTTTAGGTGATTTTCTGATGCCTGTAATTTGGAAAAGACTTCGCACAGGCCTAAATTGTTGTGACAAGTTGTAGATTTGAAATGTTCTATATACCAAGAAAGCAACAAAATAGAATGGGCAAATTTTTTTAGTCAACCGCCTTACGTGAAATACGACCTAATATGTTAAATTTCGTGTGTTATGTATTTTTACATTATACAGCTTTCAAACGAATGCTTTCCAAAATTCTGAGGCCAATAAGCTTAGATATTGCATCAAAAATGTCCACCTTATTTTCTACAATTAATAAAACTTTATTTTTCTAGTTATTCTAAAAAATTATAATTTCAAATATATATTTTTCTAGATATCAGGGAATTTTCTATCAAAACCCATAATTAAAAATGGTTCTTTAACCCATTTATGACCAATGTTACTTAAATGTACAGGTCCTTCGTCCCCTTCGTTCTTCGAAAAATAACATTTTGTTGAAGGCTCGTCTCTAATAGGTTAATATACAAACTTCTTGCAGTTGAATTTAAATATGATGATTATGACTTTTATGAGCAAAGTTAATGTTTCATTTGGCCAAAAAATTGTTTTTTGATTAAGTGAAGTTTGTAAAATTTGCGTTAAAAATGTTGACACTTATGCATTTTCAAGTAAATTTACAACATTATCTCAGCTTGTCTTAAAAGAGATCAGATTTTGAATGTAATTGTTCCATATGCGTTATTATTTCATACTTCTTCTACCCTAAGGGGGGGAGGTTTGAACACCTAAAATTCCCTTTTTGGCTACGGGCCTGATTTGCGATAAATTTTTGGGGAAATATAGCAAATTACCTAATGCTGGCAATGTTTATATTAGTCGGCCGATTTGGTTTATTTTTACACCAACTATTTTTTGCTATGAAATTATTTTATGTACCAAATTTTATGTATCTACAGAAGTTTTTTGGAGAAATATACCAGATTACCGATTTCTGTCATATGGGAGGTGATCGTTTTAGTCAACCGATTTGGTTAATGTTCACACCAACAATTTATTGTGGCAAAAAAAAACTATGTTTGCAAATTTTAATTGTTCTACGATAACTTTTTGGGGAAATAAACCATATTACCGACTTCGGTTATATGGGAGGGGGTCTTTTCATTCTTTCAAAAAAATTTCAACGAAATTTTGTGTGAATAGTTCTTTTTTTGTAAAACTTATTTCCAAGAAATTTTATGATCCTGCAGCAGCTCCTTCTATTTTTGTCCGTAGTTTATATGGAGGCGCGACACTGGCAATGTTACTACGTCATATTTCAAGTTGTGAAATACCTATATATTTACGTTCTAAAATTTATTAAAAATAATCTTATTTCTGTTTTTGAACCTTAGTCTTAAATAAATTCTTTCAATGATGAATTTAATTATACCTCCTCTCTCTCTCCCCCCATAAATTTCTTCAAAGAATTTAAATGTCTCACCGTTGCATTTGAAATTGCATTACTATGGTAAAACTGGTTTTATTTAAAAAATTAATTATGCCGTTTTATTTTCTGAAATGTCAAAAATGCATGAAAAAATCATATATTTAATGCTATAAGCACTTTTGCCTTAAAGGGAGGGGGTGGGGGGTTTAAGCCACGCAAAGTATTCAAATGTAAATGTTGGTTTCTGGTAAAAGTTGGTGCCAGGAACACAAATCTGCAAGCTGATTATCAATTCGACTGACAGATTAGACATTAGATGTAAAAGGACCGAAAACTTAATTTGCAAAGTGCAACATAATTCTCATAAAACTAATAAGAATAGGTCAAAAATTTCAGATAATTGAAATATATGACTCTACTCAACTAACCAAAAAAATGTATTTATATTGGACAAATTTATTTTATTTATAACATACAAATTTTTATTTGAACACTTCAATAAATTAATAAATAAATATTTGAAGTATTTGGACACTTCAATATATGTTTTTTTTTTTGCTTTTTTATTTTGATGATTTGTAATTAATAATTTATTTGTCAAGAAACACAAAAAATCACTTTTAAATGGCTGTAAAAAATTAACTAATGACATTTGAACTATAAAACTGACACTATGTTGTAGTTTGGTTAGTTATTTTGAGCTGTTGTAAATTTCATACTTAAAAAAATTAAAACTTAAAATTACATTGAAAAAAGCGATGGTTGCCTCAGGGCCACCTGGCTGGTTAGGGGCTGTACATAAATTACGTAATATGTCTTTGGCCAATTTTTAACAATTCGGCCCCCCCATATCACACTTCGTTACAAAAAATTGAACCCTCCTCCCGCAGTAACGTAACACTTTAATTTTTTCAAATTTTTGCAACAATTGATAAAAAATTTGACCATGCGAACAAAGATAAATACAAATGAAAGCTGTTTCCGTACTGACTTCAAGTAAGGTTTGAGTAAAGTTCAAGTTGTGAGAGTAATTTAGTTATCTGTCAAAATGAGAGAAAATATAGAAAAGTACGGAAACGACTTGAAGCAAGTTGCAAGCACAACAGATGTCTACACATTTTGGTAATAGAAACAATTCATGATTTGGTTCAACTTAATGATTTTTTGTAATAAAAAACGCTTTGTAGAACATATGTTATTTAAAACACAAACACTAATATTTGAGGACAAAATTTTAATTTATTTTCACAAATCAATAAAAAATTTTAATCTTCCAATTTCACGATCAGCTCAGAAAAGTTCAAGCTTGTTTCAAGCTCGAGAGAGTGACATTTTGCTTCTTCTTTTTCTCTCTCGAGCTCGAAAAATATGTAAAGAAACGCTTCATGCAACTCTAAGTTACTTGAAGAGCGTACGAAAACAGACCTATTCTGATGTTAACAACAACACAAGCCAGTGGCGATACATTATAACTTCTCTGTTTGACAATTGTGAAAATTGCTGTTTGTTTTAATTTTTGAAGAGAATCTTTTTACGCCTAGTTCTGTGATTTGCTTGAGTAAAATCTCAAAAACGACACTTTTTTTTCGACAGCGTTTTTCTTAGAAATTGATATTTCTTTAATTTTTCTATTTTATTCTATTCATCTATTTTAACAAGAAAATGTAATTTCAATATATTAAAAATATTTCTTCGACCCTCAGCGGGAAATTGAACTCGCACCGTTGTGAGTAGGAATCACTACACTATCCCTGATCTAAAAGCCTCTGTTAAGCAGAGTTGTTGATTGAACTTCAAGTATGTATTACTAAAGCTATGTTGCAGTAGATCACAGTAATCTCTTAATAGATAGAATATTGTGAATTTGCTATAAATACATTCCACAACATACCATATTATAAATACATTCCACAAAAAAGTGCTTCTACTTGCTTCAAGATGTTTCAGCATCAGCCCACAAAAAATTAACAATTGCCCACAAGTGCGTTGAAATAACAATGAATGTAGCACGTAATAAAATAGATAAAATTATAATGCAATGTAATAAAATTTACTAGTGTGAATATTAACGTGTTTTTTTTAATTGAATTTATGCTATTTTAAGTTATTTAATTTAAAAGCTATTTTATTAAAAAAAATATTTTAAATTATTAAATCTATGAAACTGCAAAAAAACTTCGATTCTCTCGTGTGTTCAACGACGCACCTGTGTTATTATAACACATTTATATTCTCTTCGAACGTGAAGTTATAACAGATGTTTTCGATGACTGCTTTAGAGTAAGAATTTCCACTTCAGTTCAGCAAAAAAACGTTACTTTAGCTCAGTGTGCTTGATCTTTGTTTATTTTATGCTGCTACAATTGTTGAAGGTGTATCAAATGCCTTTTACGCCAGATTTAATAGTTTTAGCTATCTTTTTTGGTTTGCGATCTGTTCGTTTTATTAGGTGTGTTTTTTTATCGATAAAAAATTTAATTAAATAATAAAATTAAATTTTAATACAACTTCAAATTTTGAAAACTGAATTCAAAAATTTTTGGTGACGTAGCGCACGACCGACCTCCCCTTATGTCACAGTTCGTAACAAGTTCATACAAGCCCAACGCTTCCCCCTTCCCTCCCTCCCCCCACCACAAAGTGTTACGTAATTTATGAACATCCCCTTAGAGAGAGAATCGAGAAAATTCTTAAAAAAATTACAAATTTGTGTCTGTAGGTACCCAAATTCCACTCACATCGTTTGCTCGACCTATACCAATTTTTTCACATATATTCTTCGATATAATGCAAAGTATTTAGACTAGAAAATTGGGTGTGGCTTTTTGCTTATAATCGAACTCCTTCTACACCATGGGTGTGACTTCAACCAAATGTTGCACATATAATCCTTGGTAATGCTAGTGGCGGCAGTGGCATAATGGTTAGGTGCGTGGCTTGTATGCGATAGAACCCAGGTTTAAGTCCCATCTGACACAGAATTTTTTGACTAACTTCAACCAAATTTTCAACTAATATTCTTTGGATTAGTCTTGAGAGAGATTAGTCTTGAGAATTGGGCGAAATTAGACAGGGGCGTAGCACTTGAATTTTAATCGAACTCCTTCTTCACTGTTTTTCTGACTTCAATCAAATTTTGCAAATATATTTGTTGGTGTAATGAGTAGTCCATAGTCTGAAATTTTTGGCGAAACTAGACAGAAACGTGGCACTTTAATTTTAAACAAACTTCTTCTAAATCCTTTGCCTGACTTCTACCAAATTTTACACAAAAATGGGTAAATCCTGCGCTGCGAACGTTACATATATTTTGCCTTTATTGGCATTCTGAATGAGATGCTTTTATATAATATTTTATTATATATTTATATATTGTATATTATTTTGTCAGTTACGACTGTTTGCCCTCAATATGGCCGAAAACAAAACTGAAACTTCAAAATCGCAAGCATCATCTTTTATATTGTATGACATATGACAAAAAATTATTAAAAAATTTTATTAATATTTAGTGCATATTAAATGTTTTGATTCATATATGCATGAAATATTATGTTTACAGCATACTTGTAATAAAAAACAAAATTTATTTATATAAATATATATAAATACTGTGGCGGCCGTGGCATAGTGGGTAGAGTGTGTTGCTCATACGCCAGAGAGCCCAGGTTCGAATCCCTCATCTGACACACAAAGTTTTTTCAATACTGAAATCGTTTTTTTATTCGGCCGTCACCTCTCTGCAGTCAATGGAAAACCTCAGAGAGTAAAAACTGCCATCAAAAGCTTCTTCAGAACATAAGCCGTTCGGAGTCGGCATAAAGCTAGTAGGTCCAGTTCTCGATCATTTGTGTTCAAACATTTCACAACACACATTACATAATTGATCATAAAAAGCTCGGTCAAAGTCCTTTGAAGGGCTGAAATGGCCATTTCGCTTTTTTTTTTTTGTATATGAATACTCTTATATATAAATACTAAATTTAAATATGAATAATTATTATTTCCTATTAATTTTTTGAATTCATAAATGTAAGAAATGTTTTGTTTTCTGTTTGTTTTTAATACAAAACCATATTTATTTAAAATATTTTCATATAAATACTTAGTTATTAATCTACATATATAAAACAAAGTCGCGAAATGTGTTACTAATTCCATAACTCAAGAACGAAGCATCTGATTTGATTGGGGATTTTTTTTGTTGTGTTCTCTTGACTATTTCATTCTACATATACTAGATAAATTTTGCCACATCCCCTTTTGCCGCACACAAATCAATAAAAATTATGTATTTCAGAGAGTTTAAGTCGTATAAGACTTAAATTAATTGATTTAGTTTGTATGGTTACTGTCGGCAACTGTACTAAAAATGGGTCAAAAATCACGCCTCCTTTTATCACCCACAAATATCAATGCTATATTTCGAACGATTTTTGTCGTATTACACTTTGAGTTTGTAGTTTAGTTCGTATGTTTATTGTCGGAAACTGTTCTAAAAATGGGCATGGTCAAACTATATGTACACCTATTTTTTCAAAAATCATTAAATTGACTGCTGGGCCGACTGTTCTGAAATTATAGCCGAAAATTTTATTTGAGTACTGTATAGTTTAGAAAAAAATTGCCAAACGCTTTTTTTTTAAAAAATGGACGTAGCTATAGTTTGAACACGCCCATTTTTTGAACAGTTGCCGATAGCAGCCATGCAAACTCAATCATTAAACTAATATCTAAAACGACGAAAACCATCTGAAATATATAATTTTTATTGATTTTACGCGGTGAAAGGGGTTGTGGCATTTTATTGATTTGTGGGTAATTATCAAGAAATTTTCATGTTTGATAACACACAAAGCTTACTTAATATCACATGAACTTATGTGCACAAGCTTAGTAGACTGAACACATTGAACGTTACAGCAACATTACGACACGTTTTTGGTCTAATTTTTACGAAATTTTTTCCAAAATGTCCAATCTGTCGAGTAAAATATAATCTTTGAAAATATTCTTTTGAAAGCTATCGCCCACCCACTAATCACGATTTTTTTTTAGCTTTTTCTTATAATCCTCAGATGTTGAAGTTAAAATTTTGCGTATTCGCAAAAGATGTTTTATTCCTTCTAAAGATTGTGAAAAGTTTTTTCAAATCGACGAATGAGTTCAAAAGTTGATGAGTTCAAACGAGAAGTGAGTTCCCGAGTAACGCCGGGTATTCAGCTAGTAATTCATATAAATACTTCTTTAAAGAAAATTTTTGGATATGAAAACAGGAAATACCTGGAAAAATAATAAAACGAGAGAATGTGTTTGTTAAGAACATACACAGAAAAAAATTATTTCATAGATTTTATGAATTTGTTCGTAAATATTATGAATTTTCATAATAATGATTTTTTCATAATATTTCACCAAAAAAAAAGATTCATACTAGCAGTGAACAGCGTTCCTAACATTTCATGTTATGAACGAAATCATAATATTTGTGAAAATTAACCTACATTTTAAGAATTTATTCGTAGTATTAATGAACAAAATTCTAATATCTGTGAATATTTACCTACATTTTTAAATTAGCTCATACTATTTATGAACACTGTCATCATTTCTGTGAATATTTACCTAAATTTTAAGAATTTGTTCATAATATTATTAAATGATATCATAATAAATGCATTTCGGTATTTTAAGAATATAAAAAATGATCACAAAAAATTTCTTCACTATATCTATATACATCATATCCATATTTAAAATTATTTCTATTTAAATTAAATTCAGTTGTTTTCATATTTGATTACTTATATTAACCATATTAAGGGGTTACATGGCATTGGCAGTTTTTTAAATCGACTTTTTTTTAATAATAATTAATAATTAATAATTTGAACCTACGGGTTCAAAATTTACAGCCGGATTAGTGAGAGCGCATTTTTAATTTTTGCGCTATCTACTTACGGCAGCTGGAATATACTTGTTTTACTTGCTACCTGACTTTTGGTGGTTGTTATTTCGTACCTACTTGAAGGGTGAAGCCCGAATTGCTAAACGATTGCAAAAAACTATAAGAAACAGCACAACACAAGATAACGAAGGCATACAGTACGAAGCAGGCATAGCAGATTGAAGGTAACCTTTTTTTCTTTGTTCACAAACTTTGAACGCGTTTATCTCGAAACCATGTTTTTCGTACACACAGAGAATTATATCCACTGTCGCAACCGAATTGGTGCCCTACCGACTTAGCCGATTGTTGATAACTTTTAAAAAGTAATCAACACAACTACGTAGTTTCCCATAGCCTTGACTGTGGCATTCCGTTGTAAGCACTGCGCTCACGGTTATCTGAACGAACCCCTTCATCCTTTCAACTTCCATTCAGTTAAATGAACGATCTTGTTAATTGTTTTAACCTTAACTCAATTGTGTGAACGGAGAAGTAAGTCATTTTAACCTACATTCGATTGTATGAATGGACAGTTATCCGTTTTGACTCCCACTCGGTTGTATGAACCGACCTGCCAATTATTTTGACTAACCCATTGATCGTTTCGACCAACACATGATTATTGACTGAAGATCATTTTGTAGGTTAAGCAATCTACACACAGTATTTCACAGTAATCATTTTTAAAATTTTAAAAAAATAATATCACACTAAAATAAAACACTGATGCAATAATAAATGCGTTTATGAAGTCAACCATATACACAAGAAAATTAATTATTACCCAGGGCGCAGACGTGACTATCCTCATTTTTGACCTCAGACATATAAAAAAAATTAATAGTCCCAAACAGCGAAAGCATTACCATTAAAACATAAGGAAATATTTTAAGTGTGAAAATAGTTAATGGTTTCCACATTAAGAACTAAAAAGGTTTCAACTTTTTTTATTCGATAAGCAAAAAAATTAGTATCAAAGAATGAAGTCTCCAGTAATTGATAACAAATTAAATACTGGGCGCCAGAAGTTACTATATGTTGTACTTAACCAAACATCGGTTCGTCATTGTCATATAAAGCAACCATAAACCACAAAATCCATGCATTACTTTTTAAGATATAACTGTTTTTCAACTCACAAAGCTCAAATTTTTTATAAAAATTTTTCATGTTTCAGTTATTTCGTAAAAGAGTGAACCATCAAGTGTATGTACATTATACGTAAAAATAGTATGTAAAAAATAGTATGTAAAATAAAAATCGCGCGGTTTTTTATAAAAATTGTTCGTGTTTTGGTTATTTCGTAAAAGGGTGAACCGACAAGTGTGCCTAATATGTAATATGTATTATCGTCAAAAGTAATGCACAGAATTTTATGGTTAACAACACTTTTTATGGTTGATAAAACAAACACTTTCAAATCGCGGCGCCCAGAAAATTGTAATCGGGACGAGTTCCTGAATGCATTTATGCAAAGCATCAGTGACCTTTTTCTTTGAATTCGTGCTTAGCAGATTCACCGAAACTGCGAAACTAAAACGTGATTAAAAAAAATAACCTAGTTGCGCAGTTTTGGTGAATCAAGTAAGTACCAATTAATAGAAAGTCAATAAATCTTTGCATAAATGCATTAAGGAACTCAGCCCTTTTTTTATGCATATGTAGAAAGAAAGCAATTTTATTTAACTTACCTAATGATTATTCCTCTTACAAGTTATTAAAAAAAACGGCACTACAAAAACTCCTTAACAACTTTGAGAAATGAAATGCAAGCGTCTTGCGATTAAGGTCGGCTTACACAACTTCGTGTTTGTGAACGTATGTCTGTTTCACTCGACAAGTCGGATGGTTTGACAAACTTGCAGTTGCAAGGTTGGCTGTTGAAGTTGACGCAACTAAAGGGAGCGACTGATTTAATAAAGTTTAAAACTCGATTGCAGCGTAAAAATAATGCTATATAGTCGACATAACTTACAATCTGGTTGTTACAATGACTAGTATTGTTCGCTTGTCGGCAATAGCTCCAGTTAGTTATTTCAGACACATTACGTTCCTTGTAATGGCAAGGGGTGTTGAAATAAATACAATTACGCGGTTCAAGCAACTAACATGTCATATTTTCATTTAAACTGAACAAACATTTGGAAATGAGCGGGCTGCGAAGCAACGATCATTCGCGCCAACTAACAATCAATTGTGCTTATTTCATTCCAGTTGCATTAACCAAATATCAGTTGTAGCAATCTTCTTCCTATTACCGCAAATAATATTCATTTCCCGCAACCTTATGCCTATAAATTATTTTTCTGAGTGTACTGGTTGCGGCACTAGCGGGTTAATTTTTTGACGAAAATTTTTTTTTTTGTATTTTTTTTTAACTTGATTCGCTATCGTATGACACGAGCTTTTTTTTTAAATGTTTTTTCGATTTTTTATGCATTTTTAAAGTCAATATTTTTTTCGAAAAAACACACTTTCAAATTTGGAACATCACCAAAAATTGAAAAAAAAGCTCATGTCATACGATAACCAATTTTGTTAAGATTTAAAAAAAAATAATTTTTTTCCAGATCGGACAATTTTTGCAACTCCCAGCGCTGCAACCACGAGGCCCCGTTTTTTTCTCTGCCGCCAGTTTGGAGCTCTATAAAACCATGTTGGAGTGAAAAATATATTTTTTTTAAATTTTTTTTCTTGTAATTTGTTCAATTCTCTACAATAATAATAATTTTGGAAAAATGTTTGTTTTTGACTGAGTTATGAATTTTTAAAAAAAAGGTCTGTTTTCTCTGCCGCGAATGTCATGTTCCACCATAATAAATGTTAAGATTCGTTTTTAAAATAAAAATTTGAAGAGTACAATTCATAATATTTATGAATGCATTCTTTAAGGATATCATGATTGTGAACGAGTTTACGAGAGTTTTGAATTTCATTCACACATAATATGAATTTTGTTTTAAATTTTATGAATTCGTTCTTATATCTGTTGAATCAAGGTTTTATGAACACAATTCAAAATATTTATGTACGCATTCTTAGAGAATGTCATGATTGTGAATAATTGCACGAGAAATTTTTAATTGCATTCACACATAATATACTTTTTTTCTGAAATTTTATGAATCCGTACTTATATTTTCTGAATCAGGGTTTTATGAACGAAATTCTGAAATATTATGTACAGATTTTTTTTTTTTTTTTTGTGTAAGTGTTGGTATATAAAAAACTTTTTCATCGATAATTTTGGATAAACTTTTTGTTTCTCTATAATTTGTATACACTTTTTTGTAGAATAATTACAGAATAATAGAATAATTATATTTTTGAAAACAAATATTTTAAGGATTCTATAAATTTTTTTTTTGTTTTTTGACAGAAAGAGTGGAAGGTTACAATGTTTAGGATGAATTTTATATATTGGGGCATTATTTGGAATGAATATCCCCAAATTTGACAGTGTTCAATACAAAAAAATTAATTAAACATTCATTTAAAATATAGCTTTTAATGCAATTAAAAACAACGAAATCAAGAAAAAAAAAACTACATTTTCATATTTTCCTCTTCGTGTATCAATCAATTTTTATTTAACTACACCAACAACAACAACTTGCAATAATAACATAATAATTTCCACCATAATAGTATCAACAACAACAACAATAACAATCGCTCAAATAGCAGCATAACAATAAAACATGAACAACAATTTAAAATCGTTTTCATCAACTCAAAGAGATTGAAAGATACTTTTGCATCCGATGGATTACAGACGAATTGATGCTTATTACGCTGATGTTCAATGTGAGTTTGTTTGTGTGTTGACTGAATGCTGATAGACTTGATTGCTATTTTAAATTGATTCGCAGTGAATGTGCGGCGCGCTGTTGTATTATCTGCAGCAACAGACAGACAGACAGTCTAATAGACAGACAGACGAACAGAGATACAGTCGATTTCATGTACAATTGCACTGCGCCGGCGCGCTGGCAGTTACTGCTTAATACGAAACGTGCTTTTAGACGAGCTGCAGAGTATCGCATGGATGCAAATTGCTCAGCGCTCTCGGTTCCCATTTTTCATTTGTCTGAATTGGCATTAAGTTGGTTAATTTAATATTTCCGCGATGCTCTTTGCACAAATCATTTTATATAGCTGTTGTCGTTGTTGTTGATGTTGTTGTAGCCATTTTAGTCGGCACTTCATTCGCTTCATGCTGCGCCGTTCTACCTGATTTTGTAAGCATCAACGTTTTGGTTAAACTGACGTTTTTATTGCAAATTGCGACTCAATTGCTTTTCCTTTTTAATTCATTTCGTGTGGTGTTTTTTTCATTTTTCTACTTTTTCTCCATCTCGTTTAGTCATATCTTTAGTTTAAACGTTTTGAGGTAGTTACTAACCAGACCAGCCCAGCGCTCTAAAACGTCCCTCCGATTTTATATCATTTCGAAATCCAATTTCAATTTCAAACTAAAACGTTTTGTGTGAATTACATATGCCGCTTGGTGGAATGGCAACAATTGGCGAGAAAATGCTTTAGAAAAAAGAGGCAAATCATAAACGTGGTCAATAATAATAATGGCGGCTTTAAAATGTAAGAAAACAAAACAAAAACGTTTCTCAAGTTAATCGGTTTTGGATGAACGAATGCGAAAATATCAATTTCCTTTTCTTATTTTTTCTGTCTTTATTGAACTCTTAAAAGTTCTTGAAATTTTTATATAATTCACACAAAAAAAGTGCAAATGATGTTGTTTACCAGCAACATTGTTGATCCAAGTGTTAATTGTGAAAGGTTTTGTAGCCACTTTAAACCAAATGTTTACTAAGATTTTTTAACCCCAGACCAGGTCGGTAGCCAGGATTTTCCATGGGTGATTTTCTGGTAAAAAAAATCTGTATTTATCCAAAATTTTCAGGGAATTTACCAAAAAAAAAATAGTATACTTAGAAAACTATTTTTGAATGTGCCCTTATTTAAATAATTTAAATAAAAGAGAGATCATCAGGGTTCCTTAAATTTTTTATAAAAATTATTTTGAGAACTCAATTTATGACCTTTGAATATAATTTTTTGAGAAATGGTCCAAATTGAGAATTTTGAGTTGTGTTTTAAAACTAGAGTTGCAAAAATTCCCAATAAAAATAAAAATTTCCCATTAAATTTAATAAAAACTAGTAAGGAATGAAGCTTTGGCAGGCTCCCCCGCGCCCGTATTCAGGTATATTCGAAGTCCTTAGCCACGACAGACCCGATGCCATTCAGTTTTATTTTTTACGAAAGTTTTCCTATTTTCATGACGTCACTTTGTATGGTAGGTAGGCGTGGTTTTCATCCGATTTTGGCAAATATCATAGAGGTGGTTCATAATATAAATCGAAGCTCATGTGCAAAATTTCAGGAGATTTCTTTAATTTTTGTGGATTTTTAAGAGACTTTACGTTAATAAATAAATAATAATTAGATAAAATATTGCCGTTAATTGAAAATGAGAATGATACCCATGAAATACCCATGAAATTACAAAGAAATTGCAAAAACTGAATGAGGTATTTTTTCAATAATTTTAAATTGAATTTATTAAAAACATTTAAGGTACTTGGACATTAACGCCAGTATTTTATGCATATGTAAAACTGGCCGCTAAATTCATTTTCGAAATCAGATTTTTGATAAATGTGAAAATGAAGTCAACAACACTTCCCAAATCATAAATTTAGTACTTTTTCCAATATTCTTCAAATTCATTCGTTTCCTACATACAAAAGAATGCACCTTTTTTATAAGTTTATTAAAAAAAAAATAGGAGTATGATTGGAAAAGATACAATTTTTTCTGTGATGACGGATAATTGGCTCTTTTTTTTTAGTTTGGTTCTGCAAATTTGCAATGAAGTCCTTTTTTGTTGCTCTGTAAGGAAAAAGTTTTCGATGTGCATCTACAACTTGCAGAACCATCTACTTTTCGCTTTCTATGGTGGTTACTTTGTCATTGAATCTTGTGATCAAATTTATTGCCCTTTCGGTGGGATCGTTTACGACTGTGATGCTTCCCACAATTTCCTCGGTGAGCATTGTGCAATGTTGTTACTGCTCAACCAATTTTTCGTTAATTTGGCAGTGTGGGAAGGGGTGCCATCTTGTTGAAATATGAATTCGTTCACGTTGACAATATTTGGTATGGAAGGCAGCAGATTGTTTTCCAAAATTTCAATGTACTTCGATGCATTTGCGATCCCATCGATAAATCGGAGCTGCCCCACTCCTTTTGATGGCATGCATCCCCAAATCATTAAACTTGCTGGGAAATTAACTTGTCTGTTCAAGCAGTTTGCATGAAAGGCTTCGTTTGATTTTCTTATTACTTTGCTTTTGCTTTCACCCGTGCACACTCGGAAAGTCGATTCGTCACTAAATATGATTGAGTCCCACTGTCGATGTACCCACAACTCCTTATGTTTTGCAAACTGTAATCTTTTTTCTTTTGTGTCGCAGTTAACAGTGGTTTTGTCTTTGCCTGCAGACTTGAATTTTAATGCACTGATACTCTTTTAACCAAAACTCACCTTATAAAAGTTATATTTCAATTTATGCAAATTTTTCACTGATTTTTCACTGAAATTTTTCACAATGCTCGAATTTCCCGACCTTTTACCTTTGATTTCTTGCCTCGCCCATGCTGCTGTGGCTCTATTGAGGCGGTATTCACATAATTTTTGATTACGTATTGAACAGTTGACTTTGCTAAGCCTAGGTGCTGTGCAATATCGCCATAGCTTTTGTTTAAAAGAAAGTTGTTAATAATTAACTTCCTGATTTCTTTGCAAACTGCTTTGCCACTTGCCATACTTGGAAACCAATCAAATAAGACTACTGACAGGAAATTGAAGACAGACAGAAATCTTCTCAATACATTCTAAATTGACATACGGAATTAGCTAAAAATAATTAGTCCCGTTATCTTTATGTACACTTGCATTTTTTCAATCGTACGAATTCAATTTTGTCAGTTTTTAGATAGCATTTTATGACTGTATTGATGGATTTCGCTATTTAAATTGTTGTTTTTGTAATTTTTTTTACTTTTACTATTGATTCTAAGACAGATAAGATATTGATATTAAAAAATGTCCAGGCGTACGAACTGATGGTTGTCGGGTTAGTATAATCCATTTTTTTTTTTTGCTTTTCTTATTTATTTCTGATGATTTATTCGATGGTTTCTGATAGTTCTAAGATCAAGTCACGACCCACTTATGAGTCTGGGACTTTTCAGTGATTGGGAAACACTGTTATAGATCATACAACTTTTCGAAATTAAAAAAAAAAACCCATTCAATCGAATATTTTCTCAAAAGATTGGAGTTCTATAAGCATGCAAATGACATAAAAAATGTCAAACTTATATTATAAAATTTATAGAATTATATTCCTTCGAGTCGTAATTTCTTATATATACAATTTACATGTTTTTTGTTTTGATATAGAGATTTTTGAGCCCTGAAACCATAGGTGAAAATGGCAATTAAATATATTTAAACTGTTTAAAATTTATTTAATTTTAATGATTGCGACCTACACAATCAAAGATAATCTTTCTTTTGACCAAACAAATTTCATTGCTCAATCGAATTTTTTTGAATTTGTTTTGAAAATGATAACTTTTGCTTTTTTAATTAAGTAAATTTGTGTCATTATCTCATTTTTTTTTTTTTTTTTAAAGAATAATATAAGGTTTTGATTTTAAATGTCTCTTTTGTATTATTTTTTCATATGATTTTTTTTCAAAGCTCAAATCCACTGGCAACGGGCCTAACTCAGACTTATTTTATTCCCGACCTACTCCTTGTTTACGTGTGCAATTCAAACACACATTCAAGCCACACACTGGCACATAAAAATCATTGCCAACTGCCAGCTTAATCGCTCTAAAGTAGGCAATAAAATCTTCAATTTATGACATAAATTCAATTGTTATTGCAACACACATCCTCACACAGCCAAACACTCTCACGAAAACCATAATAACTGCTACAAAATTGAGCCTGAAAGGGTGTCGAACGATTATGAGCATCCCTTCAAATAAAAAACAATTCTCTTCCACAACACAAGCCTAAGTGTATGCAAAGTTTTATTTTTATTTTCATAAATACCCTGTAGGAACAAAGTAATTTGTTTTTAAAAAGAACTAATTAAAAAGCTAGTTTAAAATAAACCAGTATATGAACTACTTTGAATTATATTAAGGCGGCATCCACTTCAATATATGAAGTAATTGAAATACTACTTAAAAACCAGTGATTGATAAACTACTTTGAATTATATTAAGGCGGCAACTACTCTGATGTTGGCATGTTTTAATTGAAAATTTTTATTAGATTACAAGCTTATATATATTTAACCATGTTATTTCATCAAATATTATTAACTTTTGGCCATCAGTAATAGTTTTCAATTAGTTATTTTAAAGCAATTAAAAAAATAATTTAAATGTAACTAATTTAACAAGTAGTTGAAAATATATGCAGACGACAGTCAATTGACTTATTTAGCGGACATCAACATACAAAATAAGTTAGTTTGTTTTATTGAAAAAAGTCAGAATTTCAACTAGTTGTGGTTGACAAAAAACTACTTTATCAACTACTTTTAAATTAGTTGATTTTCCTACAGGGTAAATATATAGAATAACATATGTTGGTAATTTGCGTGCAATTCGCGCTCTTAAGAATCTACAAAAAGAATAGCATTTAATGTTTAATGTATGTATGAAGTCGATTATTGTGTGTTTTGATCGATATTGCAAGGATAGTGTATACGGCGTGATTTAAAGGTGTTCATGGCACACAAAATTTCTGTTTATGATGCATTTATTTAACAAATCATTTTTAACACCTTTCTTGCATATTTTCCAAAACTTTGTCATTCGGTGAAAAAAGGTTTAAATGACAGAGTTTTTGTTAATATACTCCATATATTCAGCTTCCTAATATATTTTCGAAAGCATCATCCCCACCATAGGTAATTTGTATCCATTTTTAAAAACGTTTTTGTTGCTATTAAAGCAAAAAAGTTTTAATTAAACCTTGTTAATTCTTCATTAATGATAACCTTTTATCAAGGAGTAATTAAAGGAAACGAAAACATATTGTAGTTCTATATTCTAACATACGTTAACGTTTAACTTTTTTGTTTGTCTTAGCAAATTTGAGTGGCATGGCAGGCAAACGCTCATCGAGAGGCATGGCAGATATAGAACTGTATATACATTGGGTGATCATATTATTAGAGCAACGGTAAAATGATTCTTTTCTTGGATTTGGTTGAAATAAAAGCCTCAAATTCAATATTTTTCCATTAAACGGATTTATTAGTATAAATGAAGTAATAAATCATTGCATAAATTGACAGTAAGCTCATATAACTAATAACCTCATTTTTGAGTCCTAACGAAGCATTCAACGAACGAAGGCTATCCGAACGATGTTGAATTCAAACTGAAATGTATATTTCGAACGAAGCTTATCGTTAGCTCATTCGACAAGCTTCCCTGTAGGAAAATCAACTAATTTAAAAGTAATTGATAAAGTAGTTTTTTGTCAACCACAACTAGTTGAAATTCTGACTTTTTTCCATAGAACGAACTAACTTATTTTGTATGGCGATGTCCGCTAAATAAGTCAATTGACTTTCGTCTGCATACATTTTGAACTACTTGTTAAATTAGTTACATTTAAACTATTTTTTTAATTGCTTTAAAATAACAAATTGAAAACTATTACTGATGGCCTAAAGTTAATATTTGATTAAATAACATGGATAAATATATATAAACTTGTAATCTAATAAAAATTTGCAAATAAAGCATGCCAAAATCAGAGTAGTTGCCGCCTTAATATAATTCAAAGTAGTTCAAATACTGGTTTATTTTAAACTAGTTTTTTAATTAGTTGTTTTTAAAAACAAGTTAGTTTGTTCCTATAGGGTTTGGTTTGATATGTACACTCACACTGTTATACACAAGCAGTTGTCAAATAAGGCGCTGCCATATCAAACACTAGGAAAGTTTTCTGTATTTTGTCAACTTACTGCAAAGATTTTTTAACCCTCATCGGTCCATCGTATCAAGTTGATACAATTTTTGTCTTTCAAGTCGAATAAAAAAAAAACTGCTCAATGGAAAGAACTGGTTTTTGGGAAAATAGCATGATTTTGCCTGTAGAATCGGGCTAACGAGTTTTTAATGTTCGGGCATTTCTGGTTTTACCTGAGACAAAATAGTTACGAATCGGTCCCTCGTATCAACTTGATACAATACATCTGCCGATGGTTATTGCAGTTGTTTTTTGGGTTAGGCTCGTTTTATTTCATTTTTTTGTTTTCAGTATGTTCTTGAACACACACGAGTGAAGATTGAATTGAATTTGTTTGAAGTGATAAGTGATTTTAGTGAATTTTGAAGTGATTTTTATCTGCCACATACTTTCATTGCGTTATACATACATTCAATTGATTTAAAAAAAAATGGAAAAAAATATACGTGAAAACCGTCAAAGAGACGAATATGATATGGATTCCGAATCTGTAAGTGAAGCAGAAGAATTTCCAGTAGATCGTGACGATGATTTCACAATGGAGGAAGAATGCGTTGCAGAAATGAGTGAGCATTCTGATGAGTACGATGTTGAGCCACTGGAACAAAATGTGGCAGAAGAAATTGCCAGAAATGCAACAGCAAAATATTTGTCAAAAAATAAAAAAAATCAATATTCAACGGAGCCATTTGAATATAACCGAAGAAATTCATATAGGCGCGCTGATAATATTGTTTCAGGTAAAAAACCTACCCTTCCTGTTTTGTGCTTCATATTCAGTGTTTGTTTCTTTTTGTTGTTGTTGTAGAACCAAAACTAGTTGCAGCTGCTCATGTTGTAGATGTTTTGTCTGCATTTGATTTGTTTCTGCGACCGATAGAAAATACTATTTTGAATATGACGAATTTATATGGTTTGCGGAAATACAAAGAAGAATGGGAACAAATAGATATGGATACTCTACATGCGTACTTCGGATTGCTACTGCTTGCTGGTGTGTATCGTTCATATATTGAATGTGTTACACAACTCTGGAATGAGAAAACCGGTCGACCAAAATTTCGAGACACAATGTCACTGAAAATGTTCAAAAAAATGTATGGTTGTATCAGATTTGACGATAAAGAAGAACGTAATGCCAATACTGCGTCTGTCCGTGATAAGCTGGCACCGATACGCACCATATATGAAAAATGGAACCATAATTTGCAAGTTGTATACATTCCAGGCAAAAATGTTACAGTAGATGAACAGCTAGTTCCATTTCGTGGACGCTGTCCGTTTCGTCAATATATACCGTCGAAACCGGCTAAATACGGCATAAAGATTTGGATTTTGGCCGATTCAGCTACCTGGTATGTTTACAATACGCAAATTTATGTTGGTCGAAATCGCAACGCCACTTCAGAGCGCAATATTGGACGCCGTGTTGTTTTGGATTTGGTAAATGGGCTGTCGGAGAGGAATATCACATGCGACAACTTCTTCACATCTTATGAACTGGCTGAAGAGTTACATAAACGCCGAATGACTATTTTGGGCACTATACGGAAAAATAGGACCGAAACTCCTCCAGTATTGTTGGATATGAGGAAAAAAAACTGTGTATTCGAGCGTTATTGTAAATATATGACCACAAATTACAAGTCATTTAACTGTCGTATGTGCCTCGGCGTTTAGATATGTTACACTGCTCAGTACATGGCACAATGCCGTTGTTTTAAGTGAAAATGCTGAGAAGAAATCGAATCTAATTCAGGCTTATAACAAAACCAATAGTGGCGTGGACACTATGGACCAGATGGTGGCTACCTACACCTGCAAAAGGAAGATAAATCGGTGGCCAATGGCAGTATTTTGCAACATGTTGGACGTGAGTGCATTGAATACATATATAACGTATATTTCGCTATTTCCGGCTTGGAAAAACAACAAAACCAATAAAAATATACGTTGTCGAATATTTATTGAGGAGCTTGGAATGGCTCTTGTGCAAAAACACATAGAAAAGCGGAAATCTCAGCCTCGAAGGCTCAATATTGAAGCACTACCGGCGATTACCCATTTGCCAAAAACTACGAGACGCGGCCGTTGCTACATATGTACATATAAAAACAATAAAATTTTGTATTCAAATCGTTGTGATTATTGTAAGAATTATGTTCGTAATGATCATCATTATTATATTTGCGAAAAATGCGCTAATAAAGGTACATAGCCACAAAAATAAGCATTTTTGACATTTTTCTCTTTAAAATTTTCATTACTTATAAATGTATTTTCTAAATTTAAATTTATGAAAACAATAAAATAAAACTACAAAAATATAAAACAATCAGTTTTTTTAATTTTTAAAACGATTTTCTTAACTTTTTTTTTTTTAATGTGTTTTTTTGAATTGATACAATGAGACCGCTTCAATGCATTTCCTCGGGGACCGATGAGGGTTAAATATGTTCTTTGTTTCTTATATGTGCTTTTCGTGCTTTTCGGCACCGTTCGGTTTTTGTATTCAATAAATATACTTTGAGCAATTAAGTGGTTTGCGAATTTGTTTTTCATTATTATTGTTTTTAGTGATTGAGTGATTGATTTTGACATATCCAAATAAAATGTATGCAGCTGTTGTAGTTTTTATTTTTATTTTAAGTATTTAAAGTGCTTCACAGCCTCCAGACTCTATATATATTTATTTATTTCATAATATATTTACCTTTGGGTTCAGAATTTTCCATTTTTTAACCATTCTATTAACGACTGCAACCACAACGATAGCATAAAAGTGTTCGTTTGATTTTGACGTTTGTGTTCGTTAGAAATACATATTGCAAATATGTAACTACACTACGGCATTG
Source organism: Coremacera marginata (assembly GCA_914767935.1). NCBI lineage: Eukaryota > Metazoa > Arthropoda > Insecta > Diptera > Sciomyzidae > Coremacera > Coremacera marginata. Next base: position 175,290,154 of record OU612043.1, on the reverse strand, counting down.
TTCGCTGGCTGATCAGCTGTTATCGTTGTTTGATTCTGTTCGAATTCCAAATTTCAAAAAGACGAACGAACACTGTTTTGAACGAAACGAATGATCGGGTAGGAATACAAAATGAAGCCATAAGTGTCTTAATTGGGCCAGAAATCACAAAAAGTGGACAACAGAAGATTGAAAAAATATAAATAGACAATTCTTGATTTCAAAAAATTTTATATTTGCTTCAATAATTTATTTACTTTGAAATCCAACTAATTTCGAATAAGTATTCCAAAATGTGACGCTTCCAAAACGAATCTTTTTTACTGTTAAGTTTTTTTATTCGGTTCACTGATGCTTGTGAAACAGCAGCAATCGAAGCTATTTTTCTTTGCGAACGTTCAGTATTTCTTAGGACCTTTTTTATTCTATTTATTATATAGTCTTTCACATAGCTAAAGTTTGATATTTTAATAGACAATTAAAAAAATATTTAATACCACAAAGTAAAAAGACAAAATAAATAAAACAATTTTTACATGCCTTAGCAATATAAGTAAAACACATTCAAAAAGTAAAGTAATTAAATTAAAAACGGAAGTGGCATTAAAGCACTTCTTCCGACGAATTAACGGCTACTCTTATGAAATGGCGTCCTTTTGCCATATTATCACATCAGGCGCATTGCCAGCTGAATCTTGAAAATATCACAAACACATATAATAGCCGTTTTTGTTCAACTATAACTGTGTAAAGTGAGAAATTGTGAAAAAATTCAAGTGCTGTACCCACTCTATACATCGACTTTTTTTTTTCAAAATTCCATTCTGAAATACATTCAGAGAGATGAGAATGAAAAAACTAGAAATTGGGAGGTCGCGCATCGCGATTTTCAATTTTCCATATAAATAATATGGGAAAAATTATATTTCCATTTCTCATTTTTGTATCTTAAAAACCAATAGAACGTTCTTATAGGAAATTGAACGATCTACAAAAATGTCACTAATCATTCTATTGATAAATCTACTCGTTTAAAAGTTTTTCATTAAATATTGTTAAAAAAAGCATTAAAAAAACTCAAAATCGACAAATTTATCAAGTCTTTCTAAACAACTTGACTGGGAAATCCACTAATTCTAGGAAGAATTTATGAATTAAAAAGCATTTTTATTATATTGGGGGTTGGAATTAGTTTTAAAGGTTTTCTAAGAGATGGCGTAACTATCAATAGATCGCATTGGGCACACCTGTGACTATATTCATTTCAAAGCACATTGTCTAAGCTTCATTTTTAGTATGTGTCATTCCACTGAAGTGTAAACAACATATATTTTTTTCTCTGTGAACATGTCGACTTTCGTTCCAACAAAACGCAATTTGCGGGAAGTTTTACTTTTGTGCTTCCATTTGAAGAAAAAAGCGGTTGAAGCACAACGCACGCTTACTGAGGCTTACGGGGACTATGCTCCATCGATTTCTACTTGTGAGTACTGGTTCCGTCGGTTTAAAAGTGGTGATTTTGATACGGAAGACAAAGAGCGTCCGGGCCAGCCGAAAAAGTTTGAAGATGAGGAATTGGAGGCTTTGCTCGATGAAGACCCGTGTCAAACCCTTCAAGAATTGTCAGAATCATTGGGAGTCGACTTATCAACGGTCAGCAAACGCCTGAAGGCCATGGGAATGATTCAAAAGCAAGGAAATTGGGTGCCGTACTAGTTGAAGCCGAGAGACGTTGAACGGCGATTTTGCATGTGCGAACAACTGCTTCAACGGCATAAAAGGAAGAGCTTTTTGCATCGTATTGTCACTGGCGATGAAAAGTGGATCCATTACGATAATCCTAAGCGAAAAAAATCGTGGGGACAACCCGGCCATGCATCAACTACGACGGCCAATATTCATGGCGCCAAGCTTATGCTGTGTATTTGGTGGGATCAGAAGGGTGTCGTGTACTATGAGCTGCTAAAACCTAACGAAACCATCACTGGGGAACGATACCAACAACAATTGATGCAATTGAGCCGAGCATTAAAGGTTAAACGGCTGGAATATGGCAACAGACACGACAAAGTGGTTTTTCAACATGACAACGCACGGCCACATGTTGCAAGAACCGTCAAGGAAACGTTGGAGGCGCTGAATTGGGATGTGCTACCCCACCCGCCTTATAGACCAGACATAGCCCCTTCCGACTACCACCTATTCAGATCGATGACGCATGGCTTGGCTGAGCAGCGCTTCACTTCTTACGAGGATACCAAAAAATGGGTCGATTCGTGGATTGCCTCAAAAGACGAGTCGTTCTTCCGGCGCGGAATCCATATGCTGCCAGAAAGATGGGAAAAAATTGTAGCTAACGATGGACAATACTTTGAATAATATACATTGTACCGTTGTTTCTAAATAAATGCTCAAAAACCGAAAAAAAAAACCTTTAAAATTAATTCCAACCCCCAATATTAAGCAATATTTAGGAGGTCTGTGATAAGCAGAGAAAGACAGAGAGAAGCAACAATACTTGTTTGCAAAAACAATTAGAAATTGTGGATTTTCCATTCAGGTTGATTGGAAGACTTAATAAACTTATCGATTTTGATTTTTGAATGCCTTTTTTTATTATATTTAATCAAAAATTTCCAGTGATTTTCAATAATGATTTCTTAACATGTGATATATCATAGTTATTAGTTTAAATGCATATAACATGAACTATACTTTTTTCATAACATATTAATAAAATTGCAGTGTTATGAGTGATAGTTGATTAACTTAATAGTTAATCAGCAACTCCACTTGACATGAGTACGTTGCTCAGAGTGTAGAAGATACTTCTGAAGATCGAGAGATAGTCAAATCGCACTGCGAACAAATGAACATACTCATAAAATATCATTATATTGTCGTTTTTATACCACAGAGTGCGGCGAGTTTTTGTTGTTGCTTTTTCTTATTGAAACCTTTCGTTACATTGGTCTTATCCTTGATCGAATTCGCTGTGTTGTTGTATACGTGGCTTAAGAAGTTTCGCATCAAAAACATCTTTTATGTTTCATACAAATCTCGCAATAAATCCTTTTAGGAATTTATACAATATATTAGCCTCCTTTTGTTATTGTATATTTAATTAGTTAAATTAATTAAAACAATTCTATTCGAAAATTGTTTACTAAATATAGTATTATAAAATCTATTTAATTTGTATTTCAAGCGATAAACAACGTAAATTATAAAATTCACATCTCATAATAAAACGCAATTAAATATTCTACTTTCCTTTTCATAAACTGTTTTTCGTGGGGGAAGCATTTTTGAGACGCACAAATAGAGGGGTCTATCATTCCCCCATTTTCCACATTTTGGGGGGGAGGGGCGTAGAAACACGTGCTGTCCACTGTAAGTCAAATTGTAAGTGAAATACATGTTTTGGCCCCTCCCTTAATATATGGTGAATGGGGAGAAGAAACACCCCCTATTTGTGTGTCTCAAAAATGCTTTCTCCCTAGTTACCCCCAAAAAATGGTTAGTTTTTACCTATTTTGCTTCCCCTTCGAGATAAGGAACAACATAAAATCGAAAGATATCGAAAAATCCTCGGAAAATCTTCGAAAAAATAAAAAAGTGCCATATCTCGAAGGGGATGGAAAATAGGTAAAAATTAACCATTTTTTGGGGCCTTCTAAGGGGGAAAGCATTTCTGAAACGCACATATAGGGGGGCTTATCATCCATCCATTTCCCACATTTTTAGGGGGATACGTCAAAACACTTGCTTAACTGTCCACTGTAAGTGAAATTGTAAGCCAAACACGTGTTTCGGCTCCCCTTAAAAATATGGTAAATGGGGGGAAGATATAACCCTCTATTTGTGTTCGGATTTGGATTCAGCGAACCATTTTTATCTAGTGTTTGCTCGAACAAAGCTCGAAAAAAATCATATATACTTATTATAGAACAACATTGACATTATATCAAAGTTCCGGCTGGGTACTCCCTCACACAATGTTGTGCGTCATGAACTTAAAGTTCGTTTGCATCCAAAGTATTTATGATACTCATACCCCTCACTCTCTTTTGCAAGAGTATGCATATGGTTAATTTTCAATTCTACGAAAATGAGTTGAGTGTTTATGAACATGATGCATATTTTCAAGAGTATGCAAGCATATAAGTACAGAGAAATTATGGATATACGATAAGTATACTAAAAGTATCAATCACTCGTTGCAGATCTCTGGTACCTACACTAAAAAAATACACGTAAAAACTAAGTTAGCCACGTCGTCAATTCAAAACATAAATTTTCCATAGTTGAAATAAAATTTCCTCTTTGCAGTAAGTTTTTACTCAATGTAAGGTTACCACATCCTAAAATTTTAGGTGGTTGACCTAAAAGTTAAGATGCTATTTTAAATAAAAACAATCAAGTAAAATATACAACTATTGAGAAAACTTTTTCATAACTTGAGTAATAAAATTCATACTGCGGTAAGCTCCTTTAAATTAAGGAAAATATCCGTTGAAGATAGGAAAAAGTATTCTTTAACATGAAGCCTACTAAAATATTAATCTTACTTACTTACTTAGGTGGCCGTAACAACCCGTGTTCGGATTTCGGCCAACCTCATCAGCTCTAGCCAGACGCCTCTGCTTTGCGCGCGCCTTCTCCAATCGGATACACCAAGTGCGTTTAGGGCTTCCTCAGCCTGGTCCATCCATCGGAGGCATGGTCTCCCTCGTCGTCGTTGACCAGCGACCCTCGCCTCGAGCACCTTTTTCGCTGGAGCTTCGTTGTCCATACGATGGACATGACCCAGCCAGCGTAGTCGCTACAAAATTATACGCCAAACTACGTCAATGTCTTCGTAGAGCTCATACAGCCGGTGGTTCATTCGAATGCGATAATCATCGCCGACTCGAACAGGACCGAAGATTTTGCGAAGAACTTTTCTCTCAAACACCCCCAGAACGGCTTCGTCAGTTTGCGAAACTGCCCATGCCTCAGCGCCATAAAGCAGCACAGGTAGAACGAGCGTCTTGTAGAGTGTTAGTTTTGTCGATCGAGAGAAGGCTCTGGAACTTAGTTGCTTACTTAGCCCTTAGTAGAACCTATTAACAATTATTGTTCTTCGCCTTATCTCCAGGCTGATTTCGTTGTTGGTATTAATGGCGGTGCCAAGGTATACGAACTCCTTGACTATTTTAAAGTTATAGCTGCCGGACAAAACGTGGGAGTCTAAACGCCGCGCTCCCTTGTTTGTAGACAGCATATACTTTGTTTTACCCTCATTTATCGTCAAGCACACTTTGACTGATTCTTTTTCGATAGCGGTGAAAGCAACGGTAACATCTCTCTTGGTTCTGCCGACAATATCAATATCATCATCGTAGAAAATGGCACAATGGACAGCTTTGTAGAAAATGGTGCCATTACGATGCACACCGGCCTTTCATACGATCCCCTCCATGATGATGTTGAAGAGATCGCAAGACAGTTGTTCGCCTTGTCTGAAACCTCTTTCGGTATTGAAGGTTTCCGAGAGGTCATTTCGTACCTTGACGGAGCTGCGTATGTTGCTCAACGTCATTCCGCAAAGTCTAATGAAGTTTGCAGGTATAACGAAGTCAGAGAATGTTGGGTATAGGAAATCACTTCTCGGGGTATTGAAAGCAGGTTTAAAATAGAGAAAGAGATGGTGTGTGTCAATTTGATTTTGGTGGGGTTTCTTCAGGGCTTGTAGTAGTGTGAAAATGTGGTCTATGGTGGACTTTCCAGGTCGAAAGCCACACTGATAAGGTCCAATCAGTGTTTTTGTAATCGGCTTTAATCTTTCACACAGTACGCTTGAGAGAAAACTTATATGCGATGGAAATATTACTCAAACTTAGTAAATAATTGTGATTTTAGGATATATACATAAATATATATGAGTAAATTTTTTCCCATATTTAAATAATAAGAGGAGTTATTTCACTCTTATTATCACTTTTAGTTTTTAAGAGCGAGAGTTGAGAGTGCGTTATTAACAAATGGAAATGTATTCTCACGGTCAATTGTGATTAATGTAATAATTTGTCAAAAAATGCATTAATTATAAATGCAGAAAGATTAGATAAACTTATTACACTAATTTTATTCAAAAAATCTTTCCTGAGCGTATTTTGTTGCGAAAATGAATTCTTAGGCCGGGACCAGATTACGCGGCTTATCGCGTTTGCCGACACCTGCCAGAGTGGAATTTTGCGGCCATTCCATGGAATAATTAACCAGGTAGCATAGACAATTGGTTATTTTCTCATGAAAGTGAAACTGCCTCTTGTCAAAAACAACTATTAGTGAGACGCATCGAAAAGTGAATAAATTAAATATTTGCTGTAATCAAGTACATAACTATCCTTAAATTAAAAATGTATTTCCTTAAATAAAGTATGAAACTCCACTTTAAATTATGTTTAATTTCATACATTTAAGTAAGTTTATCCTATATTTAAGAAACTTGTCTTCCTATGATTTAGGAAATATCCTCAGTTTTAGGATGCAAACTTACTTAAACTGAGGAAAGTGCCATCTTTTAATATACTTAGGATATGATGACTTAAGTGCAATTTTGGTGCCATATTTTTTTAGAAATAAAGAAATTTTCCAAGTTTTTAGCATATTTTTTTTTTTAGTGCATGCATATTAGACTTAAAAATTATTTTTTTCCTAATGGAAATATTTATATATATCATTATAATTATTTTGCACACAGTTATAAAAAATTAAAATTTAATTTATTGCTTCAGTACTTAAACTTCAGTTTTCCATCGATCTAATCGATTGTTACTAACAAAATGGACAAATATATTTTTTATTTTTATTGCTTGATTTTAGAAAATTGAATTAATAAATATTGGATAATACGACATTTCAAACAATTATAAATTTTTTTTTTTATAATTGAAAACGTTTTGAATTGAATATTCAACTAGCAATAAAGAGCAAATTAACGCAGCTAATTATAATGTTAGCGTGTAGATGTTAAAGCCACGTTCACACTTTACTTGCTTCTACTGAAAATGAAAATTGCAATTAGCATGTATTGCTTTTATGGCTCGCACCACATTCATATACTGTGTGTGAGTGTGTGTGTGTGTGTGTGTGTATATATAAGTGCTGTACAAACGGTTTTAGTTGTTGTTTTGTGGTGGCTAATTGCATGTGTTTTGTGTTGTAGTCAACATTTGTTTCTTATTGCTCTGTCTTATTCGCAAATAATAAAGGCTAAAAATATTGTTCGCAACTATCGCGAACTCTATACGAGATGCGGTCAATTTAATTTCATTTTCAATTTGAATTTAAATTTATTGATTGAAAGTTTTTTTTTGCATTTATCAATAACTTACTCGCATTTTTCTTATTTGATTTATTTTTTACTTACTAGATACTTAGTTTTAGCTTACTTTTGTGCATTGTCTTAAGCCTGAAAAGCTTTTAACGAAAGTATTAAATTATTTTTGAATATCGATTGTCAAGATTGACTGGTTAATAAAAATTTGATATTTTATACAAGTACATACTTGTTATATAAGGGATGAGCTTTTGTTGACCTTACTTTAAGAAAGACACAAAAAGGCAAACCTGAGAATTTATTTATTAATGCTACGTGAATAATAATAATACTACGTGCACTTGCTTTCAGAGCGACTTTATTTTTACTAACCAGGAAAGGTATCAAGGTGTCACTCGCCAATTTAATTGATTTTCGGATATGTGATAGAGGACAAAAATCTAAGGTTGACGTTAGGTCCGTAGCCAATGGGAGAATTTCGGTGTTTAAACACCTCTTCATAGGGTCCAGAAAGTATGTAATAAAATAATACAAATAAGACTATTGAAATCGAAATATAATTTATATTTTTTAAAGAAAAATTTAGATAATGATGTAAAATTTCGGCCGTGGAGTAGTGGTTTGAATCCCACCTGACACAGAAAGTTTTCCAATTGAACTAATTTTTCTATTTGGCCGTCACCTCTCTACAGGCAATGGCAAACCTCAAAGAGTAAAAACTGAAAAGCTTCTTGAGAACATAAGCCGTTCGGAGTCGGCATAAAACTTGTAGGCCCAGTTCTCGATCATTTCATTTCATTTCGAACATTTCACAACAAACACAGCACACAATTGATCAAAAGAAGTTTGGTCAAAGTAATTTCAAGGGCTCAAATGGCCATTTCGTTTCTTTTTTTTTTTTTTTTGTAAATTTACTTCAAGAAACATTTTCTTCTGTTATACACATGTAATGTTTAATACATGTTTTAAAAAAAAAAATTGTTTTAGTAAGGAAACTTTTTTGGGCAAAAGTATAACTTCACTTATAAAGGTCACAATCATTATAATTTAAAATACTTGAAGAAGTTTGTTTATTAAAGTACCATTTCTAAGATTTTGAATTCTCAAGAAGTCTCTAATTTAAAAAAAAAAAAAAAACCAAATGGCCGTTTCAACCCTTGAAAGGACTTTGACCGAGCTTCTTATGATCAATTGTGTTGTGTGTGATGTGAAAAATGTTTGCACACAAATGATCGAGAACTGGACCTACATGTTTTACGCCGACTCCGAACGGCTTATGTTCTCAAGAAGCTTGTCATGGCAGTTTTTACTCTCTGAGGTTTGCCATTGTCTGCAGAGAGGTGATGGCCGAAAAGAAAAATGAATTCAATTGAAAAAACTTTCTGTGTTAGATGGAGGATTCGAACCTGGGTTCTCTGGAGTAAGAGTCACACACTCTACCCACTACGCCACGGCCGCCACTAGTCTCTAATATACAAGATATTATAATAAAATTATACCTCAAATATAATTGTAATGAGCCTGAGGGTTCATAATGAGCTCATTTAAGGCTCCAACATGAGCGTATTTCCCATCCTGTAAGGGTACACTTTTCTGAGTCCTTAATTTTTGTTATATATGAGTCATAAAAGAGTCCGCAATATGTGCATTTTAAGAGTCAGGACTATGAGTGTTTTCTGACACATAAATAACAAAAATTATGATGTCTTTGTGACATAAAAGTAATAAAAGTGATGATGCTTTTGTGAGACTCATATAAAATAATAATAGGATTTTTTAAGTCTTTCAATAGTCATATTTATGAACGCATTTGCATTCCTGCTAGAGCACATGATCTGAGTTCAAATAATGACTCCTATTGGAGTCCGAATTATGTACATTTTATGAATTCTATGGGAATGTTTATAAAAAATAAGTTAATCTTTGGCATTGTAGTACAGTCAATTGGTAGTTTTACCTGGAATGTTTTTCTGGGAGTTTTGGAAATGGTTACTTTTATAGATTGCGATGTGCTCTTTCTGAATTTCAACTTTTCCACTTCGTATTTTTGCCGCTCTCGCCGCCATATTGACAAAATGGCGCATTAATTTTTTGCCAATATTTCCTTTCCGACTAATTTCGCGATATAAAAATAAATGTATCAAATGAAACTAGAGAAATTCCCTCCAATTCAGATTATAACTTTTTTTTTCGTAAAATAATTAGTTTTGGCGTATGAGCGCCGCAAACTGTATTTCAAATGAAATAAAATTTGTTTATGGTATAAATATATATATTGCATTAGACTGCGTCAGATTTGTATTTAAAATGCTTAAATATTTAGGATCCTGCGTGCCCCCCAGAATTGTAAGCGATGGTTGCGAATGAAATAATTTCAGCTATTAATAGTTCAAAAATTGTCGAAACTGGCCAGGTTCTGTTTGAAAATCCAGTTTTTTGGGGGTTTTTTATATATTTAAAAAAAACATATGTATTTGGGATTTGCGGAAAAAACATCTATTTTGATGTTAAATTTTATGAGGAATCTGATTCTGGACTTGGATGTATCGAATAATTTGGTCCGATGCCACCAAACTCACTGCAAAATTGAGATTTTTGATTATTTTCATACTATGTCTTTCATGCTTATCCGTTAGGTCAATATTTTAAGAACTTTTTATTTTAGTTACTGTGCACACAAAATGGCCTTTCATATTGCATAAAAGGTTTTTGAAAAATCACCAGGATCACACCAGAAAATTAATTTTAATATCCTTTATATAATTAAACGTGAGACTCTAATATAAAAATAACATAAAGTAACGGTTTTTTTCTTATAGCTGTCTTTGTTTGAGATATTAAACTGAAATTCGCGATTCTTCATTCTCTTACCACCACCTTTCAGAAATTCTTTCAGATTTTAGTAGAAAATCTGACTTATCTACTATACATGTCACTGAATTAAATCAAATTTTGAGAACTTTCTTGAGAAAAAGGAACAATTTTTTGCAATGCATATACAAGTGGATTCGTGCTTTGAGATATTTGGCATTACCAAATTGGTTGGTTTTCTCAGTCAGTTGATGATAAACTAAATGTTCTCGTCTCTCATGTAAACTATGCATTTGAACACTTTGTTCCTGTTCGTTGGTCAATAGTTATTAACAAGTCATGTCCTTGGTATACGCCTCAAGTTCAATCAGCTATCAAGTCTAGAAACTTGGCCTACGTAAAATGGAAAAAATTCCGAAATAATGAAAACTGGTATCTTTACAAGCTGTTTCAATCGTCAGGCAGTCTAAGAAGAAATTTTTTTTTCCGTAAACTGAACTGCTCACTTCATTCCAAAGTTCTCTGGAGAAATATTCGAGGTTTAGAAATATGTAGTAAAGATGATCAGAAGTGTAAGCTTGAACCTAATATTCTTAATAATTTCTTTCTGTCCTATTCCTTGTCTGGCTATAATAATAGTTTTCAATGTAATGCTCGTAGTTTTCCTGTTCATGGCCAGTTCTCCTTTTGTAGTGTTAACGAAAGAGATGTTATTTTGACAATTATGAAAATTAAATCATATGCCATTGGTGACGATGGTATTCCCGTAATATTCATAAAAATAATTTTGCTACATATAATTAAGTCACTGACACATATAATCAACCACTGCTTTACTGTTTCCTGTTTTCCTAATTCTTGGAAACGAGCTACAGTTATTCCCATTGCAAAGGTTACTAATGCATCAGCTATGAAAGACTTTCGGCCTATCAGCATTTAAAGTAACTTCTCAAAAATTTGTGGATCACTTATGTCGAAACAAATAAATGAGTACCTAGATTCAAAACAACTTATATCACCATTCCAATCGGGTTTTAGAACAGGGCACAGCTGTGCGACAGCCATACTTTAGATACTTGACGACATTCGGATACATTATGACACTGAAAACATCACACTTCTCTGTCTTCTTCACTTTTCTAAAGCCTTGACTGCGTTAATCACGCTCTTTTAGTTAATAAGCTCATGCAATTCTTTGGTTTCAATGTTAGTGCTGCTTCTTTAATTGCTGACTATCTTGACGGTAGAACGCAAAGAGTAAAGATTGGCAATATTTTTTCTGACTATTTGTTAATAAAAGCTGGAGTACCCCCAGGATCTATCCTTGGGCCTCTTCTATTTAGCTTATTTATTAATGACACTTTTACTGTGTGTAATAACATGACGATGCATGCTTATGCAGATGACATTCAATTATATTTGTCTAATCGAATTGGCTTAATTGAGCACCTGCGTTGTAGAACCAATGAAGACTTAAACGCAATATCTAAGTGGGCATCTGAAAATGACCTCTGCCTTAATATTGACAAATCTTATATACTTCCAATATCTAAGGAGAAACTAGAATCCTCCCAAATTCCTTCAATAACCCTTATTGGCAAGCAACTTCAAATGGTTAACAAAATAAAAAAATCTAGGTTTTTTTATTAATTCAAAACTTACGTGTACTGGCCATGTTAACAATATTATTAAGAATATATATTCTACGCTTAGATGCCTGCATTTGTCTTCTAAATTCATCCCCACTATGCCTAAAAAACGACTGGTTATTCAACTCATTATTCCGCTAATAACCTTTTCTGAGCTTGTCCTACTGTAACCTCTTGACTCTCACTCTGAGCACAAAATCTTTGTTGCTTATAATGAAGCGGCGAGATATAACATATATATGACTTGAGAAGATTCGATTCCTTCCTAAAGCAAGGAAATTTTAGGTTGCAGCTTAATAAGCTACATTAATGCCAGAAACTGCATATTTCTACACAAGCTGATAGTAAGTAAGACTCCATCATACCTTTTTGAAAAACCACGTTTCAGTGCTTCCAATAGATCTTTGAATTTAATCATGCCGAAATACTCTTGCTTACACTCAAAGCGACTCTTTTTCAATAGCGCCATTAGGCTATGGAATTCACTTCCTTTATATATTAAATCTATTAATAGTACGAACAATTTTAAGCTTTCTGTTATGTCCTTTTTTTTTAACCGACTTCAAAAAGGAGGAGGTTCTCAAGTTCGTCGGTTTCTCTTTTTTTTTTTTATTTTTTTTTTTTTTTAATGTATATACATCGATAACTCGTAAACCATATGCCTGATTAGCATAATTTTTGGTGAGCACATAGATATCATAAGCATGGATGTTCCCGTAAAAAATTGGGCGGTATTCGAGAACTGGGCGTGGCAATACTAGATCTCGCAATACTAAATACTACTGTATCTCGAATAATATTGTCACTAGGATACTGCAATTTAGTGTAGTAGGCACAATTATTAAAAATTACCATCAAGAAAATATTTGACAAATGGGCGTGGCAATATTAGAAAAACAGTGTATCTTGAATAATTTTGAGACTAGGGTACTGGAATTTAGTATAGGGGTAGGCATTATTATTACAAATTATGGTAAAAAAAGTGGGATTTATTCGACAAATGGGCGTGGCAATATAAGAAAAACACTGTGTATCAAATAATATTCGCACAAGGGTACTGCAATTTAGTGTAGGGGTAGACACAGTTAATACAAAGTACGGTCAAGAATATGGGCATTATTTGACAAATGGGCGTGGCAATATTAGAAAAAGAGTGTATCTCGAATAATGTTGATACTATGCTACTGCAATTTGGTATAAGGGTAGGCTTTATTAGTACAAATTACGGTCAATAAAGTGGGCGGTATTCGACTACTGGGCGTGGCAATATTAGAAAAACAGAAACTGAAATTTATTTTAGTACAGGGGTAGGCAGAATTATTAAAAATTGCTGTCAATAAAGTAGGCGTTATTTGACAAATGGGCGTGGCAATACTAGATAAGCACTATCTCAGTTAATATTGTCGCAGGGGTACTGAAATGAAGTAATAGGGTACGCACAATTTTTACAAAAACGCTCAAGAAAGTGGGCGTTTATTTAACAAAGAGGTGTGGTAATATTAGAAAAACACTATATCTCGAATAATATTGACACTAGGGTAATAAAACTCGTTACAAGAATGGGTATAATTTTTTCAAAACACGTGACATCTAATTTAAATTTAAGGGACAGATATTTGAAATAACTCACAAACTTTCAGTATTTAATAGAACACATTTTTTAAGAACAATGGTATATATGTAGTGTAAACACTTTTCCGAAAATTTATCATATTCTCTAAAAAGGAAGAAATAAAAACATTTAAGAAAAAAAATAAATCCGACTACAAAATCACTGCAAAGTAAAACATAATTTTAAAATTTTCCCTTTAATGTCTTGGTCATATTTGACAATTTATTTAAACATATTATTACATTGGAAAACTTTTTATTTTAATTTTTTTCTTATTTTTATTTATTATTTTTACTTATGCTTATTATTTTTATTACTTACTTACTTATTTTTTTTATCTATTATCATAAAAATATTAATTTCTTTATGAATACAAGAGCTTTGAAGTTGGTGCTTCTGATTAAAAGTCTGATTATATTAGCGCCGACCTTAAAAGCTTTTCCTTCCCTTAGTTTTCTTTGCTATAATGTTAATTCTAAGCCTTAAGCAATTTGTTTTTTATTGTTTAATGTTTCCTGTTGATGATAAATATATCTCTCTTGTACGCTAAAATATTTCTTATCTTACTGTACTAATTAAAATTCTTATTAAATAAATACAATGGCTCTGGGGCGTTTTCATGGCTCTGCAAGTAAGGGGTCCGGATATATGCCCATATCTACGTCACTAAAGGGAAGTACATGAACACCTTGAGTTTTTTGGCAGTTATTTATTAATTCTTAAAGTGTAGGAAAATATTTGTTTATTGAATAAAAGTGTTATGTAAAGTGCCAATACGCTGTCAAATATAACATTGGAAAAAAATGTATCCAAACGATCTAAATCGCACAGCACGATCATGTCATCAAAATTAAAAAAAAACTCAAAATTTTACAAATTATATTACATTTATTGGCGCATATACCTATAATATTAACAAATAGTTGAAAATTACAAAAATGGCGGATATGTGAATTTTCAGTACAGTTTTTTTCACATTTTTCGCTCTTTAAAGCACTCAAAAAAAGAAAAAACACAGGTGCGTCGTTGGACACACGAGAGAAGCGAAGCTTTTTATGTTACTGTCATTGTTATTTCAACGCACTTGTGGGCAATTGTTAATTTTTTCGCACTATGCAAAAACAAAACAAAAGAATGTATTAACAACAGCATAAACGCATTTACATAAAAAAAAAAGTATAACTTTGCCCACCGTGAGGATCGATCCCAAGACCCTCTGATTAATAAGTCGACTCTGTTTCCACAGATCCAAAAAGCTCTGTTGAATTTCGATGTTGATTTAATATTAAATATATAACTGCAGCTATGTTAACAGTTGATGGCGCTAACAGATGGCACTAGCAAACTGAGGATGAAGACCAGTGTTGTCACTTGAAAATTTTAAATAGTGGTAGGTTGAGTCTAAACTGAGTGGTGAATTTTAAAAAGCTTTGGAATATATTTTCTTCTTAAGGAAAAATTCGACTGAAGTCCTACAGCAAAACAAATCATGCTGAATTAGTTTCATTGCAAATAATTCTCATATAATGGTCTTAAAACAGTTCTAAAATAAAATATTAAATGTTATAATAAATAAACTATATGCAATAAAATTTCTAAAATTTTAATTCTAATGCAATAATTTTTATATAAATACATAGATTTTGGAAAAATGCACGTAGTGGGTGATAAAAGTGGTAGAAACTAAAAAAGTGCTAGAATTGTGGAAAAGTGGCAATACTGATGATTCTTGCAGCAAGTGGTTTAGCAGCTACCCAAACCATAAAAATCTATTAATCAACTCTTGTAGCAAGTGGCAAAGCAGCTACCCAAACCACACAAATGCATTAATAGATTATTGCATGTACTGCAACATAGCTTCAGTTGCACTTAATACTGAATCAATGCTTCAGCATAAAGAAGGTGTTTGACTTAGTGGATGGAGTATGGAACTTTCAAACAAAGGTTTACGGGTTCGAATCCCCACGGCAGGCGAAGAAATGAATATTTGTTATATTAAATTGTATTGTTGTAAAAAACACAGAATTAAAGAAACCATATAAAAATCTAAGAAAAAATTCTGTCGAAAATTTTTCTGATTTCACTCACAGCAAATCACAGAACGGGGCGTAAAAAGCTTCGCTTCAATAAAATTGGCCCTATATTATCTGAATTTAGATAAAGTATCCATAAAAAATCAAGTCAATCCATAAAGTAGTTCTTGAGATGTCGTGAAGATCAGTTTAGAAAACATGGTTTTCAGAAAACACGTTTTAAGATATAGTTAACGATATTTTCGAGTTATTAGCTTTGCGTTATATCAACGCCACAGCGCACCTAGTGACATCTGGTTGTGCCTGGGGTAACTATTCTTATCACAGTATGGTGGGGAAAACAGGAGTGCATATCAAAAGAAGATTTTTTTTTTAATTTTTATTTTATTCAAATTTGTTTGTATATAAATATTTGGGGAACAGGGAATGAACCTTCACATGGCAACATGTCTGACTACTTGAACCTGGCCAGCATTATCCTGGCGAGGCCAGCATTATCCATGTCGAAATCGTCCCAAGTCAACTCAAACCTCCTTGTAGTGCTCCCTCGGCAACGGCAAACTGGCACCCGTTAGTTTGACTGCTAATTTGAGCGGCGGGTCACCTGGCCTTAAATAGGTTGTGCATTGGATTTGAAGCCCAGCACGTTTAAAAACCATATCAATGAAAAGTTCAAGAACAGACCAAAACCGACTTACAGTTGTAAGTGCCATCTAAGTAAGTAAGAATTTGTATAAAAACTGACAATATTTTAAATGTGCAAATATTGTTACCTTAGAATAAAAAAATTACCACGGTTTATCATAAAGTGCTTTTTCTGAACTTATTCAGCTGACGAACAAACTTCGCTTTGTCAATTATTCTATATGCCTGATCCGTATTGACTGATCTGGCATAAAAATGTTCACAATCAGCATTATTGATCTTACGTTCATCGCGATTCATTACCTTATTCATTAAAATTTGGATAATAAATGAAGGAGACAGGATTTATTGAAAATTATCCCGGTTTTCACGATTTCTACTTTTAGTGATGAATGACGTTAAGAAAAAATTAAGAAACTTTAGTTCTTATAATTTCTATGGGAACCTATAGACAAGATTTCAAGCAAATCAAAAGGCATGAGGTCAACCACAACTTGCATTAGACTTGGAATGACTGTCATTGTAAAAATTTTAGTTGAACTGACAAAATCGACCACTGTAAGCAAACTAAATATCAGTTCACGCTCAAACTATACATTACAGGCCGTCTCCACTTACAATTAGGCAATTCACAAGGTGTTGTAAAGTTGTATGTTGTATTGTTGTAAATGAAAGGTTTTCTCATTTTCTCCCATTTTAGTAAAGAGATTGTTTTGAAATTTTGGTTGAATGATTTGTTTCTAGTGGTTGTATGATGTGTTTAAAATTGGCGTGATCGGACCATAAGTACTCCTACCTCCCATACAAAGTGATGCACAAAAAATAACTTTGTATGGGAGGTAGGCGTACTTCCGGTCCCATCATGCCAATTTTATATACACCATACATCCACTATAAACAAAACATACAACCAAAATGTCAGAAAAATCGCTTCACTAACAATGGAATAGTTGATTGCATGCGATCTGTCAAATTGAATTTCATGAAATCCAAATTTCATGATATAATTTTTCATGAAATATTTCATGAGACAAATTTAATGAGATGTGAAATTTCATGAAACGAGCGGTCTACACTTGCGATATCGATATCATGAAATATTTCATGAGGTAAAATATTGTAAGTAAAGGCGGCCTGTTAGGTTAGAAGACAGTTGTACCAACTTAGCGACAAAAATAATTCTGGCAAGTCCTTTAAGCGGACTTTTTAAGAAATCATTGCCCAGTATTTTTTGACAGAATTTGAATATCTTCATTTCGAGTTTCATTCTCCAAATGCAGAAAGGCACTTACTTACAGTGGTTTAAGTTCACGTTTAAGTAGTGGTTTAGTAAGTACGTCTCATTTTTTGGACTAACATACCGTGCCATAAGAAGTTCTGCTTAAACAATCTTGCCATGCATATAGAAAAAATTTCCGCCTTTCGTGTATACGACGGTACCCGGATACCTTCATACAATCTGTATGAAAGAAATTGTATGTGAATAAAAAAGTTCCAAACCCTCCGTGTGGCTAGTTAGTATTTGTCTACTCGCTGTGGCTAGTGTAACGATATCGTCAAAGCCATTTTTTAACCCCTTCAAAAAAATTTTTTGGTAAACATTTTTTTTTTTAAGGTTTTAGATAAACCATTCAATTTAAGGAAGTGTTTGGCCAAAATTTCCACTCAGTTTTGCGTGAAAAATTTCGGAACAGCCGAAAACGACCATGTTTTCAATTCTTAGTCCAAAATTCATATTGGACTCCGGCTCTAATTGATATTAAGAAAAAATATTCTAGGGATTAAAGCTTCATATATATGCCTTCAAAAAAAATCTTCCCAGATTTGGCTCCGTTCCGAAACCATAATTATTTTGCAACCTGAAAATTGGCTTTTTTCGAGTTAAAAAAATTTAAGGTTTTAATGAATAAACACCCCCTAGGGGCATTAAATGTTCAAAGAAGTTATTTGGAGATGAAGTTTCCAAAAAATTTCCAAAAAGTGTAAAAAAAATTAAGGTTGCTGGTCGGAATAAAGTTTGGGCAGTAAAAAAATATTTTTTGTTGTGAAAAAAATTACTTTTGGACGGTTTTACTATTTTTTTATTGTTTTTATTATATTTTTATTTATTATTTTCACAAAAAATATAGTTATTCGAAATAATAAATATTATTGTATAAAAATTAAAAATATTTTAAGTCGGTTTCATCTTTTTTCGGACGTTGCATTAATTTGTACATTGAAAAAAATAAAAATATCACAAAATTACTTCATTTGGAGCAAAAATAGCAACAGTTTTTACTTACAAAAAATAGTCAAAAAAAAAAACACGTACTGTGGCTACTGTAACGATTTCGTAGTCGGTCCAACTTTGCACTCACAGTACGGACAAACGGCTAAGCCAAAACTGACGCGGCTTGGCAGGTATTCATACAAAGGTTCAAAGTGTTTTTTAAGGAGGAGATACCAACCGTCGCCCATTGCACATGTCTGAGAGACAGTTATGTCGTAAAAAGTAGGGTGACTATATCGTTACACTAGCCACATGGAGGGTTAAATATATACTCGTACATAGATGACATTAAAGCTTTACTTTATTTAATAATTATTCAAGAAAACGAATTCTCTATGTCTAGTATATTCTAGGTATTCTCTATGTCTAGTATATGGCCATTGCACGGTACAAGAATAGGAAATACAAAATCGGGCCAATATTGTGGCATTTGTACAAATTGCGCATTCTTGCACCGTGCAACGGCATATACTAGATATGGAGAATACCCTATTGACTATATAATTTGTTTTCCGGACAAATTAGTTATTCACAATAGTTGCTGCATTTTCGTGTTTTGCGCTGAGGTTTGAGTTGTCGGGAACAAATATAACACGAGCCTTGGATATTTAGCAGAAACCAAAGCGTTCTGCGATCTATCGTGGATACTTTTCATACATAATTGCCTTCCGAACTGTAGTAAAAATTGTCGGTGACTATCGGTTTTTTGTGCAGTTTCAGAATTATGCTCACTGTGAATGATATATGCTGCTAATCCACAAACATTTAAGAGGTTGAAAAATAATGCAAGTGGTAACCGTTTGGTACTGCGTTTAGTGGTAAAATGAGTCAACATTTTATCTATTACATCTACCCCCTTTTTCGTGCCGTTATAGTACCTAACACAACATTCAGTCAATAACTCCAAATAATATTCTTCTTGATGCTCCAAAGGAAACCTACGATAGAGATAAACAAATTCTACATATACTAACCTATATTTTCGAAATTGGAGGACTTTATTACTGATTTATTCATTTTATTTCATATGATTGTTACTCATATATCAAGCTGTTTCACAGTAATATCACTTTATTTCACACTTAATATTAGAGAAAATCGAATTTACCACACGCTTCTAAACGGCACCAAAAATAAGACGAACTGATTCTTTTTGTGCAATTCAAATTTCAGCGCCTACTTTTCGAATGAGTGCTGTATTTTTGAACATAAAACTTAATTTTAACACTATCGATTTGAGTATATAGTTTTCTGGACGAAAGCTATTTGTTTTTCACTTAAAAATTTCAAAAGGTACCCGGGTACCTTCGTATTCACAGGAGGGTTTGGTATATTGTCTGATGCTCCGGAATAGACTTTACATATGTTTTACATACATTTTATTTTAGAACAAAATTTGTTAAATTAAAAATGTAGGTTTTTCGAAAATATTATCATAAACTTTTATATTGAATTTATTTTTTCTGCGTATTGAGTTTTCACTTAAAGGCTAGCTGAATGATTACAAAATTCCACTTATTCGTGACTACTTCTGTGACAACTTATAATGCGATAATCCGTTGATTAGTTGCTTCTTTTTCTGCTGGCTCCTAAAAGTTGTAAAGATATCAACAAAGAGACACCAAATGGCACAACATTAATTATTTCAACAATATCACAACAACAACAACAGAAACAACTGCAATAACATAACGAGATAAAAGACATTTTAAACTTAATTCACACTTTTAACATTTTAACCCAAGTGGGCAGGCAGCAGCCGGCTTGGCCGGCGTTAAAAGCCAAGAAAAGTAAGTTTTACAAAAGGCAGACGATGCGTTCGAGTGATTTATTGGTTCCGAGATTGAAGTCTCCAATTAACGCAGTATCTCAGACACCCACATATTTGCTGTAAGATGTCAAAAGGCAAGTTTTGTAAAAATATTACAAATTTTGAAAAATTAACAAATGCTTAATATTAAGATGCGACCTTGTATGCGACCTAAGCTCAAGGAAATAAAGCTGGTAGATAGCGCCAGGTAGGTACCCCACCCAGTACCATCATCATAGTGATAACAAATTAATGATGACTTTGTTTCAGAGTGACAAAAAAAAAAAGTTCCAAACAGCTAAATGGTCGCAAACTGTATGCGACGGCGTTGTCAGCGACCACTTAAAATTCCAACGAAATGTATTTAGTCTTCCTTACTCCACTCCGTGCCTCGTGCCACAAACATAGCAATTAAGTCTGATTTGGAGCAAACAAGGGGGCAGCAATAACAACAACTGTAACAACAACATTAACTACAACAACAACATAGCATGTCCACCATACAGTGTGTGTGACAAATTGACGCTTTTTCATTTTTGCACTAAAAATTATAGCACGCGTCTTTCTGAGATGAGAACGCGTTGCCAACTATAAGTTAACTGATTGATGGTGGTCTGAAGGGCGAAACCTTAGTCATTCACACACGCGCACAAAGACGCCAAGGAAGGAATATGGGGGTAAAACGCGGCCCCGCAGGCCCCGTGTTGCGGTGGGGCGCAACAAATCCAGGGGTGCCTTCAAGTCCCGAAATGAAAATGATAAGTTAAGTGAAAACCGATGTTTGTTTGGAAAAAAATCAATTAAAAGTAAGATATTTAATGAATGAATTATAATTTTATAATATGTGCCAAAAAAAAATTTAAGTCCTGTACATTTGATTTCGCTGGGTGCAATAGTCGGCGTTAAAAAAATCGACTTTGTTGAGTAAAAGCGGACTTTTTTGGGCAAACGCCGATTTTCGATAACAGTCGTACTCGATAAACGATGATTACGGCAAGTCAGCTTAAAATTTGTGTTTTGTTTATTTATTAGTTATAAGCACGAGTTCTAAAAATTTAAAAAAAAAATCTGGTTATAAGAACCGCGAAAGAAAGAAAATAATAGAAGTAAAATTCGAAAAATTGCCTAAGTTGGATGCTTTCTGCATTCCGCAAGGTAATCCCTCTGAACATACTGCACCACTCCGTCGAGGAGTAAGTCGAAAAGTTTTACTTTTAAAACATACGGATTTATACACAATTCTTTTCATAAATTTAGGAATCAGATAATTTTCCTGTGAAAGATACCAGTTACTGCGATACGGAAAAAGCTCCTGAGCCAGAAGTTGATTTGAGGCAAGAAATGCATGATGACGATTCTGTAAGTTGAGTTTGTTTTTTAGTCGAAATTTAGATTGGTCAATTGTTGCCGGAATATTTCAGTTCGTTGGAAGAGGGACGAAAATAAAGAAAATCGCCATTTTCATCCCTCTTGCCAACGAACTTTAATGATGACCGGCAACAATTAGCCAATCTTAATCGTGACTTATTTACATTTTGACGCAGTTCATGACAAAATACTGCATGTGCACATTTTATGTTTTATTTATTTTATTTATATGTGAAGAAGCATCCAGAAAAGAGTGTAGCGGGAAGCCTTATGAACTAGAAGCGAAAACGGCTTCAGAGAAAGATTTCTATAAAAATATTGTCTCGGATACGGGGATTACATCCGTATGAAATCTCCGATGATTTGAGACGGACCATTTTGTCGTTGAGACCGAGCCGACCAAAAAGACCATATCCAAAAAACGCTGGTAACAGATCCTTCAGCGAAAATCACTATTTTGTACAAACTAAAACCAATAAAAAAATTGGTTATAGAGATTTTGGCAGCTCAAAAACGAACGATGCAGTTTATTGTGAACCTTGTTGGTTATTCGCTGACAGGCATGATCGGTATTTTAACAGTGCTTGGTGCGAGACTAAAATGAATGATTGACAAGGGTTAAATAAAAGAATTAAGATACATGAAATCAGCAAGTTGCATATAAATGCGTGCGTAACGTATTCTCAGTGGAAAAATCTACACGATATTCAAAGTCAAATGGGCAGTTCACTGATTCGTTGGCAGGAAATTTTGAAGCGAATCCTGGACGTGGTTGTAACGTTCGCTCGTTGTAATTTAGCATTTAGGGGACACCGCTAAGATTGTAAGGCAATAGACAGTCAATCCGGAAATTTCTTAAATGTAATTCATCTTTTGCCAAGGTTTGATCCACTTTTGCGTAGCCATTTGGAAAATAAGGACATTAAAACGAAGTACTTGAGTCCACTCATTCAAAATGAACTAATTTTAACAGCTGTAGCACACGTTACGAATCAAATCGTAAATGAAATTGCGGGTGCTGCATTCTTTTCAATCATTGTTGATACAACACAAGATATTTCAAAAACTAACCAGCTTTCATTCATTATCCGCTTTGTTTCTGCGAATTTCGACTAAAATATTTGTATAAGAGAATATTTTTTGGGATTTGTAGTAGTAAAGAAACATTCTGCAGCAGACATACAAAATGTGTTTTCTGAGTTTTTGAGTAGACACAACACTCCATTGAGTAAATGCCGAGGGCAGGTTTACGACAGAGCCGCAGTTATGAGTGGAGAATATACTGGACTACAATCTCGTATCAAAAATACATCTCCCAATCCTGAATTCGTGCACTCCAGCTCTCACAATTTGAATTTAGTCTTACAAGATTCTATAAAAACTATCCCAGAGCCTTCCAATTTTTATACCCACGTCAACCACATATATGTGTACTTCAGAGAATGTTTACCGAGATGGCAAAATTTAAATAAATATATTGTGGTTAATTCAAATTGTATTGTGATGAGAACTCTGAAAAAGATGTGTCCTACAAGGTAGTCGTCTCATTTTAATGCAGTGAATGCTCTGAAATGTAATGTTTTATCTGTAATGAACAGTTTTTCTTAAATAATAATCACTTCGAGTAAAAAAAATTAAATAGAAGAAGCAGCAAATATTCAAAAAAATGTTAACTCCTTCGAGTTTGTATTGGTGTTTGTTTTTCAAAGCAAAGTAATGAAATGCATTAATTTGGCATCAAAAACTCTCCAAAGTCCTGCTATCACTCTGGAGGAAGCATGTGATTTGGTGGAAAGTGTTAGTTGCAATCTTTCTGCTTTACGAAATGATTTTTCTTTTCTTTTGGAAGATGCTGAAGTAATTACTAAAAGCTGGCAGATAGATATTTCTTCACTGAGAACCGGCAACGAAAAGTAAAAAAATTTTATGACGAATTATCATATGACTTTCAATTTAATGGGCCCAGTGAAAATTTCGAATAGCTGTATTCAATGCGTCCTTGGATATACAGATAACTCAAATCAAAACGCGTTTTGAGAGCATGAAGATGATTAAAAATTATTTTATGTTTTTAAACCCTTTGAAAGTGATAGGCTCAACCGAACAAGACATTGAAAAATCTGTTCAGGAATTTTGTTATAAGTATGAAAATGATTTGTGCATTTGCCTAATTGATGAAATAATAAGTTTAAAATGTACAGTTTCGCAAGAGATTAAAGGAAGAAATCTCAAACCATCTCAATTTGTATTAATAGATTATAAAATATGAGCTTCTAATTTACCGAATGTATGTACAGCGAAATGATAAGTCTAACTTTTTAAGTAAAAATGTTTTGTATTTGACGTTACCTGTTACTTCTGCTGCAGCAGAGCGTTCATTTTCAAAGCTCAAATTGATTAAATCGTATCTACGCAGTGCAATGTCCCAATCACATTTAAGTGATTTGCAATTTTGAGTATAGAACACGAATTGGCGAGCAAACTCGACTTACACTAAGTTGTTAAAGAATTTGCTTACGACAAAAAACCGCAGTATTTTGCGCAGTTGGTCGTAATTTATAGCGTTAGCTAATTCTTTAGATAACAGGTAACGTCAAATACAAAAAATTTTTATTTAAAATTTTACACTTACCATTTCACCAAAAAGAAAAAAAATTATTTGAACTATTTTATAATTATAAAATAAATTAAGTAAAAATATAAATATAATACAAATATAAATATAAAAAAAAATATAAATTAAAATTTATTTAAACTTTTTTAAATAGAATTTTTTTATCTATTTTGTGATAAAACCTTATAATATTCATTAAAATATTATGATAATAAAAAGTTTTTTTTTAAGTAATTCTTTTTTTTAAACGAATTTTATTATTATGAAATATAAATATATTTATGATAAGGCTATATAAATATATTTATGATATTTATGATATATTTATAATAAGGCTTTCGACACTGTAAATCACTTCTTACTTTGTCAAAAACTAAAGTGCTGGTATGGCTTCTGTGATAATGCTGTAAGTCTCTTGAGAAGCTATTTGTCAAGTAGATTCCAAAGAGTTAGGGTTGGTGATAGGTGTTCTCAATTTAAATTGGTACGCAGTGGAGTACCACAAGGTTCAATTCTTGGCCCATTGTTGTTTTCCGTTTTTATAAATGACATTTTCTCAACTTGTAAACATTCATCTATGCATACATATGCGGATGATGTTCAATTACATCTTTCCCGTAGAACAGGTCTCCTGGAGAACTTGAGTTGTAGACTTAATGAAGATCTCCAAGATATTAACCAATGGTCTATAAGAAACGGTTTGCAGCTTAATGCACTTAAATCGTACGTTCTGCCAATCTCGGCATCTAAAATATTTTTTGAAAATATCCCTGACTTGTTTATAGGTGATAAAAAACTTAAACTTGTTGCCAATGTTGTAAGCCTAGGTGTTCATATAAACTCAACACTAACGTGCACCGATCATGTTAACAGCATTATCCGTAAAATATACTGTTGTCTAAGAAACCTTAGAATGTCTGCCAACTTTACGCCAGGCGTAAGCTTGTGGTACAGTTGATACTACCTATTATAACGTACTCTGAACTTATATATAGCAAATTAGATTCACACTCTGAGCATAAACTACATGTAGCATTCAATCACGCTACGAGATATGTCCATGGCATTCGGAAATTCGATCATATTTCACAGTACAAGAATTCAATTCTTAGCTGTGAATTGTCTAGTTACCTCAACGCCAGGACTTGTATCTTTTTATATAAGCTGATTTGGTCAAAAATTCCCCTATACCTATTTAAAAAATTACAATTTTTCCAGTCAGTTCGAAGTAATGTGCTGATAGTACCTAATTTTAAATTCCTTAATTCAATGAGATTATTTTTCATTAACGCCATTCGATTGTGGAATTCTTTACCAAACCATTTAAGATCCATTAATGGAATTGGAAGATTTAGGCAAGCTTTATTTAAAATGTAAACTTAACTATGAAGTTTTTGTTATTTTAACCAGTTATCTTTCTTAACTTCACTCTTTCCCTCAGTCCTCTTTCATCTGATTCTTTTTTGTCTTCTTTATAATACTGTCAATCTTCAACCTTTACAGTGCATATATTTAAAAGCTATATTAAATAATATTAATAATAAAAATAATAGTAGATTTATTTTAATTATAATTTAAAATAGCTTATGCTCAAAATCCAAAATGATTCATGTTTATTGTTTTATTTTTATAATATGTAATCTGTAATATTTATTTCTAAATTATATTCTTTGTATAGTAAAACAACCTGTTCTTATTATACTAATTAAATTAATAAATAATAATAATAATAATAATATATGAATTTTTAAAAAAATTATTTTATGTTTTTTAACTTTTGTAATAAATGTTGTCTATTTAATTAAGAAAGTATTTTCTTGTTCTCTTTTTTTTTGTTGTAAAAAGTTCTCTTATGTTTTTCTACGTTGCCGATAGCTCTGGTACTAAATTAGTTTTACTCTATAAGTAAAAAGCAGGGGGCGCCATTAAAAATCTGGGCGCACAAAATCTTGTTACGCTACTGGAGATGATGTTTTTGTGGCTAAGTAGAGTAGAAGACTGATTAATTGCTGTGCTCAATCGAAATCGGAAGAGAAAACAACAACAACTTGAAAAAAACAGTTAATAGAAAAAGCATGCCTACATAAAATCGTGACTTTGTCTCCATATGTGTGGGTTCGAAAAAAAAATTGTTCAAGCTTGTTGTTGAAACGTTGTCAGGCGCCCCAATGTTGTCGTGTCGTCAACATGTTGATGATACAAAATACATGCATTCAACATCGAAAGTCAAATCAATTCGAACCAATATGTTCGAGAGAATATTGTACTCAATTATAAATGAAAGCAATCAAAAATCCATAAAACCATTAAAGGATCGCAACCACATCGTCCTCAGTCTAAATTCAATTTACATGTCATAAATATGAAAATAAATTTTAAGTTAAGAACGCTTCTTTAGATAAACAAAGTGCTTCGCATCAAAACGTTAATGACGTTCAATCAAGATTAATAGCAGGAGTATCCCACGGGTTGAAGTCCTCTACTTATTGCTAAGACACCTGAGTAGTGGAGACGCCGAGTATGGCGTTCTTCACTATGGCAACGATGTGAAGAATATTTGAAATTTTTGTCAGTGTTGCTATGTATAGTCAGCATATTGTTGAGTCTCTTTAATTGAACCAGTTTTTAAAATCAAACCTTTACTGATCAATGTATTTTCGAAGTATTTACAAATGTTAGGATGCTTAGCTTTGTTTATCCATTTCTGGAAATATTTGCGTCAAGATGTATATTAAGATCAATAGCTAAAAATAGTAAAAAAAAAACACTCAAAGATTTGACTTATATCTTTGTGTAAAACGAAGCCCTCGTCTTAAGCCTCGTTCGTTTTCGGACGATATCGGACAAAATTGGCTTGATGTATTTTTTCCTTGCGTCGTCGTCTACTGTTACGTTGCTTACGTTGCTCAAATACTCTTAACGTGAGTACTTGTCAAAAACATTATTACCGGATTGTAAAAGTCCAGCATATTGCGTAAAACTGACAAAAACCTTAAACATTTCATACTTATTACAAGCAATTTTTAATAGGTGGCAACATTTGTGTCATCAGCTGTTTCGTTTACTTTGTTAATTGGATAATTGTTTGTTTACTTTTGCTGCAAATTCAGTTGTAGGATTTATGTACTGTGAAAATTAAATAATATGAGAAATGTTTTCGGCGGTTGCACCAAAGACTGGAGTGCCTTTTGCCAGCTCTGGACTCTTTTCCATTTCCAGCAATCCAAATTATTCACTTGTTCTTTTCTTTGTACTGAAATTAAGAAAGTATTTGTGTATTCTTAGATGAAAATAAATTATATTCTATTTACCTTTTCTTCATAGCAACTTCCATTTTAAAAATGTTCACAACGATGACAATTTACTAGTCGTCAAATTTCGATTCGTAATTTTTTTCTTACACAAAGCCAATTTCATGCTAAAGTTACGTTATCGTTCTTTACTGGAACAGCTGTTCTCGTTTATGCGCAACATTATTTTTACATCAAGCTAAAACAGCTGACTCTCGGCTTTCCAGCGAAGGCTTCGTTAAATCGACGTGTCGTTCGTTTTATGCCCGTATGATACTTAATTTTTTTTGTCCAATTTTAAAATCTGAAAACAAGTGGCGTATGGGCAGGACAGACATATTTTGTAAGAAAAGGATAAACGTTGTTACTTTTTTACTTGTGGTGTTTTGAATAGCAGCTGCATTAAATAAATTAATATTAGCTACACACATCACTTCCCATTCAGCAGACATTTATATTAAATAGTTTTGTTTACTCTAAAAATGTCAAATTTTTGATCGAAACTTAACGAAGAACGAATTGAAAGAACGGCAAAAAAATACAGAGAAAATGCAGTCCGTCCTACAAATTGTTCTCCAATTCGTACTATATGCGTACTCACTCACACCAATTGAATCCATGCATTCGTACTATTTGAACTGCTATAGTTTTAATTTTCAATGACAAAAGTTGTAAAAAAAAATTAAGTATCATACGGGCATTACACAAAGATGCTATAAATATCGACAGTAATTGTTATTACTTTCGTTCAAAATTTTAAAACAATCATTGATTGATATTATTTTGATTAATTTTAAAAAGCTATATAATATCGATAAATAAGCTCACAAGAGTAATAAGTGTAAAACGTGAAATGTTCAGGAACATCAATTTTGTTTTAAAATTTCAATACATCTCATGACAAAACATCAATTTAAACTTTATACTGAACACTTTCAATTAGTATTCACTAACAACAAATTTATGTAAATAATGTGTTATTGGCTTAAAAAATGAGCTTTACCATCTATATGTAAAACCAACTATATTCTATGGTGTTGCATTTTATCTTCGCTATTAACTCGGATAAGCCCAACCACCTTCCAGAAGGTTTTCAAGCATTGGCGCAATATTTTAGTTTTTGAAAACGATCCAATTAGAAGACAATAGCGGAACTATAATTTTGAAGTGCCGTTGGGAATGAATTTTATTTTGGCGGTACTAACTTTGTTTTCTTACACTCGTTTAGTTTTATACTCATAGACAGTGAAAAAGAACATTAATTTTGTATGCCTGAATTTGTGGATCTTATCGTTAGCAGGTGAGTTTTATTTATTAAAAAAAAAACAGGGATAAAATAAGCTGTGAGAATCCTTTAAAAAATGTTTTTTAAAAGTGTTTTCATCGCATTTCGATGAAATTTCACATGAATACATTGATTGGGTGTTGCTATAAATAGGTGGGTGTGGCATTTCAAAAAATGAGTTTGGTTGTTTACTTTATAAATACTTTATAAACGAAACACGGTTTGGACAAAATAGTGTCACATTAAATTACTGAAATTCTTACATCAAATTCTAAATCAGCGACCCTCTAATTCCGCCAGCGCATGTACAAAATGTGTAAAAAACAAAACATTTTTGGGATCCACCCTCCACATTACCCTCCCAAGGTCCACCCTTGGTGTCACATTAAATTTATGAAATCCTAACATCAAATTCGAAATCAGCTATTGTCTAATCCAGCGTTCTTCAAACTGTGTTCCGGTGTTCCGAGGAACCTTAGGGTTCCGTGAGATGCCTCAGGGGTTCCGTTCGAAAATGTAGGAAATGAAGGAGATGTCTATGAAATTTAAAATATTATTCAAAAAAATAAATGGTTTTTAAAAATTTTGAGTAAACCAAATCGTACAAAAATTTGAAAGCCAACTCAAACAACAGGTCAACAAATATTTAATTTACTTTATAATTATTTTTAAAATCGTTCGATTTCTTGGAATTTATTCCATCATAGGTACATGCACTGATGGAGCTACCGCCATGGTTGGAGTTACAGAGGGCGTAATAGCACGCAAAGAGTTCCAGACATTAAAAATAACCATTGTAGTATTCATCTTTATGCTCTTGCTGTTAAACAGATACCACTAGCACTTCAAGAAGTTCTCAATGAAACTGTTAAGATTGTAAATTTCATCAATACCAGACCCCTAAATGCTAGAATATTTACCCTATTGGGCGATGATATGGGAAGCTAACATAAAAAATTGCTTCTTCATACAGAAGTAAGATGGTTATCCAAGGGAAAGGTTTTGACCAGGTACTTTAGATTACACGGCGAAATTCAAATCTTTTTATCAGAAAATGAACATG
Organism: Coremacera marginata; assembly: GCA_914767935.1. Classification (NCBI taxonomy): domain Eukaryota; kingdom Metazoa; phylum Arthropoda; class Insecta; order Diptera; family Sciomyzidae; genus Coremacera; species Coremacera marginata. The sequence continues at coordinate 175,260,396 of OU612043.1, read as the reverse complement.
AATTACCTGCATACCTAAAAACGTTAGTTGGCTTCAAAATCTAGCCTACCTATTCGATATATATTCGTACCTAAACGATTTTCGTACCTAAACGAATTTAGCCTACCTTTTCGATTTATTGTCGTAAATAAACGATGTAAATCTTTCACTTTAAGGGCACAAATACTACAACTTTAAAGTTCAGAAATAATACACAATTTGTTGTTAAATTAAATGATGTTTTGGTAGCCGCATTCCACAAGAATGTCAAAAATAATATTTTGACACATTTAACTGGTTTAAACAACAAATTTTCGGAATACTTTCCTTCTACTTATACTTATATCCATGATTCCATATCAACTCGAATATTTTTGAGCGAAATCCGACTTTTGTGATTCCGATTTTTTTTAAACTTTGTAGGTTCGTAGTGCTTGTGAAAATAACTTAAACTGTGTTTTTTGTTTTTGCGAAAACAGTTTCTTTTTTTAGTTATACACTGTAAAAAATTGGAAAATATCTCCAAAAATACGATTAGTGCATGTATTCAAACAGCTGTAACTTCGAAACCGTAAGTCGTTCAAGAAAAAAACTTGCATATATATAAGAGACCTTGAATGGATCTTTCTTGTGGTGTCCTTTATTTGGACTGTTTTTATAAAATTTTTCAAGACTGAAGTTATTTGTCACGTTTTTTGTAATCTTCGCAGTAAATTTTTCACCTTTTGAACATAGTATCGTTATAATGCATCAATTCTTAAGGCTCACACAAAATTTTTGCTTGGGATACGAACGATACCGAAAATTCTATATCTTTATATATAAAATTCTTCTGTACATTATTTTGTCACTGAACTCCTCCTGAATGACTGGACCGATTTTGATCAAATTTGGTGTGTGTGTGTGGCTAGGTCTGAAGATATTTCAGGTCTAAAGTTTGATCCGGTATTTGAAAGTATAACTCACAATTATTTTTTATGTAAACAAAATTACAAAAAATACAAAATGAATAAATATAAACAAGAAAAAACTTAAATTTTTATGATAGGCTCGATTTTTCGATTTATAAAACGTTTTTGAATTATTACTAGGGAAACTTTAAACATACCCTACATTTGTTTATACCATATGAAAGAATATTAAAAAATCCATTTTTGGTTTTGAATATTTTTCCAACAACAAATATTTTTACCAAACTTTTTTACGAAATAAAGAAATTCGTTAAGGTTTTTTTGGCAAATTAAAGAATTATTTTTTTGAAAAAATTATTTTATTTTTTGGTGAAATAGAAAACAACTCAATCAAAAATTAAAGTGATGGTTTGAAAGTGAATAGCTCGGTCATGTTACAAAGGATTGCATACCTTTTTTTTTTTTAATTCTGATTAATTGTCCGTCCAATCGTGTTTCAACCTTTTTCACTTTCATTTCCCTTCCAATTTTAATAATTTTCCAAAAAAAACCTTATAAAAATAGTCCAAAAAAAGGACACCACAAGAAAGACCCATTCAAGGTCTCTTAACTATACGCAAGTTTTGTTTTTTGTACGACTTACGGTTTCGAAGTTACAGCTATTTGAATACGTGCACTAATTGTATTTTTGGAGATATTTTCCAATTTTTTAGTGTATATCTTTGAAAAGGAAATAAAAATAAAAAAAAAAGTTTACAGGTATAATACGTTTCAAGAGAACTATCAGCCCAGAGAGTTTAAAAATTTTCAAAAATAGTGATGTCAGAAACGTGGGCGTTTTGATATGGAATCGCCGATATGCGGCCACCACATTAAAATTTACATTTGGCCATATTGAAATTGCTCCATTTTAGATCAAAATAATGGTAGGGTATCTGGAAATTTTAAAAAACGCATAGTAAGAGAATTGATGCCTTTTGTTACAACCTACCAATGTGAGAAATCTTTTTTCATATACACCGCTACAAAAACCAAATACTGAAATCGACTTGATCAGAAAATTAAATACGTCTCCAACTTACAATAATACATTCTGATATTGGTAAATTGTGATCTAATAAAGAAGCACATCAAAGTTATTAGCTTTTTTAAAATGTATATATATATATATTTTTTCTTTGTGTGTATTTTATCATACATAATATCAGATCTGAGAAAGATTCCAATCATTTGTAGCTGCATTCTTTTAAGTCGCAATCAATTAGTAAAATTTTTGATTTAGTGTTTATTTAATTTCGTTGATAAGACTCCAGAGAAATTAAGTCACAAATCATTTTGAATGTTTTGAATTATTAATCATTTTGTAGAAACAGCACTTGATTTCATTGTCACCATTCCCAATCAATTGTGATTTGACTTTGAACACAAATTTTTAAGTTTATACGCAATATACTTAAGCAAAATTTTGTGCTGATTCTGAATGCGGCTTCTGTTTCGTTTCACCACGTCCGATTTTCAGATATTAACTTAAATATGTAAGTGATGAAAAACTTTGCAAAATTTAGTTAAGTTGTACAAGAAAAGTTTTTATACTTAATCGAAATGAGTTCCATACTTAAGAAACGAGTAAGTTTACTGTATAAATTTATTGAATTCTATTGCTTTTTCTCTAAGTGAAATATGAAATTACACAAAAAAAAAAAACACAAAATATTATGAACAATGAATTAAAAAAAAAAAATGTAATTAAGGGATTCGAAGTCCCAGCTGACTTCAAGTAACTTGCATGCAATCAATTGCCACATAAATGAGTGCGAGACTGCAATCAAATTATGAAAAATTATGGCTTATCTCATATGTTGAAGTCAGAAGTACTGAAAAGCAATTATGTATTGTAATGAATTTGAACAAAATCAAAAGACTTGAAACGTAAAATGATTGAAATCTTTCACAGCTCTGCAAAATATTTACTATATTATATGAAATAAAATTATTTGTTTTTTGCTGAAAAAATGCAAATTTTTATCTTTTATAAAGTTGTCAACATTATAGGGTTCCGTCGCAAGCTTAATATAGAAAAAGGTTCCGCTGATTATGGAAGTTTGAAGAACGCTGGTTTAATTCTTCCACCGCATCTACAAAATGTGTAAAACAAAAACACATTTTCAAGGTCCATCCTAGTGTCGCATACAATTTTTAAATTTCCAACATAAGATTTCAAATCAGCGACCCTCTAATTCTACCAGCGCTTGTACAAAATGTGTTAAGTCAAAACAAATTTGGGGTCCACCCTAGTGCCACATTAAATTTATGAAATCCTAACATCAAATTCGAAATAAGCGATTGTCTAATACTGCCATGTACAAAATGTAGTAAACAAAAACATTTTCAAGATCCACCATAGTGTCAAAACATTTTCCAAACTCTAAATCAACAATCCTCTAATTCTTTCAGCGCATGTACCCCCATATCGGCCACGGCTAAGAGGTCTCAGCTCATTCCAAAACAAAATGTCAACTTTTTCATGACCTTCAACACTAATAACCGAAAAATTTCATTTCGGAAATAACTGTTATTAGTCAACCAAAAATGTACTCCTCAAAAATAAAAGTTATGCTGCAGCCAAAAAAAAAAATATATATCTTAAAAATAACAGTTACTTATAATTAAAATGTATTTTAGCCGATTTGAATCATTACTTTTAACCAATTCCAAAAAAGTTGCATAACAGTTGTGTCTCTGGTCAAGACCCATTACACTAGGGAACAATTTTCAAATAAAATTTGCCTGGCGGAAACGACATTGCAACTTCGATTCAGTGATGTTTCTAGATAGGTGGAGCCCAAAAAATTTTTAGCGCGGGCCAATGCTATAAAAAAAGAAAACAAAATGTTGCACATCGTTGCACAAAAAATGGAACGAAACGAAACACAATTATCAATGCAATAGGATCACAAGTTATTAAGTACGCTATATTTGCGTACAAATATTTACGGGGGAGAAATGGGAGGTCGAGTTGAGCAAAAAATCGTAAGATAGGGCATCTGTTTTCACACACAAAATTAATTATAATAAATATATAGTAAGAATCATTTCGTTAAAATTATTTCCTTTGATAACACAAAGAAATAAAATAAAATAACAACGCAATGAACATTATGAACGCAGGGCAAGTGCACTGTGATAACATATTTTTATATTTTTTCACCTTTTTCTATGCAAAAACCAAAATTGCATGCAAAAATCATCTTTGCATGCATTTGTTATAGTTAAGGCGTTAGAAAATATGCTAAACAGTGAATGAGTGCGGTTGTGTTGTTGTTTTGTGGAGGTGTTCTTTGTTTTTAGTTTAGCGTTATAAAGGTAAACGCAGGTAAATCTATATATAGATTATCATATATATATCTAGATTAACTACCTTTAAGCGTTAGTTGTGCAATTTTTCCGATTTTCCAACTTTCGAAAAAATATCTCTACAGTTGTTATAACATAACTCCAAAAATAACATAACTAAAAAAAATATTTTAAAAATCAAGATCGCAATGAAGAGTTTTCACAACTAAATATTAAATTTTTTTCAGCCTTACAATAGAGAAACAATATAGAATCTAACTAGCAATGTTGTTTCCGCCGCGCAAAAATTGTGTTTATATTAGGGCTCTCGATTTTTTTCGATCTTTGTTAGGGTACCCGAACACCCGGTAGCTTTCGAGCTACACCGGTAATTAAGAATTTTTCAAGTTTTTATTTGGAAGTGAAGTTCTGTGGGCTCCGTGATTGGCAGTTTTAGGGGTTAGCTGAATTCGGAGTTGATGTCAAAATATAAAATTCAAAATAGGGGTTAGGCTTGCCACATAGATTTTTTTGTATTTTTACGGATTCTTGTTATTTTGAAATTCTGACAACCGATTTGATTTCGAATGTAATGAAACCATTTTTAAAAATTAAGATGAAGGATAAAGCAGCCACCTAAATTTTTACCACAGTATTGCCACCTAGGAAACTGTATTTTTAAGAGTTTTAAATATCATTTAACAGTGTATGGGCGTCGCTGACTTCGAAACTGACGACAGAATTTTAAAATTCAAGATGGGTTATAGGATTGCCACCTAAATTTATTTTTTATTTTTAACGATATTCGATTAAATGGGGGGAATGTGTATCGCAAATAAAATCGAATGCAATTGCTGAAGATGGCACTCCTACCAAGCTTATCCAACTTATACTTCCACACATACTTAGTCCCTTAACGCATATAATCAACTCTTGTTTTATGTCATCTTCATTCCCTGACTTGTGGAAAGCTGCCATTGTCTTCCCAGTAGCTTAAAAGCAAAATCCTTGTAGTGCAAATGATTTTAGGCCTATAAGTATTTTATCGCCGATGGCTAAAATTTTGTAGGAAAATAATGGCCCAGCAAATAAATAATTATATTTACGTAAATAATTTGTTATCCCCACTTCTTTCTGGGTTTCGAGCTGGACATGGTTGTTCTTCTGCAGTTGTCAAGGTCTTAGATCACATAGGGCCTGAATATGAATGATGCTACCTCTGTGACGTTGCTATGCTTGCTTGACTTTTCAAAGGATTTTGATAAAGTTAACCACCGTTACCTGTGCCATAAGCTGAAGTCTTTATTCGGGTTCTGTGACAGTGCTGTCAATCTAATGTCCAGCTATTTGTGTAATAGGTCACAAAAGGTTTAAGTCGGCCAATTGTCTTCTGAGTATAAATTTGTGTTAAGTGGTGTCCCTCAAGGCTTTATACTTGTTGCCCTATTATATTCATTATTTAAATTCTACTTTGTCCTGCGTTGATCATGTTAACAATTTGGTCAAAAAGTTTACCATATTCTCCGAAATTTAAGAGTATCTGCTAGTGTAACTCTTGTTAATATAAGACGTCAGCTCGTGAGACAATTGATCTTACCTGTGATTACTTAATCAGAAATCGTTTACAGTAAACTAGACTCTCCTCACAATTAAAGCTACAAATTGCTTATAATTGTTCATAATTATCTGCATAATTTCCGAAATACAATACTTGGTTGCGACTTGATATCTTATCTCAATGCTAGAAACTGTATGTACCTGCACAAACTAATCCATTAAAAAACACCTTGTTATCTGTTTGATAAACTTAAGTTGAGTGTGTCTAGAAGAAGTCATGTTCTTATAATTCCAAGGCATTCTTCGTTAAAGCTTCTCGTTTGTTTTTCATAAACGCCATTAGATTGTGGAATGCTCTTCCACGTAGGCTGAGTTAAATCACTTGGAGAGGATTTTTTATGCAATCTATTCTTTCTTTTCATTCTACCTTTTAATCTATTCTTAATTGCTTCCATACTTCTGTCTTTTTTTTTTTTTTTTTTCTCTTACCAATTTATGTATAAATTTTCTTCAAATTTCCAAACAATTTTTAGTGTATAGTTATTAAGTTAAATCTATAAGTTCTATAAAGCTAAGTTTATTCTTATTTGCTTTTTCTTTTTATTTTTGTCTTAATTCAGCTGTTATTATTTGTAAATTTAAATTTAAATGTAAATTTAATTTAATTTAATTTACGTTTTATGTTGTACTTTAAAAGAGCATAGCTCTTAGTGTACTTATGAATGCTTCAATAAATAAATTATAATAATTTCGGGGCTGGGGCTAACACTAGGCTGAATCCGAATCCGTTGTCGGAATTTTAAAATTGTGTAATTTCTTTTATAATAGGGCTGCCACCAACTAAAATGTATTTTAAAGAGTTTTAAACATCATATAACAGTGTTTATGATATAACAGAAAATTTGGAATCCGATGTCAGAATTTTTAAAATTCAAGATGGTTAATAAGGTTGCCTTTTTCTTTTTTTTTATTCCTACAAATTCGGTGAATTCGCGAACACTAGGTAAACATGGGTCGCTGAATCCGTTGCCAGAATTTCAAAATTGTGTAATTTTTTTATAAAAGGGCTGCCGTCTTTATAAAATATATGGTTAAAGGTTTTAATGATGTTTCATCATCATCTGCTAAATGATGCTTAAAACTCTTAAAATTACATTTTACTTCTTGCTTCGGAAAAACCTATTTATCGATAATTTTTCTATTTGAAGCAAGACGTATCGTCGAAATTATTTAAAAAGATATTATTTTTTTGAAATTTTTAAAACAACCCAATTTCGCCCATTAAAATATTTCTAGAAAAAACTTTAGTTCCGTTTATATAAAAACACTGACTTAACCCATATATTCGAAAATTATTCTAACAAAAAAACCAATAAAACAAACAAGCACATGTAAATAAAAATTTGATCGAATCTAACTCTAACAAATTTGAAAACAACCTAAATTTTTTCTAACATCAAAAACCAGATTTTAGAATCCAATACTTTTATCTAAACAACTTCTTTATAGAATAGGAATATACGACATCGTAAAATTTCCAACTTTATTAAGAGATTAATTAATAAATTGCGCTCGTAAAGGCAACAACAGCTTAAAGAGATACAAAAATAGGCACAACAACAAAAACAAATAGATGAAATTGAGTTGATATATAAGCACAATATACAAAGTCGTAAAACTGGGTATCGTTGTTAATTGTGAACACTATAAAAATCTAAGTATTTAAAAATGTCTGAATTGAAGCTTGACTCGAATGAGTTAGTCATAGACACACACTGGCGATTATTAAAGCAACACATTTCAAGGTGATTAAATGTTCAACGCTCAGACAACGATATCCGTAAAATACAGGCCCGTAGTCAGGATTTTCCTTGGGGGAGAGAGGAAATAGCGATCATCAAAAACATGTAGGTATTGATATAAAATGTGAAACATCTAAATGGGACATTTTTCATAAAAATTATTTAGGAGACATCATCTTCATTATTTTCTTCAACAACTGATCAAAAAATATTTGTGTATTTATACTCTCAAACTTGTCTTTTAGAGTTTTACAAATGCAACAAATTTCTAGAGTAAAAATTGGAAAATTTTTTGCAATAGAAAGAGCAAATTTCAGGTACAAATAATTTTTCAAGTGCATTATGCAGCAGTATTTTGGAAACCAAAAAGTAGTGTTTAAAGTCTTCTCAATACTCGGAAAAAAATTATGTATAGTATTCCCAACTTAAAATGCCCGCTGATTTAATCTCTTATCGAGAGATTTTTGAGATATCTAATATTCAAAAAGTCAAAATTTTTGTTGATGTTTGTCAACGGTTTTTCGACCAATGATGCAAAACGATGAGTTTTTTTTATTATTTGTCTATACATTATTTTATTAAAAACAGCAATGTAAAAAAAATATTCAGGATTTTCTGAATTTTAATAGGATAAACAATTTGAATTTTAACGTAGATGAAAAACATTTTACGATTGAGTGTAATTGAGTCTTTATCTCTTTTGCCTAATTTTTTTATCAGTACGATACTCATCAGTACAGCGAATAAATAAATACATAAATTTAAAAATTTAGATAAATTTAAGTATAAATTTATTTTATTCTTAATTTATTCATCGATTATTTAAAACAAAAACTCATGGAAAACTTTTTTAAACACAACTTTTTTAAACATATGTAAAAAAAAATATTTAGAACCATTCTTTAACTTTAACTTTAACTTTAACTTTAACTTTAACTTTAACTTTAACTTTAACTTTAACTTTAACTTTAACTTTAACTTTAACTTTAACTTTAACTTTAACTTTAACTTTAACTTTAACTTTAACTTTAACTTTAACTTTAACTTTAACTTTAACTTTAACTTTAACTTTAACTTTAACTTTAACTTTAACTTTAACTTTAACTTTAACTTTAACTTTAACTTTAACTTTAACTTTAACTTTAACTTTAACTTTAACTTTAACTTTAACTTTAACTTTAACTTTAACTTTAACTTTAACTTTAACTTTAACTTTAACTTTAACTTTAACTTTAACTTTAACTTTAACTTTAACTTTAACTTTAACTTTAACTTTAACTTTAACTTTAACTTTAACTTTAACTTTAACTTTAACTTTAACTTTAACTTTAACTTTAACTTTAACTTTAACTTTAACTTTAACTTTAACTTTAACTTTAACTTTAACTTTAACTTTAACTTTAACTTTAACTTTAACTTTAACTTTAACTTTAACTTTAACTTTAACTTTAACTTTAACTTTAACTTTAACTTTAACTTTAACTTTAACTTTAACTTTAACTTTAACTTTAACTTTAACTTTAACTTTAACTTTAACTTTAACTTTAACTTTAACTTTAACTTTAACTTTAACTTTAACTTTAACTTTAACTTTAACTTTAACTTTAACTTTAACTTTAACTTTAACTTTAACTTTAACTTTAACTTTAACTTTAACTTTAACTTTAACTTTAACTTTAACTTTAACTTTAACTTTAACTTTAACTTTAACTTTAACTTTAACTTTAACTTTAACTTTAACTTTAACTTTAACTTTAACTTTAACTTTAACTTTAACTTTAACTTTAACTTTAACTTTAACTTTAACTTTAACTTTAACTTTAACTTTAACTTTAACTTTAACTTTAACTTTAACTTTAACTTTAACTTTAACTTTAACTTTAACTTTAACTTTAACTTTAACTTTAACTTTAACTTTAACTTTAACTTTAACTTTAACTTTAACTTTAACTTTAACTTTAACTTTAACTTTAACTTTAACTTTAACTTTAACTTTAACTTTAACTTTAACTTTAACTTTAACTTTAACTTTAACTTTAACTTTAACTTTAACTTTAACTTTAACTTTAACTTTAACTTTAACTTTAACTTTAACTTTAACTTTAACTTTAACTTTAACTTTAACTTTAACTTTAACTTTAACTTTAACTTTAACTTTAACTTTAACTTTAACTTTAACTTTAACTTTAACTTTAACTTTAACTTTAACTTTAACTTTAACTTTAACTTTAACTTTAACTTTAACTTTAACTTTAACTTTAACTTTAACTTTAACTTTAACTTTAACTTTAACTTTAACTTTAACTTTAACTTTAACTTTAACTTTAACTTTAACTTTAACTTTAACTTTAACTTTAACTTTAACTTTAACTTTAACTTTAACTTTAACTTTAACTTTAACTTTAACTTTAACTTTAACTTTAACTTTAACTTTAACTTTAACTTTAACTTTAACTTTAACTTTAACTTTAACTTTAACTTTAACTTTAACTTTAACTTTAACTTTAACTTTAACTTTAACTTTAACTTTAACTTTAACTTTAACTTTAACTTTAACTTTAACTTTAACTTTAACTTTAACTTTAACTTTAACTTTAACTTTAACTTTAACTTTAACTTTAACTTTAACTTTAACTTTAACTTTAACTTTAACTTTAACTTTAACTTTAACTTTAACTTTAACTTTAACTTTAACTTTAACTTTAACTTTAACTTTAACTTTAACTTTAACTTTAACTTTAACTTTAACTTTAACTTTAACTTTAACTTTAACTTTAACTTTAACTTTAACTTTAACTTTAACTTTAACTTTAACTTTAACTTTAACTTTAACTTTAACTTTAACTTTAACTTTAACTTTAACTTTAACTTTAACTTTAACTTTAACTTTAACTTTAACTTTAACTTTAACTTTAACTTTAACTTTAACTTTAACTTTAACTTTAACTTTAACTTTAACTTTAACTTTAACTTTAACTTTAACTTTAACTTTAACTTTAACTTTAACTTTAACTTTAACTTTAACTTTAACTTTAACTTTAACTTTAACTTTAACTTTAACTTTAACTTTAACTTTAACTTTAACTTTAACTTTAACTTTAACTTTAACTTTAACTTTAACTTTAACTTTAACTTTAACTTTAACTTTAACTTTAACTTTAACTTTAACTTTAACTTTAACTTTAACTTTAACTTTAACTTTAACTTTAACTTTAACTTTAACTTTAACTTTAACTTTAACTTTAACTTTAACTTTAACTTTAACTTTAACTTTAACTTTAACTTTAACTTTAACTTTAACTTTAACTTTAACTTTAACTTTAACTTTAACTTTAACTTTAACTTTAACTTTAACTTTAACTTTAACTTTAACTTTAACTTTAACTTTAACTTTAACTTTAACTTTAACTTTAACTTTAACTTTAACTTTAACTTTAACTTTAACTTTAACTTTAACTTTAACTTTAACTTTAACTTTAACTTTAACTTTAACTTTAACTTTAACTTTAACTTTAACTTTAACTTTAACTTTAACTTTAACTTTAACTTTAACTTTAACTTTAACTTTAACTTTAACTTTAACTTTAACTTTAACTTTAACTTTAACTTTAACTTTAACTTTAACTTTAACTTTAACTTTAACTTTAACTTTAACTTTAACTTTAACTTTAACTTTAACTTTAACTTTAACTTTAACTTTAACTTTAACTTTAACTTTAACTTTAACTTTAACTTTAACTTTAACTTTAACTTTAACTTTAACTTTAACTTTAACTTTAACTTTAACTTTAACTTTAACTTTAACTTTAACTTTAACTTTAACTTTAACTTTAACTTTAACTTTAACTTTAACTTTAACTTTAACTTTAACTTTAACTTTAACTTTAACTTTAACTTTAACTTTAACTTTAACTTTAACTTTAACTTTAACTTTAACTTTAACTTTAACTTTAACTTTAACTTTAACTTTAACTTTAACTTTAACTTTAACTTTAACTTTAACTTTAACTTTAACTTTAACTTTAACTTTAACTTTAACTTTAACTTTAACTTTAACTTTAACTTTAACTTTAACTTTAACTTTAACTTTAACTTTAACTTTAACTTTAACTTTAACTTTAACTTTAACTTTAACTTTAACTTTAACTTTAACTTTAACTTTAACTTTAACTTTAACTTTAACTTTAACTTTAACTTTAACTTTAACTTTAACTTTAACTTTAACTTTAACTTTAACTTTAACTTTAACTTTAACTTTAACTTTAACTTTAACTTTAACTTTAACTTTAACTTTAACTTTAACTTTAACTTTAACTTTAACTTTAACTTTAACTTTAACTTTAACTTTAACTTTAACTTTAACTTTAACTTTAACTTTAACTTTAACTTTAACTTTAACTTTAACTTTAACTTTAACTTTAACTTTAACTTTAACTTTAACTTTAACTTTAACTTTAACTTTAACTTTAACTTTAACTTTAACTTTAACTTTAACTTTAACTTTAACTTTAACTTTAACTTTAACTTTAACTTTAACTTTAACTTTAACTTTAACTTTAACTTTAACTTTAACTTTAACTTTAACTTTAACTTTAACTTTAACTTTAACTTTAACTTTAACTTTAACTTTAACTTTAACTTTAACTTTAACTTTAACTTTAACTTTAACTTTAACTTTAACTTTAACTTTAACTTTAACTTTAACTTTAACTTTAACTTTAACTTTAACTTTAACTTTAACTTTAACTTTAACTTTAACTTTAACTTTAACTTTAACTTTAACTTTAACTTTAACTTTAACTTTAACTTTAACTTTAACTTTAACTTTAACTTTAACTTTAACTTTAACTTTAACTTTAACTTTAACTTTAACTTTAACTTTAACTTTAACTTTAACTTTAACTTTAACTTTAACTTTAACTTTAACTTTAACTTTAACTTTAACTTTAACTTTAACTTTAACTTTAACTTTAACTTTAACTTTAACTTTAACTTTAACTTTAACTTTAACTTTAACTTTAACTTTAACTTTAACTTTAACTTTAACTTTAACTTTAACTTTAACTTTAACTTTAACTTTAACTTTAACTTTAACTTTAACTTTAACTTTAACTTTAACTTTAACTTTAACTTTAACTTTAACTTTAACTTTAACTTTAACTTTAACTTTAACTTTAACTTTAACTTTAACTTTAACTTTAACTTTAACTTTAACTTTAACTTTAACTTTAACTTTAACTTTAACTTTAACTTTAACTTTAACTTTAACTTTAACTTTAACTTTAACTTTAACTTTAACTTTAACTTTAACTTTAACTTTAACTTTAACTTTAACTTTAACTTTAACTTTAACTTTAACTTTAACTTTAACTTTAACTTTAACTTTAACTTTAACTTTAACTTTAACTTTAACTTTAACTTTAACTTTAACTTTAACTTTAACTTTAACTTTAACTTTAACTTTAACTTTAACTTTAACTTTAACTTTAACTTTAACTTTAACTTTAACTTTAACTTTAACTTTAACTTTAACTTTAACTTTAACTTTAACTTTAACTTTAACTTTAACTTTAACTTTAACTTTAACTTTAACTTTAACTTTAACTTTAACTTTAACTTTAACTTTAACTTTAACTTTAACTTTAACTTTAACTTTAACTTTAACTTTAACTTTAACTTTAACTTTAACTTTAACTTTAACTTTAACTTTAACTTTAACTTTAACTTTAACTTTAACTTTAACTTTAACTTTAACTTTAACTTTAACTTTAACTTTAACTTTAACTTTAACTTTAACTTTAACTTTAACTTTAACTTTAACTTTAACTTTAACTTTAACTTTAACTTTAACTTTAACTTTAACTTTAACTTTAACTTTAACTTTAACTTTAACTTTAACTTTAACTTTAACTTTAACTTTAACTTTAACTTTAACTTTAACTTTAACTTTAACTTTAACTTTAACTTTAACTTTAACTTTAACTTTAACTTTAACTTTAACTTTAACTTTAACTTTAACTTTAACTTTAACTTTAACTTTAACTTTAACTTTAACTTTAACTTTAACTTTAACTTTAACTTTAACTTTAACTTTAACTTTAACTTTAACTTTAACTTTAACTTTAACTTTAACTTTAACTTTAACTTTAACTTTAACTTTAACTTTAACTTTAACTTTAACTTTAACTTTAACTTTAACTTTAACTTTAACTTTAACTTTAACTTTAACTTTAACTTTAACTTTAACTTTAACTTTAACTTTAACTTTAACTTTAACTTTAACTTTAACTTTAACTTTAACTTTAACTTTAACTTTAACTTTAACTTTAACTTTAACTTTAACTTTAACTTTAACTTTAACTTTAACTTTAACTTTAACTTTAACTTTAACTTTAACTTTAACTTTAACTTTAACTTTAACTTTAACTTTAACTTTAACTTTAACTTTAACTTTAACTTTAACTTTAACTTTAACTTTAACTTTAACTTTAACTTTAACTTTAACTTTAACTTTAACTTTAACTTTAACTTTAACTTTAACTTTAACTTTAACTTTAACTTTAACTTTAACTTTAACTTTAACTTTAACTTTAACTTTAACTTTAACTTTAACTTTAACTTTAACTTTAACTTTAACTTTAACTTTAACTTTAACTTTAACTTTAACTTTAACTTTAACTTTAACTTTAACTTTAACTTTAACTTTAACTTTAACTTTAACTTTAACTTTAACTTTAACTTTAACTTTAACTTTAACTTTAACTTTAACTTTAACTTTAACTTTAACTTTAACTTTAACTTTAACTTTAACTTTAACTTTAACTTTAACTTTAACTTTAACTTTAACTTTAACTTTAACTTTAACTTTAACTTTAACTTTAACTTTAACTTTAACTTTAACTTTAACTTTAACTTTAACTTTAACTTTAACTTTAACTTTAACTTTAACTTTAACTTTAACTTTAACTTTAACTTTAACTTTAACTTTAACTTTAACTTTAACTTTAACTTTAACTTTAACTTTAACTTTAACTTTAACTTTAACTTTAACTTTAACTTTAACTTTAACTTTAACTTTAACTTTAACTTTAACTTTAACTTTAACTTTAACTTTAACTTTAACTTTAACTTTAACTTTAACTTTAACTTTAACTTTAACTTTAACTTTAACTTTAACTTTAACTTTAACTTTAACTTTAACTTTAACTTTAACTTTAACTTTAACTTTAACTTTAACTTTAACTTTAACTTTAACTTTAACTTTAACTTTAACTTTAACTTTAACTTTAACTTTAACTTTAACTTTAACTTTAACTTTAACTTTAACTTTAACTTTAACTTTAACTTTAACTTTAACTTTAACTTTAACTTTAACTTTAACTTTAACTTTAACTTTAACTTTAACTTTAACTTTAACTTTAACTTTAACTTTAACTTTAACTTTAACTTTAACTTTAACTTTAACTTTAACTTTAACTTTAACTTTAACTTTAACTTTAACTTTAACTTTAACTTTAACTTTAACTTTAACTTTAACTTTAACTTTAACTTTAACTTTAACTTTAACTTTAACTTTAACTTTAACTTTAACTTTAACTTTAACTTTAACTTTAACTTTAACTTTAACTTTAACTTTAACTTTAACTTTAACTTTAACTTTAACTTTAACTTTAACTTTAACTTTAACTTTAACTTTAACTTTAACTTTAACTTTAACTTTAACTTTAACTTTAACTTTAACTTTAACTTTAACTTTAACTTTAACTTTAACTTTAACTTTAACTTTAACTTTAACTTTAACTTTAACTTTAACTTTAACTTTAACTTTAACTTTAACTTTAACTTTAACTTTAACTTTAACTTTAACTTTAACTTTAACTTTAACTTTAACTTTAACTTTAACTTTAACTTTAACTTTAACTTTAACTTTAACTTTAACTTTAACTTTAACTTTAACTTTAACTTTAACTTTAACTTTAACTTTAACTTTAACTTTAACTTTAACTTTAACTTTAACTTTAACTTTAACTTTAACTTTAACTTTAACTTTAACTTTAACTTTAACTTTAACTTTAACTTTAACTTTAACTTTAACTTTAACTTTAACTTTAACTTTAACTTTAACTTTAACTTTAACTTTAACTTTAACTTTAACTTTAACTTTAACTTTAACTTTAACTTTAACTTTAACTTTAACTTTAACTTTAACTTTAACTTTAACTTTAACTTTAACTTTAACTTTAACTTTAACTTTAACTTTAACTTTAACTTTAACTTTAACTTTAACTTTAACTTTAACTTTAACTTTAACTTTAACTTTAACTTTAACTTTAACTTTAACTTTAACTTTAACTTTAACTTTAACTTTAACTTTAACTTTAACTTTAACTTTAACTTTAACTTTAACTTTAACTTTAACTTTAACTTTAACTTTAACTTTAACTTTAACTTTAACTTTAACTTTAACTTTAACTTTAACTTTAACTTTAACTTTAACTTTAACTTTAACTTTAACTTTAACTTTAACTTTAACTTTAACTTTAACTTTAACTTTAACTTTAACTTTAACTTTAACTTTAACTTTAACTTTAACTTTAACTTTAACTTTAACTTTAACTTTAACTTTAACTTTAACTTTAACTTTAACTTTAACTTTAACTTTAACTTTAACTTTAACTTTAACTTTAACTTTAACTTTAACTTTAACTTTAACTTTAACTTTAACTTTAACTTTAACTTTAACTTTAACTTTAACTTTAACTTTAACTTTAACTTTAACTTTAACTTTAACTTTAACTTTAACTTTAACTTTAACTTTAACTTTAACTTTAACTTTAACTTTAACTTTAACTTTAACTTTAACTTTAACTTTAACTTTAACTTTAACTTTAACTTTAACTTTAACTTTAACTTTAACTTTAACTTTAACTTTAACTTTAACTTTAACTTTAACTTTAACTTTAACTTTAACTTTAACTTTAACTTTAACTTTAACTTTAACTTTAACTTTAACTTTAACTTTAACTTTAACTTTAACTTTAACTTTAACTTTAACTTTAACTTTAACTTTAACTTTAACTTTAACTTTAACTTTAACTTTAACTTTAACTTTAACTTTAACTTTAACTTTAACTTTAACTTTAACTTTAACTTTAACTTTAACTTTAACTTTAACTTTAACTTTAACTTTAACTTTAACTTTAACTTTAACATACTTTAATTTTAACTAAAAATTTAAGGTAATATGCTAACATTTTTTTCGATAAATGATTAAAAAAAATGTATAACAAATTAAGAAAAGTTCACTGAATCTTAACACATTTTTTCCAGATAATGTCCACTGAGTAATTTTTGTAATGACTTTCTAGCGCGCTTAATAAAATCTGTATTGAAAAGATTTTTAAACTACTGGATTTGGAGTGAAAAATGTCACAAATAAATTTCGTTGCATATTTTTTTTTTTCATTCACTACGTAAAATCTGCGTTAACTGACATATGCACTTCAGATTAAAAGGATCATCAGTACAGTTTTGCAGCAGTTTTTTGATTGTAGAATAGTTAAAGATATAAGATTTTCATTAATTCATTCAAAACTCATTTTTTAAAGGTTGAGTTGATGTTTTTCATCTTTGTTTGCTTGAGATGAACTCTTAAGAGTCAACAATTTTTTTCCAATTTAGAAATAGTTAAATATCGCTTGTAATTATGAATTTAGAAAATTTTTTTTTAGTAATTAGCTTTTTTTTAATATTTTCTCATCTTTTGTGTTTAACGGAAAGGAACAACTTTTATCTAAAGCAATTTCTTACGCTGTTTTTTTATGGTTTAGGACGCTGTGACAGAGCATTGCACGAATATAATTTTTCATTTGTGCGCTCGTTCGTTCGCAGAAAAAATTCTGCGAATCAGTGTTGTCATGAAAAAATTTTGTTCTCAGCTCATCGGATCTTCGTCGGATTTTCGGCGAGTCCATTGAATTCGGAGCAAAGACTGCAAAAAGTTATGCGTTTATAATTTATACCCATTACATGTGATTACGAACACTTTGCATCAGCTTAATGCAGCGAATGATACTGAACTCATTACTTATTTATGAAGTTTCGACATCAAGGAAAAAATTTTGTACAGAATTCCACTATTTTTGTATTTTTCTGATAGTTTTTATTAGTATGGAGTTAAATCCGATACGTCAAATTTATATTTCCTGGAATCGTAGCATTTTGAAGAGTTTTGGCAAGATATCGGATCATCGGATTCAAGTCCGGAAATCGTAACAAACCCGATATATCGACTATTTTTCAGGAACGAATGAAGTTACATATATTTTCTGTTCTCATATTTACAAAAAAGAAAATGAGATAGATGACAAACATTCCGACGTAATGCTCAATTTGTGATTCTACTTCTGAAATATGTATTTTCTACGAACGAACGTCTTTTTTTTACGAAAAAATTAACGAACATCTTTTTTCTACGAACGAACATCTATTTTCTACAAACGAACGAACCAGCATCTATTTTCTACGAACGAATTACATATTTATTTTGTTTCTCTACGAACGAACGGACTTAGCTAGCATTTTATATCGCGGAAGAGCAGAAAACGAATCTTCTTCAAGAACAATTTTTTGCCGGCGAGCTCGCAATTTTATCGCTTTCTGCTCTCTCGTGGGAGAAAAAAGTCCATCGTAGCGAAATTTTCAAGAAGAGCAGAAAATGATTACTGAGTAAATTTTTTTAAATGCCTCAATGATATCGCTTTTTCTTCGCCTAGACGTAAAAAGGGCGAAACTTTTGCCTTGCCTCGGCGAAAGGCGAACAATTTATCTTCCAAATGTTGCCTGGGGACGAACGAACAAACAAAATAATTTTATTTTTTCTACAAACGAACAAACGAACGTTCTTACAAGGCTCTGCCTTATGAGTCTGGCTTAAGCCTCGAAAGCCGCTTCCCTTCGCTACGGTCCTGGTAAAATATAAAAAATTTACATTAAAACGTTTAGATGTTAAAAAAAAAAAAATAAAATAAAAGAAATCAGAATGAGTCTGGTTCTTTTTTTGGTTTTTCAACACTGTAACACTCACTCTTAATGTGTGTTAAATTTAAATAGACTATTTTGAACCTCGTACCTGCACAAAGTGTGTCCGATTAGCGTTTATTTTGTATACTGTCTTTTATGATGCACTTTAGAGTTTTTGAGTGAATGAGTCACTAAGCCATTCATAAATGACCGATTGAACCACACTCTTCCCGTACCTTCTGTGCCATTGTTTATACTCTTATCAGTTGATAATTTTGTCGCATCGTCTCTGCTCATCGAGAGCTCTTAAAGAGCTTGTCGCGTCTGTCGTTTTAGTGTTTTCGACACTTTTATAAATTGTTATTTTGGGCTTAGGTACCCCGATCAAAATACACGAAGAATACCTGTTTTCATTAATTATCTGTTGAAACAAAAGATTGTATTTTAAAAGCTTTTACGTTTTTGTTATGCATGTAAAAAAAACTTTTATTTTGCGTAAAATTTTTGATTTAAAATGTTAATTAATATGTGATAATTTTTAATGCATTTCATTAACTGTGTTTCTTTCTGAGGGAACAGATGTAATAAAGAAACCAAGATAAATGTTGGAGTTAATTTTGGGTGAAGTTAATATAGTTGAAAGATTTTTTTTTTTTTAAGAAACATTTAAGGGCCAGTTTTTTAGTACAAGTTTAAACTTTAGTTGGACGTTTAAGCTCGAATTAGGCAAAAAAGGAACACATTATATGATAATTTAAGTCCATCTAAATTCAAGGAATGCTAAAATATTTAGATTAACCGAGTTTAAACGTGCAATTTTGGTGAGATAAACTCGGTTTAATTTAACTAAAGTTTAAACTCGAACTGAAAAACTGACCCTTAGAGTTAGTTATTTTTACAACAATATTGAGAAAATCGTTTTCAAATGTCAAACCAAATGGACGTCATTAACTCAATTACGGTTGAACTCTCATATATTTTCCGGCTAAATGCCAAAATCTTTATTTTTCATATCAAGATTTCGTTGCGAATAAAATATTCGCCATGACAGTCAGCAAAAGTCACTTTCAATAATGGTTTCGGTTCGGTTAAAGTGACATTTTCTCTTATGGTCATGTGACAGAAATAAAAATGAATTTTAAATCAGAGAAAACGACTCACAATCATATGAGTTTAGAAAGGAAGTCAGCCACAAAATTCGAATTGCTTGTTGTTCGGAGGCATGACAATAACATCATTGCTGTTGTTGTTGTTGTTGTTGTTGTTGTTGTTGTTGTTGTTGTTGTTGTTGTTGTTGTTGCTGTTGTTGTTGTTAAAGTAAAGCGGCAGCTCTTGAATTTCAATTGCTATCACAAGCCAACAAACAAGAACAACGACAATGTATGAACATTTAAAATATTCTATGAGTTGGCAATAAAATGCAAAAACAAAAAAAAAAAAAAACTCATTCAAAGACAGGATGCTGCCAGGAATGCCAAAGTCAAATAGGAAGCTTCTTCAGTACAAAATCATTACCTTGCCAGATCGGTTGGGGCAGAGTACACCGACCACATTGAATTGGCGAAAGCCGAGCGTGCAGCTATGAGTTTCGAAGTGAAACTGATTTGGTATTCATACCAAGTATCTACCAAATCTCCATCTTGCTTAGACACTGACACACGCTATACAGGTGTGTTTTTGTGTTTGTGTTGAGAGAATGTGTTTTTATATGAAATAAAAATACGCTTTGTTGTTGTTGTAACATTGATATTGCAATGAATTCGCAATGAAAATGTTATTATTATTGTTGTTTTGTTGCTGTTGCCGTTTTAGTTGGCAAAATGAAATCCAATTAGCTGAATACAAGCCGTAAAAATGTCCTTTTGGCCGTTATGTGCTTTTTTATTTTTATGTTACTCTCTTATTGTTGTGTTATTCGCCATGTATTAATACGTTGCAGAAAAAAATAAATAAAATACACGAAAGTTTTTTTTAGTGGGAAGCTTAATACTATAATTTTTGTTGTTTTAGGAATGGTGTATTTTTTATTTCATTTCGTTTTAAATGACTTTCTTAAGAATGGACCTGCTATTAAATTTAGCTTTTTCATTCGCAAACTTCCCTTAGTAACTTATATCGATATTTTTTTATTTTAATGAAGTTTTAGTGAAAATGCACCATTTGTTCTAAAATAATTACTTCTATATGCTATATTTCATATATAATAAGTTTTTACTTTTGTACTTTTTCAAGTTTTTCACTACATTTCAAAGGTATATTATCAAAACTGCATTAATAATAATCGATCTAACAACTCTTAATCTAATAACTCTTAATTCAGAAATTAGTGAACAATTCTAGAAATCTTAATGTGTAGAAAACAAATCAGATTTGAAAACAAAGAGGATGGCTACTCTTTAAATAAAATATACCACGAATTTTCCTTTAGTCTCACTCTTACCGGTTAATTATTGATAAGTTATTGTAAGGAGCTTACTAAGAATTCTGCAATTGTAGAGTCTGCACTATTTTTTATGTTGGGCCATCAGAGCAAAGTACCGGGAGATATTATTTATCGAAGTTTGTTTATTTCAAAACATCTCAAAGCTAAGAAATTAAGCATAAAGATCTAAAATTAAAGGGAGGTAAAAGAATGGAAATGTGCCAAAAAATTTGAATATTTATGACTTGCGTAAGCGTAGTCATAGAAAATCTTTAAAAACCCTCTAGGAAATGGAAACATTCCCGAATATTAACAGGAAATATTCCATGGTGGCAGCCGTGGAGCAGTGGGTAGAGTGTGTGGCCCATACGCCAGAGAACCTTGGCTCGAATCCCACCTGATACAGAAAGTTTTTTCAATTGAATTAATTTTTCTGTTCGGCCGTCACCTCTTTGCAGACAATGGCAAACTTCAGAGAGTAAAAAAACTGCCGTGAAAAGCTTCCTCAGAACATAAACCGTTCGGAGTCAGCATAAAACATGTAGGTCCAGTTCTCAATCATTTGTGTTCAAATATTTCACAACACACACAACATAATTGATCATAAAAGCTCTGTCAAAATCCTTTCAAGGGCGGGCTGAAATGGCCATTTCGTTTTTTTTGTTTTTATTCCATGGAATGTAGGAAGCATTCCTTTGCGTTGGACACTCCAGTTCTTTTTACACACAATCCCACTGAACCATAAGCGAAGGTTTTGAGTAAGGTGAAACTTTTGCGAACGTTTTTAGTTAGAATTTTTTTTTTTAATTTTTTCTTTTTTATTATGTCACTTAAAAGTGCTTGTTATAAAAGATTAAATTCGTGAAAGCTTTTCCCATAAAGAAAAATAGTGCATATTTTACGAAATTCATTAAAAACTTATTTTGAGTCGAAAATGAATCATTTTTGTATCATTTCAGTAGGTAAGACTTCCTTGTAAATTAACCATTTTTTGTTCATAAATGAGTTCGGAAATGAATCATTTATGTTTCTTTTTTGCATTCTAAAATGAGTTCAAAAAAGAATAATTTTTTTTATCATATCAGTAGGAAACAATTTCTCATATACGAACCATTTTTTGTTCATAAATGAGTTCACAAATGAATCATAAAAGATACTTTTTATTTTCTAAAATCAGGTAAATAAAGGAATTTAAAATGAAAATGTTAACCTTCGTACAAACGTCATATGAACTTTTTTACCAGTGCGAGATGGATGTACAGCTACACGTATGAAAATTTTCAACATTTCTATCAAAAATTAAAATCAAGCCCAAATAGAATGAAAACCACAAAAACATTCCATGGAAAAATGTAATCAAATAAATTCCCCAATTAATAACTTAACTATTTTGATATTTCATATATAATTTGGAAGTTTGTCGAATTGGAAAACAATCACGCCTTTTCCCCTTTGAAACATCAATATCATGAGAACACAATGCGTGAATGCCAGCCCAGGTATATTAATCCTATTAACCCAATGATTAATATGATCTCTAATTTTAGTAATAATAATTTCTTCTTTAACAAAATATCGATATGTAATTATAAATAGTATTATGCAATAATAAAATTTATAATTCAAAAAGGTTCTTTTTTCTAACTCATTATTGAACAAAAAAGGTTTGTTTTTGAGAGGCAATTCAGTCCAAAGATTGATACAAAAAGGGTTCAATTTCATTTCGGTTTCGAGTGCCGAAAAAGAACTTTTGTATGGTTCATTTTTGAACTCATTTCCGAAGAAAAAACAGTTGGTTTCTGAGAGGCATTTTCGTCCGGTGATTGATTCAAAAATGGTTAATTTCCGAGTGCCGAAAAATAACTTTTATGGTTCTTTTTTTAACTCATTTCCAAACAAAAAAGTGGATAACTTATGGTTCTTTTTTTAACTCATTTGCGAACAAAATAAGGTTCGTTTTTGAGAGGCATTTTAGTCCGACGAATGATATAAAAAGGGATCATTTATAAGTGCCGAAAATAAACGTTTCTACCCGAAAAGGTTCATAAATGAATTCAAAAACGGTAGTTTTGGTTCACTGGGATGTCATTAGAGGGAAACACTCCTCTCCACTATATTAAAAATTAATGTGGAAACATCTCTATCCGCTGAATTTGGCATTGTTTTAAAATAAGCAGAAAATTCCACATGCATTCTTAAAGAAGCGGTTTGGAAACAATGATTTCCACATGCATTCTTAAGGAAGTGTACTGGAAACAACATCATTTGATAACTCCCCATAAGCTTCCAAAAGATACAATGAGGAATGTTTCTCCAACACTTCCAAATGGAAACCGTGCGAGTTGGTGTCTCTTAAGATCTCAGAAACGGTAACACCCAATGTCACCAAATTTAAAATATTTATTATTAAGGTTATTATCTCAGTCAATAAAAAAAAAATGCCACACCCTATTTTTACAGTCCACAAATCAATAAAAATTCATAATTTCAGACGGTTTTGGTTGTATAAGACACTTAGTAATTTAGTTTCTTTGGTTACTGTCGGCAACTACACTAAAAATGAGCGTGACCTTACTATAGCTACGCTCACTTTTCAGAAATCATTTCATTGATGCCACGCCTACTTTTACCTTATATTTATTATATTTACGACTATTTTTACATATTAAGGTGAATATCATCGTGTCTTTATGTACCCCAAATGTTCCTATATCGATTGTTCAAACAACATCGACTTCAACCAAATTTTGCACATACTGTGAAGTTTGGTTATAACGACCCTGAAGGGACCGGAATATTTTGTCGTAATAACCGAATGTCTTTAAAAGCACACTTAATTTTTTAATTCAATTCATTTAATCTAAAGAAACTTTAAATGAATTATGACAATATTAATATATAAATATATAAAATAGAACGTTTTAGGATTTTATTGGAAATATGCACATACATAATATCAAAGAATTTAATAAAGTTAAATTTGATTCTTGAAGTAATCGGTAATTTTTACATGGCGTAAGTCTCCCTAAGTACTGCATATCCGCTCAACCTTTCGTTCATGTTTAAATATCTATTCAATATGCAAATTGTCTACACTTTCACCAAATAAAGCAAACCTTAAAAATTCTTTAAATAAATTTAAACCATATTGCTTGAAACAAAGCATACCTTTTAAAAGTGAATAAAGTATTATATTTATATAATAAGTCGAGGATTGGCCGAATCAGACCACAGTGGGTCCCTTTTCGTCCCCTATTTGACGAAGGATGCTACTGCTCGGAGCACTCATAAATGAGCATGCTCCTTATATAAGCACTCTTTGTCACCTCAAGCATGTCCTTGTAGGTCAGTTGACCAATCTCAGCTTCGTCAATAAATGGACGTCCCAGAATGGTCAATCTTATGCTTGCCACCGCCGGACACTGGCACAGAATGTGTGCTGCTGTTTCCGGCTCCTCTAGGCACAACCTACACGCATCGTACTCGGTCAGAGTCATCTTCCTTAGATGGTACATGTAGGGACCGTGTCCTGTGACCAGTGCAGTAAGCCAGCTTAAAGTCTGCCGATTGTATCGGGTGACTTTTGCTGCCTCACTACTTGACCATTTCACGGCCGCCTTTGATTGCCTGCAATTACCAGCTTCTTCCCACCTTGTAAGGTGTTCCGAGTCCGTCCATTGCTTAATAAGGCCTGCCACCATGTTGTCGCCTATGGCGATACGTGGTTCTGGTCCACAGAATTCTTCTGCTGATCCTTCTCTTGCTAAAGAATCAGCCTTTTCATTCTGCTCTATGCCAGAATGTCCTTGCACCCACATAAGTGTGAGCTCATTTGTCTGAGTGCACCTATTGAGTTTGGTAAGACATTCCATGGCCAACCTAGAAGTAATATCTGTCCGTTGCATGCACCTAATCACCGACTGATTGTCAAGGGCAATGAGAATTTTCTTGCCATTTACCCGGTCATCTATCAAGTGGTCCAGCGCATGTACTACACCAAGCATTTCCGCCTGGTATACAGACACGAACCTCCCCAGCCTCAGTGCACAGGATAGGTTCAACTCTTCTGAGTAGACGCCTGACCCGGCTCTGCCATTCATCAGAGAGCCGTCTGTGAATATACTGATGTCGCTACCAGCGGTTTCTTCACAAACGGATCCATCTGTTATTAGAGTTTTATAACATTTTTCTGTTATTCTCACTCTCTGCCTTCCGTCCATAGGCATACACATCTCCCTGACATTTCGCTGTGCCATGTCCAGGATGCGCATATGACCATGAAGTGCTGTTGCTCCATGCCACGTAGCATTTCGCAACATCCTGAGGGCTGTTTGAGCTGCCGGTTTCTTTATTTCTAAATCCAATGGCAGCATACCTAACAAAACCTCCATTGCGCTTGTTGGAGTGGTGCGTATTGCCCCTGTTATTCCAACACACGCCAGCCGTTGGACTCTGTCTAGTCTCTTCTTAATGGTTTTCTGACTGACTTTTGTCCACCAGATCACCGAAGCATACGTGATGACAGGTCTAACCATCATAGTGTAGATCCATTTCATAGCCTCTGGGTTTAGCCCCCATTTTAGACCACAAACGCGTCTACACTGAAACAGAACCCTCTTGGCCTTTTGAATCCTGTCTCCTACATGTTCGTTCCAGTTCAGTTTACTATCTAGAGTTACCCCTAGATATTTAACTTTCGTGGACATGTTGATTTCAGCTCCAAAAAGTCTGAGTGGTTCTCTCCTCAGGCCTACCCTCTTTCTAGTAAAGAGAATATTGTCTGATTTTCCTGCGTTCACGGTGAGGCCTTGTTCTCGACACCACTCCTCCACTATTCGGAGTGCTCCCTTCATTACCACAGACCACCAACGCAATATCATCTGCATACCCTATCGTGTGTATGCCCGATTCATCTAGTCTAGCCAAAAGTGAGTCCACAGTGATGTTCCACAGGGTTGGCGATAACACCCCTCCTTGAGGATATCCTCTACTTACTCTACCTCTAGTCTTGACTCTACCGTTCTCAATGTTGACAGCCCTGTGCTTGAGCATATTGTCTACCCAATTTGTTATAATTTGGCTTACATTGCGCTCTGTCAGAGCCTGTCGCAGCCTTCCAAAGCATATTTTGTCGAAAGCACCCTCGATGTCCATAAATGTGGCCATCGCGATGCCTCCTGAAAATATCTCTTTTTTAGCATAAAGTAGAATAAAGTAGAATAAGAAGTAGAATAAAGTATCAAATGCCTCTTTTACTGAAGCAATATATTCTTCTAATGTCCATTCATCTTCTAACGAGCTGGAGACACTTGCAATTGGCTTTCCATTTCCACTATTTCTTCATTTGTGAGCGCTCCAGCTATGAACAATTCATAATCCACGTAAATATAAGCATTTAGTCTCCAGGAAAGCTCTCCATTCTCTTAACCTGAGCCAACGGTTAATTTTCCAGTTCGGCATGAGAACAGATGCCTCGGTTTGAATACAATTTTGAGCTTTATAGAAACCTGCACGCTAAAAAAGTTTTTTGATTTTCTGTGAGCCTACTCCCACCCTGCACAAAATCCGACTTCAATACCGAAAACTGAAAAATTTACGAATAATTCGATATTGAAACCATCGAATTCGATATCGTTTATGATTCGAAAAAGATACATTTGGCAAACGTAATGGTAACTTAGTAAGCGAAGGTTCGCATATGTTTCGAAAAATTATTCGCTTACTACTCCAAAGCAATTAAAACTTCAACACAAAAGCTAAGAAAAGTATATTTTTTACTTTTTACTGTAAGGTGGATACTTTCGAATACCTTTTTTAGCACTTTCAGACTTACTTTTATTATAACTGAAGCGATAACACTGGTATGAAATAATTTTCGATTTTTGATAGCCATTTATGAAAAACAACGAAATTTTGTCGACAAGAGTTCGTTGTTTTAATTCA
The DNA here is from genome assembly GCA_914767935.1 of Coremacera marginata. Taxonomy (NCBI): domain Eukaryota; kingdom Metazoa; phylum Arthropoda; class Insecta; order Diptera; family Sciomyzidae; genus Coremacera; species Coremacera marginata. Next base: position 175,233,427 of record OU612043.1, on the reverse strand, counting down.
TCATGATTTAAGTCATCTATGCTTCCTTGTTGACTTTATCTCATTGAAACATCTAGGATGTTTTTTTGACTTTCTGATAATAAGTAATGTCTGTTTCACACTGCCATCAAAATTATAAAAAAACATTCATTTGCAAGTTTTCCTTCTATACACTTTTCATCTTTTTATTTTAAAGCTGTATCGGGCATGAGTTTAAAGAACAACTCCTTTTCTAAGAAAGAAAATGCAGAAAATTAAGAAGTAAAAAAATCTAGTCTCACTTTGCCTTCGGCATACATTCGTCGTCGCTACATGTGAAAATATTTGATAATATTTATGAAAATTCGTCGTTATATCCAAATTCGCAGTTATATCCGACGACGTTAAAACCGAACTTCGTTTTTATGAATTAAGCAATTCAAAGATGAGATTTTTAGAAATGCGATGTTGTAACCGAAATGTTGTTATAACCGAGGTCGTTATAATCGAACTCCACTGTATATTGTTTTGTATAAGGAGCAGCCTCTTGTATAAAAAATTGATTCAATATCCTTGAAATAGGTAAGCAGGCGTGTCATTTTAATTTTAGTCGAATTCTTTCTACATCGTTAGTCAAATTTTACCCAAATTTCGAACATAATTTATTTCCACATAGAAATTTAATTCTAATCGAACTTCGCTTCTACACTGTCAATCTTAAATAAAATTAAGCCAACTTGTTCTTAATTTCACCTTTCAACTTAATTTTAGTCGAACTTCTTTAACACCATTTGTACGATTTCAACCAAATTTTGGAGTTCGAACTCCATCTACAACGTTTTTCTGACTTTAACCAAATTTGTGTAATGAACAGTTTTAGAAAAGTGGACGGTGTTAGACAGAAGGGCGTGACCCTTTAGTTTTAATCGTATTTTATTCCTTCTACGCAATTTCTGCAACCTCGACCTAATTTACACATACATATATTATTTTGAATAATGACATAATTTCAGTTAATATCTGCACCATGGTATTGATATAAGGCATTGGGATGAGTAGATTCATTCCCAACCCATATAACAATTTCGCCTAAATAACTGAAGTTATTCATGCTCAACTTGAAAAGGCCTTGAATAAAAGAAATTATTCATGCTTTTCTTGAAAGAGCCTTCTAAATGCCTTGAAAATTTAATTTTCTTAAATTTGAAGGAAGTATTCAAGAAGATTTTTACTTAAGCTTAAATTTTATTATAGTTAAACAAAGTTTCTGTTTGTGAAAACAATAAAATTAGAAATTCCCGAATTAAGTAAAAAACATTAAAAATCATAAAAAAATATTAAAAGAAAACTATTTCAATAATAAAAAAAAATGTTTTGTCTGAGCCCGGGATTGAACCGTGGATCTATTTGTTGATAAACTGTCTCCTTTAAACTTTGGGCTACTGAGGTAATTTATTGCTTGCAAATGAAGTGCATACATGAAATGTTTGCAATCAAGACTTTTATAGAATTTCACTTAAGGGAATTCAAACAATATAGTAATTAAGTTAAAACGTCGCGCGAGCAAACCCCTTAATAGACGAATGGATAGAGCGTGCGGCTACAACAATACAAAGAATCCGAGTTCAATCTGTTCTAAATAAAATGAAATGATGAAACGTAGAAGGAGATTACAAAAAAAACAACTTCATTTTTTTCAGATTCCGAGTTTCTGAATAAGCCTTTAATGAAAACCTTAAATCAAACTTTATATAAGTTCTTGTATAAAGAAAATAATTTAATACGCCTTTTTCCTTTTTTAAAACTTGTTTCAAGGATGGTTCAAGCAAGTTTAAGCTCTCCGTCCTACATAAATTCCTCAACAAAGCTTTACTCAAGGCTTATTTAGGTGAAATTGTTACCTGGGCAAATACCATGCAAAAAGGGCCGCGTGCACAAACTATCCAAGGTTTTAAATTCATAATTCGACAATGCTTTTAGCATTTTTAACATCTTTTGCAAATCTAATAAAACTCAAATTGCGGAAAATTTGGCCAATTAAATTCATATCTTAATGAATAAAAAGATATAAATAAAGTCCAAAAAATTAAAAATGTTATTATTGACAAAAAATTTATGGCTGAGATTGGATTCATTGATGGTTGTGCATTGTTGATATTGAAATGCCTTTTATCACACATCGGTGGAGTGTTTTCGGATTTTATCGAAAGGTGATAATAATCAGTTACAATAATTATTCATATGCAGAAACAAGTGCTTGATGACAACTGTAATAGTGTATTTTAACCCATTTTGGTCCGCTACCAGAATGCGTTGGAATTTCGTAATGAAATTTTCAGATTTTGTTATTAGTGATCTTATTAAAAAAATTCGAAAGTTTAAGATTTTTTCAAATTAAAATTTTTAAGCTACGAAGTGGTCGAAAAATCGTAAAATTGCCCAATCTGTGCACAAAAATTAAAAAATTTTAAATAAAATATTGTTATTTTTATTAAATAAAATATATGTAAAAGTGACATGTGAAAATATTATAATAAAAGTATACATATAGGATAATTTGTAGAAGAATCGACCATCTGTGTTTTGTCATACAAGTAACACATTCTTAAACATACCTGTGTTGTCCAAAACCAACTGATTCTCATATTTTAGTCTTTTGGCTGCCTGTTTTATACATTGTACATTACATTTATATACTTTTTTTATTTTTTAAAAAATTGTCAAAAAAAGGTATTTTTTTACCGCTTACCTGAATAGGTGAAAACAGGAAATTTAAAAAATTTATTTTTTTTTTCTGAATTTCCATTTATCTGAACCGGAAAGAGTTTGAAAAAATCTTTTTTATTTTTTCCAGAAATTAATATGAAAATTAGAAGTCGAAAAATCGACCAGCGAACTAAAATGGTTTAAAAAAAAAATATATTATAAACTCGATATTATTCGACTGATTATTCGATATACATTTTGTGAGGTCTAACGATTTCGCGACTGAAGAGCTCATTTGCCTTCTTTTTTTTTTTTTTATTATTGACTTTTCTAAAGTAAACAAATATTACACTTTTAAAAAGACTAAATAAAGCTTAAGCAACTAAGGCCTTCCGCTTCAAGATAACATATCACTAAATACTGTATAATAATCCTAACATTTTCAAAAATACATTGAATGTTTTAATATTTTCGATAGATACATTGGTAAGTAAATAGACGATGTCGTGGTTAAATTCTTTTTCACGTTTTATATCTGCAATTGCATGGCAAGATTCGATTAAATGTTTTACTGTAATTTGTTCCATATGGCAAAAACGGCAAGCTGCTGTTGAATCTCTGTTAAACAGATGCTGGTGTGTGAGCCTTGTGTGGCCTAGACGGAAGCGGATGTTGTTTTGTGTTTCTATCCTTTGGACCGACGTTGAGAATCTTGGTGCTATACCATTTATGTTGAGGTTTTTGTAGTGGTGTTCGTAAGTTCTCTGCTTAAATCGGATTCTCCACTTATAAATAAAGCGATCTTGTAGCTAGATCGGCAGCTTCGTTGGCAGCAGTATATCCACTAATGCCGACGTGACTAGGAACCCAACAAATTTTGATTTTTTCATTATTTATTAATAAGTCTCTTAGTGCAGAAATATTTTTATCATTGTTGTTGCAGTTTGATACGGCTTTAAGAGTCGATAGTGAATCGGTAAATATTATATATTTTCCATTTGCCTTTTTTGCGAATTGGATTGCAAATAGGATTCCTTCGGCTTCAGCAGTAAAGATGGAGGTATGGTTCGGAAGTAATACTATGCGAATTATATTATTGTGTTCGTCGGCTACGCTGTATGCTGTCGCATCATCTTTTTTTTGATCCATCTGTGTAGAGCGCTTTCCAATTATTGTGTTCGTGTCGTATATTTGCATAAAGCTGACCAAAAATAGTTGGACTGGTGTTATCTTTTTTGTAATAGCTTAAGTCAAAGATGATTGATTCACTTTTTAGTTGCCATGGAGGCGCACTTAGTTTATAGTTTTTTTTTTTTTGAGTTGGGTCAATTCTGATTGTGATTCAGCGTTTATAATCCTTTGCAGAGCATGTGTTGGTTTAGTTGGTCTTGTGTCTAGATTTGTGTTTTAATCTAAGGTACTATATTATAATATACCTCATTCTGGAACTGAGAAACCTAAATTAACTATCATTTGAAGAAACATTACGAAGAACAAATTAAATAATTTTATTTATCTTCAAAGTTCCTTAACAAATTAGCTCTTCATAACTTTTATCCTTTGTTTTGAAATATAAGCCTTACACTGAGGCCGCCTGCATAAATTCCATACCCTTAACATTTTTTATTAAGCATTAGTACTGCTTTACTCGTTTTTTAAATAACCTATGTAATAATTTATTTCAAAAATTTTATCAAGATGAGAAAAAAATTAATATTACATTCGTTACGGCTACAAATTTTTACTGAAGAAATTGCAAGAAAGGTAGTTTTTTTAGTCAACAGAGTAAAACTGACTTATTTTCATTTGTTTGCTGTGGTTTTTAATAAAATTTCTTTTTCTTTTATTTAACCTATGTACACTTTTAATAATTGTTAAGTTTCAAGATTACTCTTTATAAAATTAAATACAATAATAGTTCCAATAAAAAATGGTTCGGTATAAAAACATTTTTTTTACTCTTACAGCATATACATTAGACCGTCCCACTTTTTCAACGTTTTTCGAAAAGTTCCCGGGACACGTTGATTTCTAATTTTGCTCTTAAAAACATGAATTTTGGTATATAACACTTTAATATTAACAAGCTCTAAATGGTCGCGCAAAAGGCTTTTACGGTTTTTGGCCAAAAATTCATCATTTCGAAAAAACAAGAAATTTCTTCTTTAGTACTTGGATATAACTAAGAAACTAATAAAACTATTTTTATCAGTTTACTTTTGTATAAAAGCTTATAAAATTGAAATATACAAAAACTTTCATTTTGGTCGTTACATTTTTTTTTACACCTCTCCAAATTCAAATTTTTAAGAAAATTAATACGAAAATTTTATGTTTTTAACTCACATTACCACGTGTTAAAAGAGCATTTTGTGGAATTTTAAACCAATAATTTTGACGTTTAATTCGAAGATTCTTGGTACGAAACTTTTTCTAAAAGGCAACGCAACTCCACAGTGTATTTTTCTGAAAAATAATCAATTTTATTTTTATTAAATGGACTGTGCAAATAAAACAACAACGGTTAATTATTCTTCAATATTTATTTTATTACATTCAAAATAATCACCATTAGAGGCCAACGTGTTTTTTATTGTTGAAAGTATTTTTGATAGGCTGATTTTAGAATGGCTTTTAGCTCCCTCTGCGAATTCTCTATAATGACTTCAATCGTCTCAAAATGTTTTCCACGACGCAACAATTTGAGTTTGCGGAATAGGAAAAAATCACACTGGGCCATATCTGGCAAATATGGTGCTTGTTGTTGAATCGCGTACAATGCGTGATGTGTGAGCATAATGGTACTGCTGCGTTATTTTGGTGGAAAAACCATGAAGTGTCCTTCTATAATTCTGGCCTCTTTCGCAAAATATTATGACGCAAATGCTTTAAAACACTCAAATAATATTGAGCGTTGGCTCAAGACGCGCTGCAACCCGTCGAATGCCTATGTAAAATAGTGTGCGCCGATCCAGTCGATATATCAAGCTCACCAGCTTATCTCTAACTGTCACACGACGATTTTCGAACGCGATTTTTTTTTTACTTTTTTGATATTTTCATCGTTTTTTGATGTTGCTGGATGAGAAGGGTGAGGCAAGTTGTACGACCTTAATTAGACAATTTTTATCACTCAAATGCGTACGTGACAGAGCAGACTCCCCATAGGTTTCTGCAACGCATTTTCAATGCGTCAGGATAAGAAATTCCGTTAATAAAACACAATATCAAACACACTCTTGGCTCAACTTTTTTCCATTAAGAATTTCGGTCAGACTCGAGGTGAAGTTCTTTACAAAGCAATAAGAAAGAAACTACGTGAAAGATCGCGCTAAAAATTGACGCCCAAGCCTATAACAGTGTTACTAGCCTTAAAAATCATTAGCTTTATAACAACTGTTGTTCGCACAGTCCGGTTCAATTTTGAACAGAAAGTATATTGAATATAGAAAACTAACAGTATAGCTGTGTTGATTTTAAAACAAAAAAAAAACCCTTCAAAAATCTTTGAACTATACATCAAAACTGTTGATTTGAAATTCTTCAAAATACAAAATTCATACAATCAAAAAATTCTTCGTCATGTCTTTTTAACACGGAGTAATGTAAGTTGAAGTCATTAAATTTTTGTAATAATTTTCTTAAAAATTTCACTTTGGAGAGTTCTATAAAATAAATGTTAAAAACAAAATGCCATTTTTTGTATAGTCAAAGATGGCAAATTTTATTAGCTTATTAACAAAGGCAAATTGGTAAAAATCGTTTTAATCGTTTCTTAGTTATATGCAAAATACTGGAGAAGAAATTTCTTGTTTTCTTCGATATAAGGAATTTTTAGCCAAAAATCTCTTAAGCGCTTTGCCCGACTATGTACGATTTGTTAATATTAAAGTGTTATTAAATTATTACACTTGTTCAAGATTAGAATCAGAATCCAGCGTATCCCGGGAACTTTTCGAAAAAGTTGAAAAAGTGGGATGGTTTAATATGGGCATTTCCGCCGAAAAGTCCGCCGTGGCACGGAAATTAAAAGTTATTAAAAACTTATTATTTAATGATATTATCTTAGAGAAACATTTTTAATTTATTGATTTAAGCAATTTAAATATAAATTCATTTACCATGATGATCAAATCATCTGCACTGTTTCACAAATGTAATTTTTCTTTTTTGTCAATGTTTTGTAAATGTTTCGTAAGCGTTTTTGTTTAAGTAAAAATGGAAGGCATTGGCTAAAAATAATGGAAAATGGTTGAGGCAAGGAGAGGCAGAATATATTTGTTATGAATATATTTGTTATTTAATAACTAAATCAAATAATTACTTAATTACCTAATTACTTAATTACCCAAATGAATTACAATGGAAAAATGTCACGTAACGCCATGTCACGTAGCTTTTTATACTAAGCCCAATAAAAAAAAAAAAACGAGAAAAGGTTTTTAAATTTCATTACTTTGAAAATAAACTTATACTATTTCAAATCCTTCTAAAAAAAGTTTTATACAAAAACTTTTGCCAATTTACAGAATTTTACTAATATTGTGATCCAAGTCGAAAACCACTTCTATTTTTTGTCACGTCACGTATCATTTTTGGTGGCTTCTATCTAAAAGCCGAACTTTTGACAACTCTTAGGTTTAACATATTGTATAGTGTGCTTAGTAAGCTATTGGAAAATCAAAATAAGGAACTTGTAAGTTAAATTTTTCATTCTTTTTTCACTCATTCGTCATATGCGCCACCACGGAAATGCCCATGTACATCCTATAGCAAGCATTAAATCCTTAAATAATAAAAATTAAACCAAAATTACGAATTTAGCACATTACGTACCAATTTGAACCGAGTGTAGCGTAACCTAAATAAAATCTCCTGCTCTTTTATTTTAACAAAATACTTAGACTCATTCAATTAACTGCTCCACCCATCTAACGACTTCCCATAATTACACTAAATTATGTCTGAAACAATTTGTGAATTTTAACACCCTTTGTATATCCCGAAAGGAAGCTCAGATTTCTTAACTACAACGTTTTAGTGGCTCACATCCAGACTTAACTTTATATGGTGTCTCATATGTTGTGTACTTGCGGCGGGCGTCTTATGTGGATAGGTTTGCTTTTGTTGTTGATATTGTCGATGTAGTTGCTTGCTCTTTTAATGTGATTCCAATTTAGTGTCTAATAAATTATCGCATTAATTATTCAAGTACTTGGCATGTGTTCGGCATTTGGATGTTATCTGCTCTTTGTTGTTGTTGTTGGTTTAGTTTTCTCAAAAGACTTACCAAATCACTTTGAGATGTTGTTTTGATGGTTATGTGGTTTTCTCAAATGACTCATTGGTGCATATTAAATTTTTACTACAAGGACTTTAAGAGATTTGTAAATATCTCTGTTGGTGGGATTGGATGCTGGGAGAAGAATAGAAACTTGAATCGTAATTGTTTTGAGAAACTTAAGCAAATGCATCGTGTGAATTTTTCCAAGCCAAAGCGATTGCTTTCAATATTATTTTTGAATATGCCTGATTATAAAGAGTTTCGTTATGCGACTGTTTGTAAAACATATTGAAATGCAAACAGAGTAAACTTTAATTTCTTTCGAACTGGCTGAACGAAATCGTAACTTTTTCGTAACATTTTCGTTAAGACTCGTTACGAAATCGTTACGAAGTCGTGTCAACCGCTTCATACGACATTCTTTACGATTTCGTAACAAAATCGGATTCCGAAATCGGAAAGATTGTGAAATGTTTGTTACGATTTCGTTAGGAATATTTCGAAATCTTTCTGATTTCTAAATCCGATTTCGTTGCGAAATCGTAAGGAAAATCGTATGAAGGGTTTGACACGACTTCGTAACGAAGTATCGTAATGGTTTCGTAACGAGTCCTAACGAAAATGTTACGAAAAAGTTACGATTTCGCTCAGACAGTTCGAAAGAAAGGAAATTTTACTCTGTTAGCATTTTAATATGTCGTACAAGCTGTCGTATAACAAAATTTTATATAAATTCGTATAAAAAGTGATACTGTTCCAATATTTGCGTAACGAAATTGTAATGATTTCTTTAAGACAGCTTAAAATAGTGCCGAATTAGTCGAAATTTTGACATAGTCGTCAACTATGGTTTGCTGGGTAGATATGGCATAAAATATGTCAAGTTAATTTTTTTCAATTTACAAAATTATATTCGTTCTAGGTATAATTTTCATATATATATTTTACTGGATATCAGGGACTTTTTGAGCATTGAAACTGATTTTTAATATACCAACTCCTTGGAGATGAATTCCAATGTAATGATTGTGACTCTTATAACCAAATTAATCTTTCACTTGGCCAAACAATATTTCAATAATTAAGTGACGTTTGCAAGAAAATTAACATCATTATCACAGTTTATCTAAAAAAAAAATTACATTTTGAATTAAGTAGTCTCATTTGTGTTAATTCCCCCCTTAAATTAATTTTATACTTTCTGGACCCTAAGGGGGGGAGGGGTTTGAACACCTAAAATTCCCCCCTTGTCTACGGGCCTGATATATTGGTATATTCATATTAATTTTGATATCTCTATGAAAAACTGAGATGCTATATGAAAATACGTTTTATTTCAAACACTTTTGTTCTTCGACTGTAACCAAAACAAAAACCAACGACTGAAAACCGAATAGTAACAATACTTTCTATGCGTACAATGCTATAAAAAAAAACGAAATAGCCATTTCAGCTCTTGAAAGAACTTTGACCGAGCTTCTTATGATCAATTGTGTGGATCGTGTTGTGAAATTTTTGAACACAAATGATTGATAACTGGACCTACAAGCTTATGCCAACTCCGAACGGCTTATGTTCTCTAGAAGCTTTTCATGGCAGTGTTTACTCTCTGAGGCTTGCCATTGTCTGCAAAGAGGTGACGGCCGAACAGAAAAATTAATTCAATTGAAAACAAATTGTGTCAGATAGGATTTGAGCCTGGGTTCTATCGCATACAAGTCACGCACCTCAACCGAGTTTGAAATTTTGAATAACTGCAAAAATACTACGTTGTTCAATAAATTTCTAGAATCATACATAGATGGCGGTAGTACTTCCACCTTTTTATTTTTCTAAAAATGACAACTCAGTCTTACATTTACTGATGTTCAAAGTAGACATGTCACAGTGTTTTTTTAATATGGAAAAAATCAAGTATTGTGCAGCGATTGAATTTTTATTTTTGAAAGGTGTACAACCAAAAGAGATTTTTGAACAATTATTTGAAGTGTATAAGGACTCTTCACTTTCATTTGCTACACTTGTACAACTTGGTTGTTAAGTTTAAACGTGGTCGTACAAGTCTTGAAGATGATCCACGCCAAGGACGTCCAAAAAGTGCATCAACACCAGAAATCATAGCAAAAATACAGCATATGGTTTTGGAAGATCGTCGATTGACTGAGAGAGATTTAGTATAAGCCGTATACATCTCATTAAAGAGTGCGAGCCATATTTTAAGTAAAATTTCAAAATGGTGTGTGCACAATGGGCGCCGCATTCGCTATCAATGGAAAAAAACACATTCATATGCGACTTTGAAGCGTTTAAAAAAAAAATGAAGAGGATTTTATACGTTGATGCATCACTTTGGATGAAACTTGGTTCTTCCACCATGATTCTAAATCAAAACAAAAAGCTGAAGAGTGAACCTGGTATTTCGGTTCTTAAGCGAGTTCGTGTTTAAAAATCTGCAAAGAAGTTTATGATATCAGTTTTTTTGGGATGCATTAGGTATTTCTTTGGTGGATTATCTGAAATCTGGAAAAACAATTAATTCTGAATATTACCGCAACTTTTTGGATCGGCTCGATGAAAAGATTCGTGAATAAGATCCGGTTTGCAGAAGAAAAAAAGTAATTTTTCATCAGAACAACGCACCTGCTCACAAAATTAAATAAAAACCATCGCTAAAATCAGTGAATTAAGTACGAATTGTTAGAACATCCACCCTATTCGCCAGATCTAGCTCCTTCTGACTTCAGGCTGTTCTCATATCTCAAAAAATTTATGCGTGGATACCGATTTTCATCAAACAAAGAGGTGATGGCCTTCCAGAAGGTCACTACAGTGATAGGATCCATAAGTTAGAGGACCGTTAAACAAGTGCATTGAGCTTCTGGGAGATATACTGAATTTAAAAAGGCATTTCAAGCTATAAGATGCGGTTTTTTGTTTCTATTATAGAAACGTATTAAACACGCAACAGGTGCCACGCCTATACCCCAAACAAAGTGTCGACATTACAATTATAAAACCTACAATAGCTCGAATACACAGTCTATCACATTTGCAACAGATTTCCTGCAATTATTGCTGGCAACAGATTTCCTACAATTATTGTGGTTAAATATGAAAATTACTATGGACTACAAATGCCTTTCTGAGATAAAACTCTCTGAACTATCAAGAAAAAGAGAACAACTAGGAAAGACCGCTGCGTAGCGTGATGTATTTTCAAAATGGCCAATATGAATGGTTCTTAGAGTGTACTTAAATACGGCTGTGCGCGTATTTTAACGTCGGCACAGTTCAAGATAGTTTCTCCCTAGCTTTATTTTGATTTTATTCTCTGCAAGTTGATTTAAGTTAAAATAATTTCCAATTATCTAAAGCAAATTCAAAAGAAAATTTTTAAAAATCTTCTCTAATTAATCATAGCTACCATAGCTTCTTGTAATATGTATTTCCATCTCACAGATTCTTTTACATTTTCAGTTTATTTTATTTTCTTCAAAGTATTCCATTTATCACTCTTATTATAAATGAAGTAGCGGCTCGTTTTTCAATTTCCTTTCAGTGCTTTTCCAATTTTCCTAGCACAATTAAAATTGGGAAAAATTTTCCCGTTTTTATTTTTATTGTTCTTTTTTTTCATTATTCCGCGAAAGATTAAATATGACTTTCAGTCTCTTACCATCCTTCAGTCCTAGCAATATGCTAACAAACAGCATTCAGCATTTAAAAACAGCAATTCGGTAAATTAAAAACTCAATGAATCCGTAGTCATTAATTCATATAGTATTTTTATGTTTTCCCCAAATAGGACTCAGAGTACTCGAAGCAATCGATTGAAACTGCCAGCGAGGCACTTTCAGGCCATCGTGCTCCTTTTTTTTCTGTTTTCGGTTTGTTTCCCTACTTCGCTGCCACCACCTTGACACACCATTGGGAGTTGCACGTATATCGTTTCTACTCATTGCACGTAATTGTTTGCAACGCTGCAGCGAGTGGAAGTCATGTTTTTGATGTTGTTGCTCGTTGTTCAGCTCAAGCTGAAGCTGAAGTAGAGCCTCTGTGGAACGACAACGTTAGCGACATGAGGCATAAAAAAAACAAGTTGCTCCACCACTTGAACGTGCCTCCTCACGTCAGCTTATGCCGTCGCCTTGGCCGCAGCGCACGAAATCCAATCCGCGAAGTGGTAAACATTTCAAAATGGCTGCAATAAATGACTTTTTGAACCTTACCTTATTTTATTTTATTTCATTTTATATTATTTTAATGGCTTGTTGCAGTTCTTCTAACTTGTCCTCTAGCAGTTGCTGGTTAAGCTAAGTATTTGATCTTTAAATGTTAGATTAGTACGAGTAAAGTTAATAATGGGTTAGAAATGTCAAGATCTTGTACTGAGCTAAGTTTCGAGATATGTTTATGCATGGTTAGCAATTAAATTAAAGTTTGAAAAATACTAACTTAAAGTTAATAATGTGTAAGAATCAGATTAAATCACATTAGTATCTAAAAAAGTTCTTCGAAAAATTATAGACGTATGTCCTAAATTTTTGAACGCAAAGTGACAAATGTTTTTGACTAATACCAATTTTAACCGTCAAAAATTCTTCGCTCCAACCCCCACCCCTTTTTCTGTAGTTAAAATACATAATTCCGTTTATGGAAAGGACTAAACTTCGGTACACATTAGTGATGCAATAATGGAATTTGGCGCAGAAGTAGATGAGGTCAGTTCCTACGAGTATCATATTGCTGGAAATAGGAGTAAGCAGTTGTAGCAGAGAGGAACAAGAAATGAGAAAAAAAAGCGCTACAACAATATGGAGGGGACTATTATTCGATCCACATTGTTGCTACAATAAATAAATTTGTCAGGAGAGTCAGTTCCTTGTTTTATGTATAATCGGAAGTAGCCAACAAATACTATAAATTAATTTTGAAAACACTATAATAATATGAAAACAACTATATTACGGTATATATTGCTGTAATAATAATGAACATTGGAGTGCATGAGGACAATTCCTATAATCTAGCATGCAGTAAGGGCGGGACAGCCGAAAGAAATCGAAAATTAAACTTTAAAACGTTATAATAATATGAAAAGGAATATATTTCGGTTTACATTGACTCAACAACAATAAACTTTGACAAAAGACTCTAAACGCAATAGTACTATGGAAAGTACTAGATATTCGGATCAAGAGAAGATTAGGTAAGACTCTGTCATGAAGCGCTACCGGAAGTAGTCAAAAGCAACCGGAAATGAATAGTAAAAGAAGTATACCAGGTGTATTAGGCCGGGTCGATTTGTGGGGAGGCAAAAAAATCGCCCATTGTTCTGTGAAAATCGTATTCTAGGGATCAAAATAAGAAACTTTGCCGAAGGAACCATACCTCTAAAACGAATTCTGATGTCCCCCAATTTGGGTCGAACTTTTGGGTAGGGGCAAATTTTGAAAAATCCCACCTATTTAGAGTGCTCCAATCGAGTCCAAATGTATGACCGACCCCCACTAAATTTGGAGGCCCGACCCACCCATGCCAGTGGCACACCCCCTGGAACCCCCTGGTGGTTCCCCAAACAAACATTTCAAAAAATCGCCAGTTTTGGCACCTTACATGAAAAATCAGCGAAATGCCTATGTTTTTTTTTTTTTTTGAGTTTTTTTTCTCTTTAGAAATTTATTCAACCCTTTTAAAAAATGAAGGTATCACTGTGACACAATTGCAAATCGGAAAATTGCTTGTTTTGGCAATTGAAAAAAAGGCACCACAAGACACAACTGCATGCCGTAAACTTACTTGTGTAGTTTTTTTATAGCATCTACTTAAGAAATGAAGGTTGTTTTTACAACCCTTTTTGTGGGTATTTTTTGGCACCTTCTTAAGAAATACGCGTTTTATGCAACCATTTTAACAATTAAGGTATCACTGGAATGCACCGCAACCCTTTTAAAAAATTAAGGTATCACTGTGACACAATTGCAGATCCTAATATTGCTTGTGTGCGTTTTTAAGCCACCACAAGGCACAGCAGGTAGAATTGAAATTACCATTTCATTCTTATTACCTCGTCTCGTAGACCATATATAACGCAACAGTTTTTGTGAATGCATTAAGTCGTTGTGAAGAACTCAAAGTGTGAAGTGCTAATTTCAGATAAAAAATATTTAAAAAAAAAATAATAAGTGAAGTTGACCATTCCAAATCAAAAAGCTTACAATGAATCCACCATCCTCTACACCGCAAGATGAAGCAACAACAACTATCGAAAACCCAATGAGTCATATACCCAAGCACGATGTTACTGTTTTTTGTGTGTCTACTGATTTGACTGATCTTAATTTACCAACCCATCTGGATTACCCATCTGGTTACGTAAGACTGGAACATGAAACCGCTGAATACAAAACAACCATATATCACTGGATGCATTAATTGGAATATGCACTGACGGTGAGCCAACAAACACTGGCCCACACGGTGGAATTATACGACGATTCGAATTGCTGTTAAAAAGACCATTGCATTGGTTCGTTTGCCTTCTACTCTTCAACGAACTTCCGTTTCGGCCTTTGTTTGAAGCTTTGGATAAATCAACCAGCACTGGACCAAGATCGGCAACCGGAAAACTGAGCCGTCAAATCGAAACTTGTGAAACTCTTCCGGTAAGTTATTGCTATCACTCATTTATTATAATTGTCAACCATTTTTAATTATTTTATTATTATATATTTTCAGGTGGTGGACGGCTTTCACAAAATTGAGTTGCAAAATATTCCCCCGCTCCAGAAAAAAATTGAATTTTCCACCGATTCGAAGTACTTATACGACATGGCCCATGCAATTTCTAGCGGCGTGGTTTCGGTGGATCTGGCTAACATCAAACCAGGGAAAATTGTACATTCTCGGTGGCTCACCAAGGCCGCTAGATTATTACGATTATATGTGACAACGGAAAATCCAGATGCAAATTTAAGAATTCTGGTTGAATTTATAATTAAATGTTATGTGCCAATGACTTCAATATCAAGTATTACAGCTCTGTCGTGTACGGTAGTGCATTATTTTTCAACTTCATTAGTTGGTCACGATTTCTAGAACCTCGTTCACGCAAAATTGTCAATCATGTTATTACAGATAATTCATATTATGCGCATTCGGAAAATATCTTGTTATCAATGTTGTTTGATGATAGCAAAGAAAAGCGCGACTGTGCTATCAACATAATTCTACGCTATCGAACAGATGTTGACGACCCAACGCAACTTAGAGCTTATAAAAAACCAGATATAAAGTTTAATTGCATAAGTTACACGGAAATGATCAATACGAATGACATAAATAACGTATTTGAACCACCATTCACGCGAAGCATTCCGTACGATACATTGAAAGAATATTTAAATCAAGATGATCCAACGTTTAATGATCCAAAAATTGCATCACACATACAAGGAACGGAACGACATGTTCAATTGTAGCTAGCGTTTCCAAACGACATTAGAGAGATGTGCGAAATTGCCCAGACTTGAAAGTAAAAAAGACTTCAAAGAATAATTTTTTTAGTTTCTTTTCTATAACTAACTTAAATTAATTTTTTCATTTACATATGTTCTGACTAAATAAATTTCAAAAAAGAAAAAAATAGATAATATTATAAATAAATAATAAATATTATTATAAATAAATAAATAAAAATAAAGAAAAAACCTTTCGCTACTTTTTTCATGTAAAGTGCCAAAACTGGTGATTTTTTTAAATGTTTGTATGGGGAACCCCACAGGGGGTTCCAGGGCGTGTGCCTTTGGCATGGGTGGGTCAAGCCTCCAAAGTTAGTGGGGGTCGGTCATACATTTGGACTCGATTGGAGCACTCTAAATGGGTCAAAGAGGGATTTTTCAAAATTTGCGCCTACCCAAAAGTTCGACCCAAATTGGAGGACATCAGAATTCGTTTTAGAGGTATGGTTCCTTCGGCAAAGTTTCTTATTTTGATCCCTAGAATACGATTTTCACAGAGCATTGAGCGATTTTTAAATCGACCCGCCCTAAGGTGTATGCATAAGATTTTAGTGAAAAAAATTATACGTGATTTTCTAGGGAAACTAATTTCTTTTAATTCAAAATATTGACCATTGCCTTTTTCACCATCTTTTCACATTTCACCCATATTTTAGGTAATATATGAATAGCATGCCAGAAAAACTGCTTGTCTTTTGCGGTCAACCATTTGTCGAACCATTTTTCAACTTCCTCGAAATCGCTGAAGTGCTGCTCTGCAACCGTGTGCCCTATTGATGTGAAGAGGTGATAGTCAGCTGGCACCAAGTCTCCGGAGAATGCAAGATGCAGAAGGATGTCAAATCCAAGCGATTTCAAGGTGTCTTTCACTAGTTTTGTTGTATGCGTTGTCGTGTAACAAAATCACTTTGCCTTGTCTTCTGGCCCATTCAGGTACATCGAGAAAAGAGCTTATGTTAAATTAATAAAAAAACTTAATATAATTTATAAACTGGCTTTGTCAGTTTTCAGCCTTCCATGTTCTTCATTAAAACGCCAAAGTTAACATGTAACTTGCCAATTTTTATTTGGGCTATAATTAACTAAATATTTCGTTATTTATATTTGGTAATTTATACATTATTATATAAAAAAAAAGTTAAGTTTTAACAGTTACAACTTTTCCCGAGTTTTGTTTTTTTTTTTTTTTTAAAGCGAAATCATGCCTCGTTCTGTGATTTGCTTGAATGAAATCGACACGAAACTCTTATTATCAAATCTATGAAATTGCGAACACGCTTTCGCTTCTCTCGAGTGTCCAACTACGCATCTGTGTGTTGTTTTTTTTTTGCAGAAAATAGCTCAAAACTATGCTTAAGCCATCCATACTATTGTCTTTTTTAAATTTTGTATTTTTTGGCTAACTGAATCAAATATTTTTTTTTTTTGGCGGGGTGTCGATTTATGTGATTTCAAAGCAATCTTTTAATCAATGAATTGCTTGGGTGAATAAGCATAAGTTTATAATTCCCATACAATTCGCTCTACCCAAGCCGACTTAAGTGATTTAACTATTGCTTTTTTGGTCGGTGTAGTTTTTTGATTAATGCGTGGTTTAAATTAATCATTTGTTGGAGATAGCGTTGTGTACTAACGGCTTCGTCGTGCTTCAAGGGTTAATAATACACAATAGCTCTCTGGTCTCACCTGAAACAGAGCACAGTCTTCTGGCCGAAGTGATTGGGCCTTGGTGTTGAAAGACCGACTTCGCCAGGTAAAAGCAGAGATTTTTTTCACTTCGGATTTTCAAAATAAATCCATTTTTTGCCACCCGTCAGAATTCGATGCATAACTGATTTTCTTTCGTGACATTGAAGCAGCATTTCACAAGTGACTTTCAGATTTTCGATTTGATGTTCATTCAAATCATGTGGGAAAAATTTCCCGAGTTTATTAACGTTCCCCATTGGCCGTAAGGTCTACTGATTGTTAAGACAAGTTGTTTTTAAGTTAAAATGCATTTGACAAAGCAACTTCTTTTGGAAATGGAATGTTTTTTCAATTGAAATAATTTTTCTATTCGGCCGTTACCTCTCTGTAGACAATGGCAAACCTCAGAGAGTAGAAACTGACAAGAAAAGGTTCTTGAGAACATAAGCCATTCGGTGTCGGCATAAAGCTTGTAGGTTCAGTTCTCGATCATTTGTGTTCAACCATTTTCACAACACGCACAACACGATTGCTCATAATAAACCCGGTCATTGTTTTTTCAAGGGCTGAAAAGACCATTTTTTTTTTTTTTTTATTAATGTAAAGTAAAGTATAGTAAAGGGAGATAGGTTGTTTTGTCGAAAAACTTTTAAACTTTTTCTAATAAATTTTTGGAATTTTCAAAACTGTTTGAGAGAAGCTGTTTTGTCACAAGCAATTTTGAAAAAAAGTCAAAAAATGCTGAATTAAGCCTAAAATTGAAATGTTTCCCGAAAATGTTTGTCTATTGGCAGGCCGACATTCTTTTGAGATCTTGTAACACTAACAAGTTTCTACATTCTAGCGATTTTTGTCAATTTTTTGCTAAGCTAGTTTTATTTTAAATGTGTACCTTAATCTTGATAGTCAAATTGTGTCCTTATTAGAGGGCGTGTCACTATTAAAAAAATCCTGCATCTCGGTTAATATTGATACTAGCGTACTGAAATTTAGTACAGTGGTTGGCACAATTATTACAAATTACGCAATATTAGAAAAAACACTGTATTTTGAGTAATACTAACACTAGAATGCTAAAATTTAAAACAGGATTACACAATTATTGCGTATTACGGTCAGTAAAGTTGGCGTTATTCTGCAAATGGGAGTGTCAATATTAGAAAAACATTGTGTCTAGAATAATATTGATATTGAAATAATATATAATATTGAATTGGACGTTATCCGACAAAAGGGGCGTGGCAGTATTAGAAAACTACTGTATATCTGTAATAATATTGACACTAGGGTACTAAAATTCGTTTAAACTTTTTTCGAAAATTCATCATATTATCCAAAAAGGAAGATATAAAAACTTTTTGACAAAAGAAAAAAACGTCTTCGAAATCACTATAAAGTAAACAGATAATTTTGTATTCCTTTTACTATTAGTTTCTCTCTCAAATTTGATAATTTATTTATAAATATCAGAATGATTCTTTCATATCATAAATATATTAATTTCTTTATTATCAATATAAAAGGTTTGAATTCGGCGCTAGTTTTTGCCACACAATCAAGTTATTTTTTACCATCTAACATATGCACTATTTTAAACTTTTCGTGTTCAGTGACCGGAAACGTTAATTTTATAAAAGTCCTATTATATTAGCGCCAACTTTAAATACTTTATATTCACAAAAAAATTAATATAGTTAGGATAATGAAACATATTAGAAAATATAAAATAATAAAATTTCCAGTATAATAACATAAGTAAATAAATTATCAAGTTTGAACAGGAAATTAACAGAAAAAAGCAATTATTTTTTACTTTGTAGTTATTGTGAAGTCGGATTATTGAATTTGAATTTTTTTAAGTCAAAAAAGTTTTATTAAAAATGTATAAGTTAAACAAATATTTGTTATTTTTACTTTGCTTCGTTCTATTTAAAACTATTTGAATTTGCATTATAATTACATATTTTAAAATAAATTCTCAATTATTTGGTGAGTGGGAGAGTTTCTTTCCAAACCAATGATACGATGAATCGAAAGTTGTGATTAACTTTCAAATATATGAGAAAAAAAACACACTTAGTTACAAAAGTTGATTATTGTCAGGAATTTTTTTTCCTTATCATCCTAATATTTTTCATTATATAAATGAAAAATGTAATCATGTGAGATTAGCCATTCCAAATAAAATGTATAAAAAAATCTTTATTAACGGGCTGACCACCTTCGATTTTGATTATACTTTGAGAATTGAATCTTTCTACGAAATAAAAAATTGGTTTAAATATAGAAGTATAAGTATAAGAACTTTTAAAGAATCTTATTTTTAAAGCTCTTACGAACCATTCAAATTTGGTCAAAATGGAGGATAAAGCGAAATTCTCTGAGTTTTGAAAAATCATAGATCTACCAAGACTAACTCTCGATTTTCACGTTTGAGAAAGATACTAAAGCGTGCATGGAAAACAATTATAATATTGAATGTTTTTTAAATTTGAATTTTTAGAAGCCCTTCAAATAGGGGCTTTCCCTTAAAAAAAAATTATATTTATTTTCAGAAAGTACGATTTATTATCTTTCCAACTAACAAAAACCCCGAGTGTGATATTCTATATGCTCTATCTAAAGAGTCTTAACCCTTTCAGTCACAGAAGTATAGCAAATGGCAAGAACTACTACCAGGTAGCAACAACAAACACCAAGCATACATCTTGCCTACACTCAAGCGTGATACAGCAACAGCCACCGCTGCCAGCGACACAAGTAAATTATATTCGCCTACGCATAGCGCTTAAATTTTACAAGAGGTTATTGTTGAAGTTCACTTAAGTGTAACCGGTTTGGCACACGAAGAGGGTGGTCAATCGATTGGAAGGCAAAGTGTCTTGATCGTCCAGTTTAGTCATTGATGGCGTAGTGTCTGACCAACTAACTCGGCAACAAGTCTATTTTTGGCAACGAGCTACCGAAAGGTGGTTCGTCCGATACATCGTAGTAAGTAGTAGTTTAGTTTTTATTTTATTGTAGTCAGATTCCTAACGTCAGCTTTGGTGGGTCGAACATCCGAACCTAACTTGTAGTCGGATTCCTAACGTCAACTTCGGTGGGTCAAACATCCGAACCTTATATTATATTAGTATTTTCTAGTCGGATTGTTAACGTCGGCTTCGTTCTTCCGAACATCCGAACATAGTTTGTAGTTGGATTCCTAACGTCTTGTTATCAGGGATGATATTGACTTAGTTGGAAAAGGGCCAGGATTCAAACAAAAATTGGGCCAATTTGACGTTAAAAGGGCTTTTTGTTTTAAAAAGTGGCAATTCAATATTGAAGACTTTCTATTTGGTAACACGGTCATGCCATGGTCTCACAAATAGCACACTTTTTAATAATCTCAACAAGTCCAGTTTATTTTTGGAAAAAAAAGTCGAAATTTCAAATTTACAGTTTTGGGAAATCAAAAAAACTTTAACTGTTTCTTGTTTTATTTCGTTTGTGCCGTTTAAGCCGAACATGGAAGGCAGTTCTTGGTTGATCACAAAAATAGCACAGTCTAATTTAAGGTTAATATACGTGTAAATTTTTCAAATTCATTTTTATAAAGAACTTTTTATGTACAATAAGCTGCAAAAATTTAAAACAAAAAATTATAACTCCTTGAATCTAAAAAATATTTTTTAAAAAAGCTGCTATTATTTGGCTGTTACACGTATAATATACCTCAAATGATTAAATTATATCACTCTCCATCTTAATAATGTTTAAGGTGATTCTTTCAAAAACATTTTATTTTACGCATTATTTGTGTAAAAATTTTTTTAGTCAAAATGTGACAAAAATTTTTAGAATATAGTGTATTTCTGCAAAAAAAATTTTAGCAAACAATTGCAAAGGATTTCTACATAACACCGCAAATCGGTTATATCCACCTTTTAATAGCCGTAGAATGTCAGAAATGAATGAGCAATTTAATGTAGACTCTTCTCCGTTAAGACTTGTAAGAAGACAAATCAATGAAGCGGGACGAAATTGAGTAGAAAAAAATCAATTCCTGTCAAAAAATGTATTGAAGCGTGGCTGAATTTAACAAAAAATAGTTTCATAATAACTACAATTTTAGAATAAATAATTTTGCAACAAGAAAATTAAGTCAAATTACATCTGATAATGTGACAAGACAATCGCCAAGAAATAAGTTTGAAATTTGCCACCAAAACTTCATCAGGGTGTAGAGAGATGGTACTGGCATGATTTTCTTAGCGTTGATATTGAATTTATAACAAAATGGATTAATTTGTATGTATATTAAGGCATTGTCAGGACTTGAAAAACAAACTAAATTTGTAGTTGAGATTACTAAAAAGTATGATTTTTATGTGACCATGTCTGTATATAACTGAACTTATTTTAATGAGGACATTTAATAAGGCGATAGGAAATACAGACTTTAAATAAAAATCACCCAAAATATTTCCATACAAAATTCGGTCAATTTTCATTTAGAAACAGTCAAAAAAATTATGCGGTTTTGCACGTTTTTGGGCGAAATTTCGTTTTTTGGTTTGGCTATTTGCCATATGAACATAACCTACTTTTTTAGGACTAAATTTAACTTTTTGTTTTTGAAATGGTTATTCTAACTATTGCAATCACTCGATCATCATGTTTTTAAAAAGTTAAAAGTTTTTCCTTAAAATCGGTCACCGTCCTGCGGTAGTCACACCTTGTGATAATTTCTTTCTCCAGATATTTTCATTCATTTAATAAATTAATAAAGCACTCCGACACCACAAGATTGCATTTTAGCAAACTTTTAAAAAATTTTGGCCATATTTTTATTTTTATTGGGTATTTTTTTTAATTTTTCTTTAATTTTTTTTTTTTGGTAATTTTTCGTTTTAGTGATTTTTAAATTTATTTTTTGTGCGATTTTTCTGTGGACGATACTTCCTACCTCCATTTCCTACCTTCAAATTTAAAATTTTGTAGAACGATAGCATAGTACACAAATGTTGTCAACAGACATTATCCATTAAACTTTTCTTGTTAAAAATTGCTTACATTTTTCCAAAAGGGCCTAAAAGGACTTAAAAGGGCCTCGGGGCTTTTACAATTAAAAAGGGCTCAAAAAAGCCCTAAAAGCCCCCAAATATCATCCCTGCTTGTTATAATAACAGGCAGCAGCCGGTTCGGCGATAAGACTTAGAGAACTGAGTGTATGGAAAAGTCTGATAACGGGTCACTCATCCATACTTAACAACTTCAACTTCTTTCCATCAAGAACTGATTACAGCAAGCCCTCGCTTTCCTTCGAAGGAAGGTATGGAACGCTTATTCCGTCTAGAACATACTGGGTCAACGGTGCACCATGGAAACGAGGGTGTCTATATTTCTATACAGACGGATCAAAATTAAACGACAAGGTCGGGTGCGGGGTCTACTCAAAAGAGCTTGGGGTATCTCTGGCTCGTAGACTTCCTGACCACTGTAGCATGTTTCAGGCCGAAATGATGGCAATGGAGGAGGTTGCATCATGGCTTTCAAAAAACGTTGTCTCTAAACGGGAAATTTATATCTTCTCAGATAGTCAGGCTGCGATAAAATCGTTGGAACAAGTAGCCACAAACTCTAAAGTAGCCAAAGAACGTCGTGTTTCATAGGTGTGAAATGTCGAACTATTTCAGCATCAACCTAATATGGGTAACCGGGCATAAAAGGCAATGAAAAGGCAGAGGAGTTTGCTTGAAATGCGACACGAGCGACATTTATCATGGTGAACCCACCGGGTATCCCGTTAGCGACTCTCAAGCTGCTAATCAGTAACAATATCGTATCGAAAGCCAACACTAGGTGGGCTGAACTCCCGACATGCAGAACATCAAGGCCGACACTAGATCCTGGGCGATCGAGAGCCCTTCTCTTACCGGCAAGACTTGATAGGCAAACATGCCTACAGGTTGGGAGTTATCTCAAATGACTTCTGCAGAAGCTGCAGGGACGAGGAAGAGGAAGAAACCATCTCCCATCTTCTGTGCTCCTGTCCTGTCCTGTCCTAGCCAGAAGAAAGCACAAATATTTTGGCTCTTTCTTCTTTCATGAGCTTGACAGCCTGTCAACGACTGATGTCAGGCGTCTAAAAGGGTTCATCAGAAGCTCAAGTTGGTTCCAGTTTTGAATGAAAGCCTGTGTGCAGCGATATCACAATGGACCTATCTGGACTAAGTGAGTTGGTGTATGTTATTTCGTATACACTGGCTGCCGCCTCTACCTAACCTAATCTTACCTACCGTCTTATTATTAATCCACCTACTGTAAAAATCAAATTATGTAAAACTATAATCTGAATAAAATAAAAATATAATAACAATACTTTTTATTATAAATATATTATTATTATTTAAATTAATTAAACTATTTAAATTTAACTATTCAAATAAATATAACTATTTATGTTAAAAACTTGCCGCCCTAAAAGT
Organism: Coremacera marginata; assembly: GCA_914767935.1. Lineage (NCBI taxonomy): Eukaryota > Metazoa > Arthropoda > Insecta > Diptera > Sciomyzidae > Coremacera > Coremacera marginata. Next base: position 175,209,797 of record OU612043.1, on the reverse strand, counting down.
CAGTACATCCTCTGGCATGTCAGATCTTCTATTTATGATATACAAAAAAAACTTTGTTAACTAAGTTTAATCAGCAAATGTATGAATATAAAAATAAAAAAAAAAAATCCATTTTAGAAAATTATATACTACATATTGTCACTTGAGTAAAATAAGGTCGTATGTGTAAATTGCGTGTTTTGAGTTAATGATGCCATCCCTAATTTTTAAAGGAGATCTTTCAAATGCAGTCATTCAGTAAAACATTGTCGTATGTGACACTCATTTATCGTTTAAATAAAATATTGCCGCATGTACGAAGAACTATCAAATACGACAATTTTTTCATACAAATTCAGTTTTTTTTGTGCTGAGTAAAATAATGTCGTATGTGTTCGTTGTAAGAATGTAAGTTCAAAACGACGTTTTTAGAAATATTTAAGCTGATAAATTAAATTCGAGGTTCTTTAAAAAAGCCAGACTTTGTTAGAAAAATGATTACGCAGTCTTTCTATACTTGACGTCAAGTTGCATGTACTTATTTAATTTTTTTCTATGAGTGAAAATTGATGTTCCAGAACCGCTTTAAGATCTGAATTGTTCTTAATATTTATTTACAAAAGTGAATTTTAATAAATTTATTTATCTGTTTTTATTTTATGGATTTTATTTTATATTAAAATATTTGCATATTTATTTGTCGTATGTCGTACAAAATATTAGGCTTAACATATAAACATGCTTGGAAATGGCACATACGACAACATTTTATTAAATATAATCCTCTGTATTTGTTTAATAATTCAACTTGTGAAGTCAACTAATAGATTTTTGTACTTTTTACAATATTTGCGAGCTAGAATACAATTTACCGTCAAATTGTAATTCAATTCTAAGCTTTAATTGCGATTTCCCAAAACCTGCAAAATGTAACATACGACCTTACTTTACTCGGGTGACGATATATATGGTATATACTTTTTATATATAAAATAAAACGCAAAACTTTTAACTTTTCAATTTAATTTAATTTGTTAATTTAAAAGCAATATACAATGCAATTAAAAATATAACAAAAATCATTAAATAATGTGATACATAATTCATTGCGTAACTTGTAATAGTTTTTTTTTAACATGTCTTCTTTATTTTTTATTTTAATCAAAATGGTTTTATATTTTTATAAAATTAGTAAAAATTTTTAAATAATTATAAATAATGGATTTTAAAATATAATTTAATTTTTATTTTCAGGGAATTTGGGAAAAAATCGGGGAATTCTTTAAGAATGCGGGGAAACATAAAGTATGTGTTGGTATTCCTGGTCACCGTATTATTTGATGTGTATCATAAGCAAAAGACTCATATTTGTAAATAAAAAATTTATTTATTTATTGGGAAAGAAATCTTATATCTCTTCACCGAGAAAAAAAGCTAAAGGTAAATCACCTAAGCCGGCTTGGGTGAAGAGAATTGTATGGAAATTATAAGCTTATGCTTATTCATCTAAGCAATTTATTGTTTAATACATTGCTTTGAAAGCACATACTTCGATACCCTGCCAAAAAAAAAATTTTGATTCATAGATGTTAACAGATACTGTATTAACACGTGCAGTATGTCGCAGTATTCTGTTAATAGCTGCAGAATAGCTTCAGTTGTAATTAATGTTGAATAAATCACTCCGCATAACGAAGGAGTTTCTCAATGCGTAGCGTAATGTCTTCATACACAGTGGTGTCGGTTCGTGTGTTCGAATCTTAACGGCATGCGAAGGTAAAATTTTTGTATATGATATTTAATTTAATTTAATTTAATTTAATGTTCTTCTTTCATGCAATAACAATAGAGTTCAGCTACTACAGCTTTTTTGCACTTTCTCAGCATTAACCAATTCAAGGCCACGACCCCAAAATCATTGAACAATATCAATGTTCTCGATACCAGTGACCCCAAAAAAGTGAATGTGGGAAAAATTTACCCACCAATGAATGAGTTGTGCTCAGGGACAACACAAGACATAACAACTAACCATGCATATACATAGATCTAATTACACAACCAGTTTTAATCTACTTTTGAGTTGACTTTTTGACAAATTATCATCGAAATCGCTACAATTGTTAACATAGGTACTCATGCGGCTTAAAGGAGCAGCAACCATATAGTTTGTTCTACTAAATGGTAAATAAATGAAATTGTTGGCGTTTCTACTGCTTCTACGGTTAGTGTTAAAAATTATGTGAGAAAGAAGTTCTGGAGAATCGAATACACCTGTTATAAGTTGGTGTAAGTATACGATATCTGCAGATTTCCTTCGAACACTTAAAGACTGCATTTTTAATAGTTTTAAACGATCCTCATAAGGAGGAAGGTCTAATATGTCAGTTCCACTTAAGCCCCTTAGAACAAACTGAACAAAACGTTTTTGGATTCTTTCTATTCGATCAACATGCACATTGTAACTTGGGGACCAAACTTGACTTGCATACTCTAAATGAGGACGCACAAGTGCATAATACAACGTTGTAGTTGTATAATGCTATTAAATTCTTTGGCCCAGCGTTTTATGAAACCAAGCATTGAAGATGCTTTTTTGCCAATATTATCAATATGAATGTTAAATGACAGCTTAGAATCCATGCATATACCTAGGTCTTTGACGGTGTCTACACGACTCAAGGCAGTATCTTTAATCTTATAATCATAAACAAAATTATTCCTTTTTCGCGAAAAGGACATAGTTTGGCATTTATCTGGATTTAGAAACATATTATTTTTAGAACACCGAACTTCAAAGGATTTTAGATCAGACTGCAGTAGATCTGAATTATCTCTAGAATTAATCGTTCTGTATATTTTCATATCATCGGCATAAATAAGCAGAAGAGAGTGTTCAATGACGTGAGTTACATCATTGATAGCTAAAATAAACAGAAGAGGACCAAGGTGGCTACCCTGAGGAACACCTGATTCAGCAATACATTCAGAAGACAATACGTCTCGAAAACGTATTTGATAAGATCGCTCCACTAAATACGATTTAATCCAGTTCACAAAATATTGTGGAAATCCCATTAACTCAAGTTTAAATAAGATGAGATTGTGTGGTAATTTATCAAATGCCTTACTCAAGTCAATGTAAACACAATCGACCTGGTTACCAGAATCAATAGAATTTAAGCAGAATGTTGTAAAATCGAGAAGATTAGACACAGTGGATCTGCCATTCACAAAACCATGCTGACGAGTTGTTATGACTTCTCCACAGTGAATTTTCACCCGATCATACACCATCCGCTCAAAAAGTTTTGGAATCGATGGGAGCTTAACGATAGGCCTATGGTTACTGACATTGTTCCTGCAACTCTTTTTAAAAATAGGACATATAAATGATTTTTTCCAAAAAAGTGGAAAATAACTTTCGTTTATAGATTTATTGAATAATAAAGAAAGTGGTTGACTCAAAACGGAACCGCATTGTTATAATAGACGTCAATCAGCAAGAAAAGCAGAGAAGTCATTAATTTCTAAGAAAAAAACTGTGTTGATAAAAGGAAAATTTGTGTTGTTGCCGATTTTGGTCAAGCAAATCACAGAACGAGAGGCACGGCAGCTTCAAAAAGAAGGGAAACAAAAACAACCAAATCCCGAAAAAAGTTGTATTTTTGAAATTCAATTTTTTTTTTTTTTAAAGTAGTGTATAAAAAATTACCAAATACTTGGATAATTTATCACCCAAATAAAAATCGACATGTAAACTTTGATAAAGTACTTGGGTGGCTGAAAACTGCCAAAGCCATCTTATAAATTATACTAGGTTTTTTTCAATTTAACATAAGCAATTTAACAAATAAAACACATTGTAACTAAATTTAAGCCATCTCAAGTCTTTTCAATTGGTGAAGGTTCGAGGGTCCTTCGTCTGATCTTAACCCATACACCGTGATCTTAGCCCATTAAGCTTTACGGGTGCGAAAACGCCCCACGAAAAGACATATTCTTAAAAGTCATAGCTTAGATTCATGAAAAGATATCGGCCATCTTATTTTTGCATTGAGCAGCAGAGGGAGTAAGTTTTTTTAGACTCATGACATGTTTTGTCATAAGATGTCGTCTACCTATCCTTACCTGAAGTCAAAAATTGTGGATTCCCAATTTATAAAAAAAATTTTTTTTATATATTTCAAAATACTATATATATACGAGTATATACAAAACAAAAAAAAAAATAGGGATGAGGATCGATACTCAAAGTAGTCTGCTTTATTCTATAAAAATGTCCGTACGATACCATAGCTTACCAGGCCACAGGACACCGTGGTGCGTTTTCGCATCTTTAGGCTCGCAATTAGTATAGTTTGTAACAATAATTTCTTATTCATTTCCCAGAATGTTTTATTCTATCCAACACTATTTTTCCAGTGGTAATTTAGAACACAATGCGGTCTAAGGGTCGGAAAAGGCACCTTCGATAGTCTAATAAGAGATGGTGTTGTGGGTTTGGCAGTGAGTGTTTGTGCACTATGAATGTCTTAAGTGATCCACACAAAAAGTCTTAACCTCCTGCGCCCACGGGTTTTGAGAGTCAGGCTTAATGGGTTAAAGCGTTCATCAGATAAATATGACAATTTGCTTGCAGGAGTTTTTGGTTACGAAGAGTATTTTGGCGCTATGTCTATTGCGCTATCTCCACAACAAGAGGGCGCTCTAGTATAGAATCCTAATTTTTTTTTTGTTTTAGTTAGTTTATTTTTCTCGCAAAAAGTTTTAAGGTAGTCAACTCTTATGGCTAATACATTTTATATGAAATAGCTGAGATGTTTAATTTTTTTCAACCTGTGTATAGTTTTTACGTATTGTTGCCACAGTGAATCCTTAAAAAAGTTATTTAAAAATTTTATGTGTGAATATTTTAAAACGAAGGCTTTTTAAAATAAAGTTAAGATATGAATTAGAAAAATTTCAACAGTTAAAATGAGAAAGACTTTGACTACTTAAAAAAAAAAAAAAAAAAAAAATCGGGACAAACTAATAAAGGAATAAAAATAAAGAAATTAATGTGCCAATTACAGGACCTTCTAAGAAATTACTCGTAATAGTGGAATTATTGCCAACCATACACCCATTCTGATCAGGGAACAATGTAAATTTAAAGGAAGAGCTAAAACAAATTTTCCAAATAAGTTGTAACTTTTGTCGTAATTGCACGAATGAAAATAACTGTAACTTTATCACATAACAGTAACGGCAATAATTCTACTCCCAGTATAATTGTCCAACTTATCTACTCTAATAATAATAAATACTGGCCGCCTTCAAAATCAACGGCAGGCAGTCAACAAAGTTGGGTAAAGAGAAAGTGAGAGAGGGAGAAAAAAAAACTATTATTGCAATTGAAAATGTACGAAAAAGTAATTGAATAACAATGACTGCATTGAATATAACATAACAACAACAAGAATTACAATCTTAATGGCACCTGCAATAAAGCTGTCAATTAATAAACAACAACTAGCACACCCACCAACCCAATTACCTCACCTTCACCCACCTCAACCACACCATCAACACCATCCAGTGTAGTGTACTAAAAGCGCCAATAAAAGGAAAATATTTCCATTTTTATTTCGGCATATCAAATAAATGCCAAACGAGGCGATACGAACGGAGCACTGAGAAAATGAAAAAAAACATTTACACGAGCAGTTAACTAATAAAGATATCACTCCAAAGACGCGTGCTAGTAAGCTCAAAAGCAGGGAGAGCAGCAGCGCGCTTTTAAAGAAAACACATTAATATGAGTGAAAAAGTTATTTTAAGCGCTTTCTTATAATTCATAACTACTTTTTCATCACTTTTGTTAATAATTGAATGAAGCAGTGGGAGATGTTTAGAGCTGGGTGCAGCTATTATTCGGTTAAAAAATTACAAACCAACAAATGATGTTGTTAGCAGAAATATATATATGTATGGTGGTGGCTAAACGACAAAAAACAAAATGCTTACAGAAAACCAATTATCGAAAAAAACCAATTCTTGAGACTAAAACCCCACCCTCCTACTTTGAGCGACGCTGACGTCGGCGTCGTTGTCGTCGTTGAAGACTTTTTCCAACTGCATCTATTAATCTGCCACTTTTGCACTTTTGCTAGAATTAAGCTGAACTGAAAAAGAAACAGAAAAAAAAAATACAAAATAAGAAAAAAACGGCTCATATAGCATAAAAACCCCAAAAGCAAAACGTTTTCCATTTAAAATGTCGTCGTATATTGTCTCCTCCCCCACCACCACCGCCTAAAAAAAGTTGTTGCAGCAACACTTGTTACCAGGCCAACAACCCTCACTTGACCCAGCATAAATTGAGCGTAGTACCAGGGCGCATGCGAACTGCCAATCAGGGTAGCAGCCAGTGTTTCAGCCAAGCCACGCCCCGAAGCTTGGTAAGCATTCGTGTGTGTGTGTGTAACAAAACAGTGCTGCCAAGTGCTCAGTTTAGGCCAAGCTGCATGCAGTGCCAACAAAAACTAGTTTTCACTACGGAAAAGAGATAAAAAGCGCAAATGGGGGCGGAGCTTGAGAGCCATTATTAAGGTAGGTAATGCTCAGTATTTGTAGTGTGTTGCATTCAAGCACCAGCCAGAGAAAAGAGCCCACTTAACAGGTTTCAACATCAATTCAGCCACCATCAACCACCACCAGCAGCTAACCCCTGCTGTGCCGTTTAAGCCGAGACTAAGTGGAAGCTTGTTTATAGCTGGCGCTAGTTGTTGTTGTTGCTGTTGCTGCCATGGCTCATAACAAGATTGCCGCTGGCCAGACGGGTAAGTTGCGTTTAGTTGCCGTTGACACCTCAATTTGAAGAGTTCGTTTGTTCATTGAGTGCGCGAGCCATATAGCTGTTCATAAAATCATCGCTTTTAAGAAGAAAAAAAAAAAAGATAGCAACGTGATTTCTGACACGTTAACTGTTCGTCGGTATTTTTTTGACATTTGATTTGATTAATTGAACTGTAATTAAAATTGAAGTGTTTGGAAAAAATTAAATATTTCACAATAAAAACAACAATACAAAAAATATTGCAAATTGTCACTTACCAATGTGACAGCTGTCAGTCAAGTTATCAATAGCTTAAATCAATGCTATCTTAAATACACTAAAAGTGTTTTAAACACAGTTCATTGTGACGATTCACTGTGTTTTTTTGGATATCAAGAAGAACAAACAGTATTTAATTTTTGAGCTCCATTCACAATATTGAGCTTGCAAGCCCCACACTTGGTCCATCAACACACTTCAAATTGGCGCCACTCATCGATATGTCGTCCACTCATGAAGACGATGATCGCGATGATGTTGAGCAGGAGATACACGTGGATGTCGATTCTGATTCGAGAATGTCGTGTGGCAGTGGCTCCGACATTGATATGGATGGCGGCAGTTGTTATGACGAATCGGAAACGCCGCTTAGGTATGTATGTGTTGGCAGAGTTTGGGTTGACCAAGACCGAAATACAACACTTTATTTGAGAGTAAAACTTACATTTAACCATTCTTCTCTTTCTCGTATTAAATACATATTTTTATAAAAAAAAAAAAACGCTTTGCTACTGAACCACAAGCAAAGGTTTGTCGAAAAGTGAGAGTTTGGTAAAATTTTTTGGGTTCCTATTTTAAATTTTACATTAATGATAATTTTTCTCGTAGAAGAGGGTATAATAAAACATAAAAGTAGATGGCATTTTTTTTAATTTTATTAACGTTGATTTATATCAAAACTTACAACGATCGAATGGCGAAGTAAACAGAGCTGAAATTAACTATGACTGTGATTGTAATGTTAAAAAGGTATCCGTTTTTATTGGCCGAGCTTCTAATGATGAATTGTGTTGCGCGTGTAGTGAAATGTTTGAACACAACCCTGCAGTAATTGGCACTAGTACAGAACTACCGATTTCACTAGCCCTAAGATAACCAGTATTATTTCCACTTTAATCTACTTTCTTTTCATTCGACTGGCGAATTTTACATGAACATGTCATAGGCAGGGGTCAATTGCTACCTTTTACACTCCCATTTCACTAATCACTTCACTAGTGCTACATGGCCAGCTTATTCACTAGTCAGAAAGATAAATATACAAAAAACCGTAGGCATTGTGAAAGCAATCTTCATCAATTGATCACAATCATTGTGAAAGTATTTTTCTTCATGATCTTTGCCGAATTAACACCTTATATATTATGTTTTCTCGAAAATATTACTTCGAAATTTATAAGTCATCGATACAAAATCAAGACGTCAGAAGCATAAACAATAAGCAATACAAACTTGAAGTTGATTGAACTGACCCTTTTATGCATTACCTTGGGTCAAAAAAGGAACTAGTTCGTATAGAACTAGTGAAGTAGCTAACAAGAAAGGAGCAATTGGTTACTTTTGATACTGGCGGGAAATGATCGAGAACTGGACCTACACAAGCTGTAGGCCGACTCCGAACGGCTCATGTTCTCAAGAAGCTTTACATGGCAGATTTACTCTCTGAGGTTTGCCATTGTTTACAGAGAGGTGACGGCCGAACAGAAAAATTCATTTACAAATTCTTTTACAAGCGAAATAACAATTACGATTACTGTAATTGTAATAAAAAATATTTCGATTATGATTACAGTTATCGTAATCTTAAGTTTTTTAGGATTACGATTATATCTAATACATGTGGATTTTTGACAAAATAACTGATCTCGAGATAGGAAAATTTTCCAGGGTTTTTTATATAAAGACAACTTTTGATAAGTACTATCAGTACTATCCGTACTATCCGGATAGTACTCAGTACTATCACTACTACTCAGTACTACTATCCGAGTTCTATAACGATTTATGGATCAAAAATTACAGAATGCTTCAAATAAACTTATTTCAAACTTTTTATTAATCTGACAAAGAAGCTTATTTCCACATAAGTTGATAGATTCAAAAAAAAACTATGTAATGTCATTTTGACAAAAGAACTTATTTTAATTTATGCATACATTTTTTTTCAAAAATAGATTTGACAAAACAACTTATTTTGATTTAAGTTGTTTTGTCAAATGCAAAATTTGAAAAGAGGTGCGCACCTAATTCGACATAAGGTGCGATAATTCAAATATTTTGGCTTAAAAGGAATTTGGCAAAGAACTTAAACAAGATAAGATGTTTTTTTGACAAATTTCGTTTGACAAAATAACATATTTCCCATTTTTTTATTTTTCTTTAATACTATATTGGTAATTTTAATAAAATCAGTCATAAAATAAGGCTTAAATATTACTTCATAGTGTTAGTTCTTAATTTTTTTCAAAACATATACACGAATAGTTTTAATTAGATTTCAATGTGTAGGCTTCTCCTGTAAAATTGCTTTTTTGGAGATAGGTTCTTTTGTCAAAATTCGACAAATATGAAATTGTAATTCTAATTTACCCCTAATCAATTTCGAAAGTAATAAAAAGCTTTGCTTTTTAGAGGCATTTTAGATCGGGAAATCATTATAAATGACTCAGTTTATAAATGAATGAAAAAATTCATAATTTTATTCTTTATTTATTATTTATACGAAAGTCGTTTCGTTTTCTTTTAATTTCTTTTTTGATATAAGTAAGAGACGATTTTCTTATAGTGAATTAATATTTTATTCAATTAAATTGTTATCCAGTCTGATACAATACCCTGTGCCATCTTTCTGACAGTATCAGTAAAAAGCTGATCCAAGTGATTGTTGGCATGCTCTTTTGAATTAAACGTTTTACCGTTTAAAAAATTTTGTAGACTCCGGCGCAAATGGCAATTGGAAGGGGCTAGGTCTGGCGAGTATAGTAGGTATGGCAATATCCCATACAAGCTCTAAAAAGTTTTGCCGTGTGGTTAAACTAGTATGTGGTTTCACATTGATCTGTTGGGACACTATACGATTCTTATTGACCAATTCAGGCCTTTTTTTCATTAAGTGAATCATTCAATTTGTCCATTTGATGACAGTAAACTTCAGCATTGATCGTTGTATTGCTCGGTAGAGGCTCAAAATAAACGATTTCTTTGAAAATCCCACTAATTAGATAGCATCAACTTTTTTTGATGAATATTGCTTTTGAAGTGCTTTGAGACAGTTTATCTCTTCTGCTTAAGAATCTTTTGCGCTTAAAATTGTTGAAGACAGCCCATTTCCCGTCCCCAGTGATATTACACTTCAAAAATGGATCATAATCTTAGCGTTCGAGAAGCAACTCACAAACGTCAAATCGATGGCACAAATTGTTTTCCATAAAAAGATATGGAGCCCATACGTCGAGCTTAAAATTTAAACCTAGCCGTTTGAAATGATCGTGAATGATCGAATTCTATAAATTTAATCTTTCAGCAATCTCACGAGTTTTTTCATCGCCGGCTTGCATCAATTAGTGCCTTTATTGTGTCTTCTTCAGCTTAAACTGACATTCCAGACGTGGTTCAACTTCGAGATCAAAATTGCAGGATTGAAATTTTGGAAACCATTTTTAGAAACTACACACATCATGGTTTTGAGTTGAAAAAAATATATTTATCCAACAATTCTTTCAATCGTAATCTTCGATAAAAGCGGTTGAGATAAAAAAAAAACAACCCAAAAAGAACCCAAGTTGAGATTGGTAGACATAAGTTCGACCATTAGTATTTCAGGTATTTCCATCAGAGCGCAAGCATTTAAAAAAAAAAATTGAAATTGTGCAGAGTCCTTGTCGAAAACCGAAATATTTTTTAACCGTCTTAATTCATATTTCTTAATTCGTTAACGTCTATTCTTAACCAGTGAATCGAATAGAATATGCTAAGTAGACAAAATCTATACCGAGAAAAAAAGCAATAGTTAGATCACCTAAGTCGGCTTGGGTAAAGAGAATTGTATGGTAATGATAAACTTATGCTTATTCACCCAAGCAATTTATTGTTTAATACATTGCTTTGAAAGCAAATACTTCGATACCCTGCCAAAAAAAAAAAACATATTAGATTCACCTAAGCCCAAAATCCAAAAATACAAATTAATAAAAAACAATAGCATGGATGGCTTTAGCATAGTTTTGAGCTATTTTCTGCAAAAAACAAAAATACACAGGTGCGTTGTTGGACACACGAGAGAAGTTTTTTGCAGTTTCATAGTTTTAAGAATTTTATGGTTTTTTTTTTTAATAAAATAACTAAATTCAAAAATTTAAAATAACATAAAGTAAATTAAAAAATACACGTTAATATTCACACCAATAAATTTTATTGCAATTCATTAATATTTTATTTATTTTGTTACATGTTACATTCATTGTTATTTCAACGCACTTGTGGGCAATTGTTAATTTTTCCTTCGCAATATGCAAGAACAAAACAACAAAACAAACGTGTTCACATAAACAAAAAAAAAAAAAAGAAACAAAAATTTCTTTGACAGCCGTGGGCATCGATTTTGGACGTTTCGGTGCCTAGACCATCGCTCTATCTACCGATCCAAACAGCCTTGCTACTGTTAGCTGACATAGCTGTAGATATATTAACAGATGCAGTATATCACAGTAATCTGTGATAGCCACACAACAAAAATCTATTAATAGATTATTGTGTTGTGCTGCAGCATAGCTTCAGTTGAAATTAATATTTAATATTGAATCAATGTGTCGTGAACTCTTAATCGGTGGGTGTGGGTTCAATTCTCACGGCGGGCGAAGGAACGATTTTATATTTGATATTAAATGTTCTTGTTATAATAAACGCAAGCAACAAAAACCTTTCTAAGAAAAATGGTGTCGAAAAAAGAAATCCGTAGTGTCGATTTAACTCAAGCAAATGACAGAACGAGGCGTAAAATAATCGCTTCAAAAAAAAAAAAAAAATAAAAATACCAAAACCCGGAAAAAAGTTATTTTTTTGAAACTTTACTTTTTTTAAAATAACTTATAAATTTATAAATTTCCAAATATTTTGTTAATTTATCATCCAAATAAAAATTGGCGAGTTAACATGTAAAACTTGGGTGTTTTTATGTAGAACTTGGGAGGCTGAAAACTGCCTTTTTGTTAATTTAACATATGCTTTTTTCTTGGTGTAAATCGTAAAGTGGCGGCCGAGGCGTAGTGGGTAGAGTGTGTAACCCATATGCCAGAGAACCCAGGTTCGAATCCCACCTGACACAGAAAGTTTTTTCAATTGAATTAATTTTTTTGTTCGGCCGTCACCTCTCTGCAGACAATGCCAAACCTCATAGAGTAGAAACTGCTATGAAAAGCTTCTTGAGAACATAAGCCGTTCGGAGTCGGCATAAAACATGTAGGTTCAGTTCTCGATGATTTGTGTTAAACATTTTCACAACACACACACCACACACAATTAATCATAAGAAGTTTGGTCAAAGTCCTTTTAAGTTAAAAAAAATGGTTAAAAAAATATGTATAATTTTTTTTGAACAGTTAACTTTTTTATTTTTTAAGATCTGTTTATGTTTTTGGTGTAATTGAAAAGAAAATTGAGTAAATTACAAAATTGATCTTAAAAAAAAATTTCATTTATTACGCTAAATTCTGAGTAATTTGCACTCAAAACTGAAATTTGGTAGTTACAATCCATTGATTTCATGTTCACACGAGCACAGCTCGGTAACGGTTAAGTTGGTGGGGTTTAGTGATATACCGTTGAAAAGGTGATTTCACTGCCTTTAAAATGAGTTCTCAAAATAAGTTTTATCTAAGTTAGTTTTTCTGCAAGAAACAATAGTGTGAATCAAAATCGTGAAATAATAATTAACCCTGTAGCTCCTAAGAATGTGAAGATAGACCCCGCCCCCTCTCCCATACGATTTTTTGCTCAGCTCGACATAACCTTTCAGCTTCGTAAATAGTTGCACTCAATTGCGGAACCCCCTGTATATCAAATGTATTATTATAGTATATAATATATATTGTATTATAATATATAGTATAATTTGTTTTTATAAAATTTTTGAACAAGGTTATCGTCTATCGTCTCCGGTAAAAGTCATATTAGAATATACAAGTAAGTATATAAGTTAAGTATAAGTATATAAGAATATACAAGTAAGTATGTAAGTTGATTTAACAAAACTCGTTATTTGAAGACTGGTCTTTGTACAGAACCAATACCTGATACCGATTATCTTATTTGAGTTATCACATTCTTTTGAAAACCTTTTATTTTGATATTTAAGATTTTGTTCAAAAGTGGATTTAAATTTAAATTAAGATTTTTTGAATTTCGAAATATTTTTTTTTCCATTTTTAAGCATAATAAAACAATTATTTTAAAAATACCGAAGTTTAAAAAAATCTAATTGTTAATTTCTCTTATGAAAATTTTGTAGCACGATTGATCATGGTGATCACCAAATCAAATGTTTTAAAACAAATTTTTTTTTATTGCGTAATTTTTTTTCGAAAATAAAGCAGGTTTTGGGTCCAATAAGCTTAGAAATAGCAAAAAAAGTGTCAACCTAATTTTCTATAATTTATAAAATTGTCTTCGTTTGTAGTTTTCATATCTATATCTATATTTATATCTTTATTCATATCTTTATTCATATCTATATTTTTTTTAGCATTAAAATCCATAATTGAAAATGGTTCTTTAATATACAAACTTCTTGCAGTTAAATTCAATTATAATGGTTATGACTTTTAAAAGCAAAGTTAATCTTCCATTTGGCCAAAAAAATTTTCATTTATAAGGCGAAGTTTCTGAAATTGGTGTTTTAAAATTTAAAAAAATATTGAAACTTTTGCATCTTCAAGTAAATTTACATCACTATCTCAGTTTTTCTTATGGCAGTATTCTAATGTAGAGATTTAAAGATTTTGTTTTTTGCATATTTTCAAAGATTAGACCTGTAAGAAAATCTTCTATAATGAAATTTTTAAAATTTCAATTATTTACAGAGCTAGAGCTATTTTAGTGACACCAGCAACTTTGCTCGAATCTTTAAAGGCTCCTTTCTCAAAACTACTTTTTCCCAACACGTTTGGCATGATATTTCAAGTTTAAGTGAAACGATTAACTTAAAATTTGCTGGGAGCCTTTTTCATATATATCTCTATGATCTCGACTAGAATGATTTAAAAATTTTGTTTTTTAATATTTTTAAAAAATACAAAACTTTGAGAAAAAGTCAAAATGTTAATTCTTATTTTTCAAACTGTCGCCATTTAGCGAAAAAATTAGTTTTCCTTTTCTAAGTTCGGCAGATTTCCTTCCCTAGTCAGAAGACAAGCAGGAGATGACTTTGGATCTTCAGCAGGATACCGAAGTTAAAAATACCCTCTGCGGCCGTATTGAAGTATATTCGAAGTATTTAGCGACGACAGACACGATAACCTGCAGTTTTATATATTTACGAAAGTTTTTCTGTTTGGATGACGTCATTTTGTATGGGAGGTAGGCGTGGTTTTCATCCGATTTTTCATCAGATATCGTAGAGATGGTTAAATTTAAATATCAAATCTCATGTGCAGAATTTCAAGGCATTTCTTTAATTTTTGTGGACTTGGAAGAGATTTTAGTTTAAAATAAAGTCACTTTGTATGAGAAGTAGGCGTGGCTTCCATCCGATTTTGCAAAAATATCATAAAGATTAAAAGGTTTATATTATATATCAGGGCTTATGTCGAAATGTGCGAGACGTAAAAAATTTTTGTGGATTTTTAAAAGATTTTACCGTTAAAATGAAACTACTCTGTATGGGAGAAAGGCGTAGTTTTCATCCAATTTGGCACATTTTCGAGCTTGATCTCCTTTCAAAAAAGAAACTTATATTTTGAATTTTATCGCGATAGCTTTAAAATTACGGCTGTAATCGTGTCGACAGACAGACAGACGGACACACGGAAATCGACTCAAGTGGTGGTGCTCATCAAAAATATATATACTTTTCTATTCCTGCCACGGCTCCTTATTGGCATTACAAACGGAATGACAAAGTTAATACACGTCTTACGCAGTACGCGTTGGGGTATACAGGGTGTCCGGCAATTGAGTGCAACTATTTACGGAGCTGAAAGGTTATGTCGAGCTGAGCAAAAAAGCGTATGGGAGGGGTTGGTATATTTTCACATTCTTAGGAGCTACAGGGTTAATTAATATTTCACGACTTTGGTTTACGTTACTGTTTCTAGCAGAAAAACTAACTTACATAAAACTTATTTTGATAGCTCATTATAAAGGCAATCAAATCACCTCTCTAACGGCATATCAACGAACTCCACTAACTTAACCGTTACCGAACTGTGCTCGAGTGACGATGAAATCAATCGATTGAAACTACCATATTTAAATTTTATTTTATTTAAATTTTTTTAAACTAGAAACAATAACGTGAATCAAAGTCGTGAAATATCAATTAACCTTGTAGCTCCTAAGAGTGTGAAAATAGACCCCCTCCTCCCATACGATTTTTTGCTCAGCTCTGCATAACCTTTTTGCTCCGTCAATAGTTGCACTCAATTGCGGGACACCTGTATAAATGGATGCCAAAAATATTTTTAGTATTTTCTTTATTGAATTTTTAAAAAACGCCCAACATTTTTCCCTCTAGACTAGAACACAGCCTTAAGAAAAAGATTATGTTTTGAATTTAGTAGTTCCATTTGTATTATTTTTTTCATTCTTTTTGGACACTATGGGGGGTTTGAAGCCCTAAAACTCCCTCCTTGGCTACGGGCCTGGTCGTATGTCATACAATATATGAGATTTTATATGAGATTTTGAAGTTTCGGCTTCTGTCATATTAAGGCCGAACAGCCTAACTGACAAAAAGTTCCTAAACTGCCCTACGCTGAATATTCGGTCTGACACTAATCATTGGAATCGATGAATCTCTAATTTTTAAATTCAGCATCATTCTTTGAACAATTTTGCTTCTGGTTATTACAATAAACTCAAATTTAATGATCACATAGATTATACAGTAAATAAAATTGCAAAGAAAATAGGATTTATGCAAAGAACATGTCGATTCGTCAGAAAAGAATACAAAATTATGGTTTATAGATCTATTATAGAACCCCATTTTATATATTGTCCATCAATATTATATATTTTACCTGACTCACAAGCTGACAGGCTACAAAAGATGCAAAATAAAGCTATGCGCCATATATTAAAAGCACAATACGATACACCAACATTTTCTATGTTGAATGCACTAAATTGGTTGAGCATTAAACAACAATTACTCTTCCATACAATGAAATTTATATTTAATATTAAACATGGATTAGTACCAGAATACCTTAGTAATAATTTAACATATGTTAACGAAATACATTCCTATATAACAAGAGACAGAAATAATTTTAGATTGCCTTTATATAGAACAGAAGCTGAAAAACAAAATTTGTATTACAAAGGACTTAAATGCTTTAATGCTTTACCAAGCGAAATCAAAAATTGTGATAACAAAAACCGTTTTAAAAATTTATTATACATATACTGCAAAACAACACCTGTGAGATAACTTTAAATTATGTTAGGAAATTAAGTTAAAATTCGTTAAAACATGTAGAAAATAAGGTTTTGTAAGAAATTATTAATATATAAATAGGCTTATTAAAGCTGTAATAAATAAATAAATTAAATTAAAATTAATAATATAAATAAGTTGTAAGCATTTACCGAACAAACGAAGCAATTATTGGGTTATTCAAAAAATCTGTACGGATTTTTATTTACAGTTTAGGCTCATTTAATTTATAAATTAAATCTACATTTATCAATTGTATATTTGCCGTTTTGTTTGATCACCTTGTCCCATTCCTGTGGTAGCTTTATTATTCCGCACAGGTAAAAGTCTCCACTTTCCTCTGCAAAGAACTTCTTAAGGTGCTGTTTGATAAGGTCCTCATTATCAATAGTTTTCCAATTCTGAGTTTTGTAGGGTGCGAAACATATAGTAATCCGAGGACGTAAGGTAATGCCTATAGGGTGGATTGGACAACTGACATTCCTATCCGAACTCGAGCAATTTTTGACGAGTCACCAAACTCGTATGAGGCCTGGCGTTATCGTGGTGGAAGCCGCCCCTTTCCGATTGACTAACTCATTTGAGTAAATTCTCGTGAACGGGTAAGTCAAATATTTTTTTTGCCATTCAAGTACATTAGCCAGTTTTATTGCTTTGAAATTTTGGCTCACGTACTCGGACAAAATTTGATTTTGTCTAAATTTACAAAATTTCAAATGCAAAATCACATCCCAAAATTACAAAATTTGATCCCAGGCCAGAATTCTAAAGGTTTACATTTTGAAGTATTTTTGTGTCAAAATGTTCTAAACTGATGAAGTCTTTAACTTTGGAACTGAGACACGGGATTGAGATCGGGTTTACTTACTTATTTCGCTTTGAAAATCACACTTTCTAATTCACATTGAAGCGAGTTCGTGTTTTAAGTCTTTCTGCAATTTTTTTCAAGTTGGAAACGCTTATATCTGCTTGACGGCACCACTTATTAAAAATCTAGTAATTTTTGGCTCAAGACCTTTCTAATGATATATGAAGTGTTGCTAGTAGATTTGCTGGAATAAGGGGATTTATTCTCTCACAAGAATAAATATATAGATTCTTAAAAATTATGAGGGCGTAAAGTCCGTTGACACTTTTACTTCTAAAACCTGTTCTTTATCAAAAACTTCATATTAATACCAACAACAGTACCCATTGTGGCTTAAACTCATTTGAAAAAAAAAAAGAAAAAGAAATGTTCTCAAGATTTTTTATAATCATGGAATCTTGATCTGAAGCCTTATTTCTTAATTTCTAAATTTTGTTTAGGATTTGAGGTTACCAACCACAACTACTGCAATGAAAGTTGCCATAAATCGAAAAATTTGTTGAGAAAAACTAATGAACGCAAGTAAAGGCAATTAAAATAAAGTTTGAGAAGCCCAGACAAAATAATTAATTGACGGCGAAATTATAGCAAAACAAAGAAACGATCAACTTTAAAAATCTTTTCATAATAAATTTATGTTAAACCTTTCAACAAGACTGGAAATTTACAAATTTGTATAGTATACAAATTCAAAAATTAGTATGTTAAACCAATAAAACGCATAAAATATGACAACAATGAACAATAACGATACATAGTCTCAAAGAGAGATAAGTAAAACGATTGACAACAATCGAGATAAAAATCTACAGAGAAAAAGATTATAAATATCGTAAAATAAAATAGAATGAAGCCTACAAAGATCTTAAGCCGGGTGTTAAGTTATGCGCAACCATCTGAAGCGTGTAAGCAATAATAAAAGTTAATCTAACTTTAAGATCATCGTTAATGATAGCTTAAAGATCATGTTGAATCTTTTGCTTATCTCTATTATGTTGCAGGTGAATTTTATGGGCTTATCTGTCAAGTTATGCGATTAAATTTTAAATTAATGATTCAAAGTGCTAAAATCTTTTATAAACAAACGTAATAAATACAACAAATTGCAGCGTGAAGACAAGATGATTGCTAGGTGCACGTATAACTTTTGAATTTTTAAAATCATATATAAAATTATCCACTTAACTCTGATAATCCACTAAAATGATGCCTCTAATTCTGGCCCTACCAACTATTGAGAACTAAAGAATCTTGAACCAAAAAAATATCTTCTAATAATTCTCCCATTTATAAGATGACTAGCTGAATACCCGGCTTAACTCGGGAGTTGATATAAATAATTTTCGATTTCATTAGTCGATTTGAAAAAACTTTTCACAAACCTTAGAAGGATTTTTGTGTGCATCTTTCAAACCGGTAACTTCGGCGAAATTAACAAAATGTAGCTTCAACATCTGAAAATTATGAGAAAAATTTAGGGAAATCGTGATTTGTGTGTGCGTGCCGTCGACCGCTTGCAAAAATATGTTTTCAAGTTTTATATTGTATTCGTATTATTTTTGCAGTATAGCACCCTCTGTGGTTCAAGATATAGCAAAATACATAGCGCCAAAAAACTCACCGCACTCGAAAACCACTTATAAAAATCATACTTATCGCATGAGTTGTTTTGAGTTTTTTTCGGTATTTGGTTTTCTGAATAGAATAAAAAAATAACGCCAAAGAGCTTTCCATACTTTATAATCAAATTCTATATATCCGATGTACAAATTTTTATCTAAGTCGGATGAGCGGTTTTTGAGTATTTTATGATTTATTAAGTGATTTGTACTACAGCACCATCTGGTGTTTAAGATAGCGCAGAAAAAAAAAAGTCCAAGATACCCTCCATATACGAAAACTCCTATGTACAAATGTTCACGCAAATCGGATGTACAGCTAGGAGTTTTTCGAGATTTTTGAAACATTTGTACTGCAGTGCCCTCTGGTGTTCAATACAGAACAAAATAGATAATTCATAAAAACTACCGTACCCGATAACCCCTAAATACAAATTTTTATGTAAATCGGATGAATGGTTTCCGAGGCAAACTATAATAACAAAATTCGTGGAACTCGATCGCAACGCCACCAACCTAGTCCAATTGCGTATCTGAACCACCCAGGGATCCACTTAAACATACACAAAAAATTTCATCAAAATCGGTGCAGCCGCTTAGGAATAGTCTAATAACATGCACACGTACAAATTGTACAACAGCGCCCTCTAGTTTTCGAAACAGAGCAAAAGAGATAACGCCAAACCAGTTGCCCTACACGAAAATCCTTTACTAAAATTTTTCATCCAAATCGGATGAGCGGCTTTCTTCACGATTTCTTAAGAGATTTGTACTACAGCGCCCTCTGGTGTTCAAGATAGAACAGAATAGATAAGTCATAAAAATTAACCGTATCTGATAACCTCTATATACAAATTTTCATGTAAATCGGATGAACGGTTTCAGAGATAAGCTATAAAAACAAAATGCGGCGCCACCTACCGGGTCCAATTGTGGATCTGAACCATCAAGGGATCCACTCAAACACACACAAAAACTTTCATCAAAATCAGTGCAGCCGTTCAGGAACTGTTTAGTAACATACACACGTACAAATTGGACAACAGCGCCCTCTAGTTTCGAGAAAGACCAAAAAAGATAGCACCAAAACCCTTGCCGTACTCGAAAATCGCTAGTTACAAATTTTCATCCCAATCGGATGAGCAGTTTGGAGTTTTTCACGATTTCCTAAGATTTGTACTAAAGCGCCCTCTGGTTTTCAAGATAGCACAAAAGAGATAAGTCCAAAACAGTCACCGTATCAGAAAACCTCTATATACCAACTTTCATACAAATCGGATGAACGGCTTAGGAGTTTTTCGACGTTTTTTAAATATTTGTACTACAGCGCCCTTTGGTGTTCAAGATAGAACAGAGTAGATAAGTCATAAAAACTCAGCGTGTTCGAGAGCCGTGCAAATCAAAGAACAAAGTATATAAGCTATAAAAACCCACCGTATCCGAAAACCTCTATATACCAACTTTCATGCAAATCGGATGAACGGTTTCGGAGATAAACTATAAAAACAAAATGCCTTAAACACGATCGCAGCGCCACCTACCGGGTCAAAGAGCAAAAAAGATAGCACCAGAACCCGTACTCGAAAATTGCTATTTACAAATTTTCATCCAAATCGGATGAGCAGTTTTGGAGTTTTTCACGATTTATTAAGATTTGTTCTAAAGCGCCCTCTGGTTTTCAAGATAGCACAAAAAGGATAAGTCCAAAACACTCACTGTATCAGAAAATCCCTATTTTCGAATTTTCGTGCAATTCGGATGCACGGCTTAGGAGTTTTTCGAGGTTTTTCAAAATATTTGTACTACAGCGCCCCCTGGTGTTCGAGATAGAAAATAGTAGATAAGTCAAAAAAACTCAGCGTATCCGAGAACCTCTACATACAAAATTGCATGCAAATCAGATGAACGGTTTTGGACTTTTTCGACTTTTTTAAAATATTTGTACTATAGCGCCCTCTGGTGTTCAAGATAGAACAGAGTAGATAAGTCATGAAAACTCACTGTATCCGAAAACCTCTACATACCAATTTATCATGTTAATCGGATGCACGATTTAGAAGTTTTTTGACCTTTTTTTAAAATATTTGTACTACAGCGCCTTCTGGTGTTCGAGATAGAACAGTGTAGATAAATAAAAAAAAAAAACTCAGCGTGTCCGAGAACCTCTACTTGCAAATTTTCATGCAAATCGGATGAACGGTTTCGGAGATTAGCTAAAAAAAGAATGCCTGGAACCCGATCGCAGCGCCCCCTACCGGGTCCAACCTTTTTTACTGGATAAAAAGTAGCCTATATGTTGACCGGGGATATAAGGAATCTGGATGTTAAATTTCATTTAAATCCATCCAGTGGTTTTCGTGTGATGCTTTAACACACAGACAGACAGACAGACAGACAAAAATTTTAAAAATGCGATTTTCGGACTCAGCGTGATTCAAAGTGTCCATCACAAAAGGAATTTCAAAAAAATATTTCATGTACAGATTTTTTATTTTTACAATTTTATATATATATATAGAAGATAAATTCTTCATATTGTAAGAGTGCCAAATGTTTGGGAAGCGCTGTAGCTGCATTCTTCTTCGATATTCATAAACATTTGAAAGTGCGAATTTTTTCGCACTCCTGCAAATTATTCAGTTTTAAAAGAAATTAAATGACTAATTTATGAATTTGATTTTATTGTCACAATAAATAAAAAGTTTATTTTAAATTTTAAAAAGATTTCAAATATATTAAAAGTTTATTAAAAATTTTAAAAGCATTTCAAATTTATCGTGCTAATTAATTCTTAAATTAAATCTTGATAAAGTCAATTAGCAGGTTTTCTGAATTTTTATTTAAATCGTTATTGTTGCTTTTTTAGAGAAATCTTTTGTGGTTGTTTTTTATGTTAATATGAATTTTATTGTCTTGTCTGGTACTTAACACTTGCAGTTTATTAGCGTTAAATTGCTGACTAAAAGAATTTTGTATGCAAAATCTCCGCATAGTATTTTAATTATTACATTAACATATCGTTTGAGAACGTTTTTTTTACAAAGTTAGATCTTAAAAAGTATATTTATCAGGATTGTCGAAATTTAAGCCTGAAATACTATGGAAGTCAATCAGTGGTGAAAAGCTTAAATCTGAAGTTGCTTACACAGTACAACACATAACTTTAGGACTCAATTCTGACAATTGCACATGAAAGTAGGCCCAAAATGAAGAACTTGTGCATCATTCGTTTTGTCTTCTTGCCTGTCAAAATATTTTTAATATCGATTTGAAGTTAGTAACTATCGTATACGGGAATTTTTCACGTTTTAGGCTCTTTTGTTTGACATAACTCGAGAACCACTAGTCCGATTTAGCTGAAACAAATTTAGAAAAATTAAGAACTACAATTCCTCTAATCTGTTTTTATACCGTTTTCCTATGTGTGCAACACTTTTGAAGTTAAAAATGGATGTATGAAGGGAAAAAAGTATTTTTTGCCTAAAAATTTAAATTTTTTTTTAAATTCATAACAAATCCAAAATGGAAAAAAGTGTCAAATCTAATTACTTTCACGTAAAGTCACATAACCTATAAGCAAACTAAGGCAGAGATCATGAAAATCGATGCTCGCGTTTCTCATTTATTCACAATTAAGTAAATGTATAAAAAAAGCCACGTAACCTGTGAGTAAAGTGAGACATTTTTTGAGAAAATCGATGAATAAATTTATTTCAATTCCAATAATGTTATGAATGAATATACACAAAACTTAAAATAAAAATTCCGATTTGACAGAATATATGGAATCTATGCATAAAAACAAAATTTAGAACATTTTCAATTATAATTATAATTATTGTCAGTATCCATTCTCTTTGAAGTGGACGCTTGTGGTTTTGATGATCTTCTTTTCTTTGTAGGTTGTTGATATTCGTGGAATCCATAATATTCAAGGGTTCGTTTTTGCCATGGGTCCACCAATTTCAGTGTCATCTTCTTCTTCGGTGCTTTCATCTTTATACTGCATAATTTTCGAACTCCACCAACAAACCTCCGCCAGCATTGCATCTAATTGTTTGCCTTTGAATCGCTCTTCCATTGGCATGGTCACCTGGTGGAACCTCTCTCCTTGTTCGACTGGTTCCTGAGGTAATTGTGCCAAAAAGGTATCAAGGTGGAAATGCAGGAAATGTAATTTTAATGTCATGGGTGCATTGAGTTTTCCAAAATAATACAGCAACTTGTCCACTCGTTTCTGTATGTCATCTCGATGTACTCGGTTATTTCCTAAAACGCATTCGATGACATCTTTCAGTGCGTTCAATGCATGTAGGTGGTTACTATGGTTCGAAAGCACATTTGTGAAAGATTCGCTTTTCATTAATTTCCTTATATCTGGTCCATTGAAAATACCTGTTTTAAATAAAAAAAAAACAAAAAATTATTGGCAATACGAATATATCGAAATGAAAAAATTTATATATGATACTATTTAAATACAGAAAAAGATACTTACCTTTTTTAATTTTAGCGTCACTGAGTTTTGGAAAAATGGATTTTAAACAGTCATAGGCGTCCACAATATCCTTGACTACCACTGCAACGAATTTGCCAGCTATTCCTTATTTTATGTGGAGCGGTGGCAACAAAATATCATCCAGGTCCTTCATCATAGGTTCATTGCGTAATTGTAATTTTTTGTTGAGCTCGGGAGATCTTGCTTCCCAATCTTTACGTTGATATTTATTCCCTGTGTATCGTGAATTCCAATTACAAAGGAAGCAAAAGTATTTTGGATAGCCGCCCTTTTCTATAATGCCTTGTAGTATGTTGACCACCTTCAGATCACAACAAATCTTCCATTTGTGTTCATCGTATTTGATTTCCTTCAAAATGTTGGCCAATGATTTATACGTTTCCTCCTTGTTTGTGCTGAATCCCAATGGAATGGACGGTCTTTTGTTTGTTTTGTGTAACAGCACAGCCTTCAAACTGGAAACTGAACCATCGATGAATAAACGCCAGTCGCCAGCGATATAATCCATTCCCAATTTTTTCACTAAACCTGGGATATCATGGCAGTACGTGAACGTATCTGCTTCGTCCACGGAATAGAATTTCTGAAATCAGCTTGGCGTTGTCTGTTTGATGTTGCGCTGACATTTTGCTGTGTGAGTTTTCTGCTCTTCAAAAATGATGTCAACCATTCGGAGTTTTGTTGTGATAGTCCCAGCTTGGCCACAACGTATTCCATTTCGATTTCTGTTATCGGTTGTGGTGCATTATTTTCAATACTGGGTGTCCAATCTGCATCATTCACATTGGTCGGATTGGTGAAAACGGTTTCGGCTTGCAGGGACACAGTATCCATACTCGGAGGTTTAGGTGCTTCGATATCAGCAGGGCGGTTAACTGGAAGTGTGGCAGTGTATACTTTTGTTTTCAATTGTTGTCTGTTTAATCCAGGACGAAAATGTATGCATGCGTAGCACCTGGATTCATCATGTGCAGTTGTGTCTTCCACCCAAATTACTGGCTTCATAAAAGACAACGTTGCACCTCTTCCATGTATCCAATTTACAAGGGTATTATAACACATTTTGCACACAGTGTTCGGCGTAAAATTTGAACCACTTAAATCTGCTTCATCAAAAAAATCACAATACGCTTTTTTGAGTTCCTCAGAAAACAAATTTTTTCGATAGTGTCTGTTTTTTAGGACAATATGACCACAAACGTAAAAAAAATTATCCAATTTTGGGCACTTGTTATTTTCCATATTTATATATTTTATGTTTTGATGTTATTCACTTTTAAAAAACTGGAGAAAAATCACTTTTACTGTTCGCGTTCGTCGGCACTGGCTGAATGACAAAAAATCAATCAATGCACACATATAAATACTACGTATTTTCCAATATTTTACTGGCAGGTACTTATAAATGGGTGCATATTTTAAGGGTGCCTGGCTATATACCTGATTCACCACTTGTACGTTTCAAATTGTGCAAAACTTTCCAAATAATGACCACCCTTAAATGTGGGTGCAATTTCTGTAAAAAAATCATACAGGTAGTTACCATACATTTATTAGCGTTTATTGCTTCGCAATCATAAAAATGAAATAACCTTCTGTTTATTCCTTTTTTTTTAATTCTCAGAATCATTAGCGCTTATTACTTCGCAATCATAAGAATGAAATAACCTTTTGTTTATTCCTTTTTTTTAAATTCTCAGAATCATTAGCGCTTATTGCTTCGCAATCATAAAAATCAAATAACCTTTTGTTTATTCCTTTTTTTTTAATTTTCAGAATCATAAAAAGGGTGTCAATGTTTTCTCCAAATAATGTTGTGCATATCTCGAGCAAATTTTTGAAATTCATACATTTACTTAATTGTGAATAAATGAGAAACGCGTGCATCGATTTTCATGATCTATACCTTATTTTGCTCATAGGTTATGTGCCTTTACGTGAAAGTAATTAGATTTGACACTTTCTTCCATTATGGATTTTTTATGAATTTTAAAAAAAAAAATTTTAATTTTTAGGCAAAAAATACTTTTTTCCCTTCATACATTCATTTTTAACTTCGAAAGTGTTGCACACATAGGAAAACGGTATAAGAACAGATTAGAGGAATTGTAATTTCGAATTTTTTTAAATTTGTTTCAGCTAAATCGGACTAGTGGTTCTCGAGTTATTTCAAACAAAAGAGCCTAAAACGTGAAAAATTCCCGTATACGATAGTTACTGACTTCAAATCGATATTAAAAATATTTTGGCAGGCAAGAAGACAAAACGAATGATGCACAAGTTCTTCATTTTGTGCCTACTTTCACGTGCAATTGTCAGAATTGAGTCCTAAAATTATGTGTTCAAAAATGTTGGACTGTGTTATTATAGAACACCCAGTGAAACAGAGTAACATTTCAGAATTCATTTATATACATTTCGCGTAGAAAAAGTAATTTATCTTAAACAAAACAGTATCTTTATTTTTCGGAAATGACTTCACAAAAGTCAAAAGTAAGTAGAAAACGAAACAAAACAAAACTTTTTGTTCTCAAACCCAGCTTAAAAGCATAGTTTTACGAACATTGTTCTGTCTTAAGTGCGATTTTTTTAAACTAACCAAACATTTTTATACATACGAGTATCAGCAAATTATTGCATTATGACTAAAAAAAAAAAAGTGTGCGTGTCAGATCCGACGCGCGACTGGAGTTTTCTCTTCTAGATCGATTACCCTGGAACTTGAGATGTATATAAAAGGTAAAGAAGAAGGTGAATAAAGTCATCTCTTATATTACTAAAAGGATTGTATACTTTTTAAATCTTAAAATATATTATTTACATATACTACATAAATTCATTATGAGTTAAATTTATAGTGTAGCAATACTAAATACTGTGACAATAGTTTTGTGGTAACTAATATATGATATATGAACATCGGAAGTTACATGATTTCCGAATTGTGAAAACATCGCATCAATGGTTTTACCATATCTAGTCGTTCCCGGTGTTCTACCAGGAACTAAATCTAAATTAAATTATAAATATACTTACTATAAAAATTTCGAAAGAAAAACACCCTATACTGTGCTGTAGCTTAAATATGATATTAAAAAACTTATTTCATAAAAATCGGCCCAGTACTTTTGGAGTTTTACTAAAATCTACACCTAAATTTTATATAATAGTATAGATTGCTGCTGTGTGTATTTTGCTCGTACACTCAGAAAAATAATTGTGATATAACGAGTAACAGTTGGTAGCTGTTATTTTCAAACACTGTTTATTTGAGAGATTTTAGTTCAAGTTAACAGTTTTCTTCGTTAAATAAACGGTTTTAAGGAAATTTATGCTGTCGAATTTATCTATTGATTTATTTCTACTTTGACGAGTTCTTGTTTATTCCTTTAAACAACTCGTAAGCGCTGTTATTTTCAATTGTTTTACTTTGCATGCAAATCTACAATTTATCCGATGAATCGGCATATATACGGGAAAAAAATAATTTTTTGATTTTTATTATTAGTATATTTATTTATACATATATAATTTACATTAATTTAGTTAAGTCCCAGCGCCTTAGAGGCATATTAGAGGCAAGTGGCAATTCAAATAATTCATTTATTACAAAAAATAAGATTTAATAATAAGAAGCTTAAAGAAATGATACTAAAAATTTTTATTTATTTATATTTATACATAAAAAGAAAAAAAGAATCCATTACTATTCAACAAAAGTTACGGCTTTATTACATAAAAATTCCTTGCAGTAATATTTAAATCTTGAGATTGTTTCAAGCTCTTTCAAATGGGGTGGTAATTTGTTATATTTAACTACACCAATGTAGTCAACGCGTTGTTTGTTTTTCTCCAATCTACATCTCGGGACACTAAGATTTGATTGGTTTCTCGTATTGAAATTCGTTTGATTTTGTGCAAAAGAAATAGTGCGGTGTCCGATTTTGTGAACACATTTATAAACAAACATAAGCACCTGATATTCATGGATTCAATAAACTGGTAGTATCCCAGTGGGCAAATGCAGCAGTCCGAAGGCCGTTTAAGAGGCCTGTATTTGCATTCGATAGGCCTTACACAATCCTTGTAAGCTCCCTTGTATTGTTTGTATGAAACGAGAAAATTTGTTAGTACTTCCGCACTCCCTTTATTAAAGAGGCCTGCTATAAGCACTCCTTTAAAATGGCTTAAAGAAGGGGTTAACCAAAACAATTAAAAAAATATTTTTTTTTTATTTCTTTTTATGTATACCTACCTATTTATTCTGTGATTCTGTGATTTTATTTTATTTTACATATTTTTGCCGGATAAGAATATTTCTAAGTCATGACGTTGATTATTATTGAGTATATTTGAACTAACATATATTTTAACTTTTAACGAAAAAGTAACCCTGAAATATAAGCAGAACCAGTTTTTGTAGGAAAAATATAATTGTTGTACTGCCCTGTGTAGCAGTCACATCACAGAGAAATAACGAAAACTTCTTGCCTTCCTTTTAGCAGGCAGGCCTTTTAGGAGCCCTCACCGATGCAGTGATGTTGTTAAGTGTGTTGACGCCAAAAAAAGCAGTTAATGCATGCCTTTTTTTCAAGAGGCCTGACTGAATTGCCCACTGGGATATTCTAAACTACACTAGTATATAACAAATGTTTCGGCAAAATTATCTATAAATCATCTTCAAGGCTTTATTCTGAAATCTTTGAAGTGATTTCAATGAGTTGTTATTCTTTTTATAAGCATATGCAATGGCCATGTAGTTGATATGTGACTGAATCAAAGCTTGAAATATCATACCTTTAGCCTTGTCGCCCAGTTTCCCTTTAAGTTTATATAAAATACCAATAGCTGCAACTATTTTCTTCTTTAACTCAACAGTGTGCAAGTCCCATGATAAGTTACTCTGCAGAATAACTCCTAGATATTTAACCGAGTGAGTCTCCTCTACTAACTTTCCATTTATAAAAACACTAAAATTATGATTGAGACAAACTGAATTTGGTCGAAATCGAACAATTTTGCTCTTATCAGGATTGAGCATTAAACCATTTAGTCTAGAAACTTCAAACAAAAGTGTAACATCTCTTTCCATCTGAGTCTTCAACACTACTTCATACTTATACGGATAAAGAAGACAAATATCATCCGCAAACATATACAGTTGGCCTGTCAGGCCCGAATTCGCTAAATCATTTAAATATATTGAAAATAAAAGAGGACCAAGCCCACTTCCCTGTGGCACACCGTATCTCACAAAGTCCGTATAGCTTCTCGAGTCGTTAATCTGAACAAACTGTCTCCTGTTTGTAAAAAAATTCCTAAATAGCAACAACTCAGACCCTTGCACCCCATAAAAGGACAATTTCCGTAACAAAATTTCATAATCTACTAGATCAAATGCTTTGTAAAGTCAAAAAACAAGCCTGCCACCACACTGAATCCTTTATCAAGGCCTTTTCATATAAATCGCACAACATTTAACACTGCATCCTCAGTACCACAACCCTTTCTAAATCCAAATTGGAAATCGTACAAAAGATTGTTTCTTTCAAGATAAAGTAAGAGTTTAATTTAATATTAAAGTTTAAAACGATAATACAATTTGAACAAAACTTGTTTTAAAAATGAATATTAAAAAATATTTTAATTTTGTTATATTAAAAACAATATGTGAACCAAATGATTGACTAAGTTTTATTTAAATATTGTTTTAAATCAGAGATGACCATACAACGACATTATGTCAATGTTTATACTCAGCTTGCTACACTGAAAGCTATAAGGAAGGAACAAATAAAAATTAAAATTCCAGTAGACATGTATTGTTTACATTCACAGAATCAGCGAAGCTTTGCTTCAATTTGATAAATAAAAACCTGCAAACTTCAATCTTAATTTTTTCCAATTTTGAATAAAATATTGTATAACAACTTCTTGCGATGTCTTTTCGATTTCCAGCAATTTTTTTTTTCAAACAGCAGGCATTTAAATTAATTTTTTTATTTAGAATGTGAAAAGAATTGAAATTCCATGTCAATATTATTCTTGTTTTATCAGTGTACCTAAAGCAGATAAGAGCTTAAAAAAATCACATAAAAAAGCGAAAAAGAAGAACGCGATGTTGCCTGCTTGAAGTTTCGTAGCATACTGATCTCTGCTGATTGACGACACTGACTGGTGTATGCGTATTCAGACATGTGACGTCATTGCTAAAATTTGATTTTCGTGCCCATCCCTGTTATAAATTAATGAAATCATAATAAAATATAATAAATTTAACTGACTTTTTAATAAAGTTCACAATTTTTTTAGTTAATTTAACAGTAACAATAGCTTTGTTTTGACAAACAAGAATTCCCAAACCAACTGTGAAGAGCTGGGGAGTCAACAGTTCAATTTGTTTATATAACAGATTACAGATGAAAAAAAAACAAAGTTACAGCAACAGCTTATCTGCAAATTTAACAATGCATTTGGGGTTATATTAACGAAAAGAACTGGTAACGGAAAAGTAAATTCTGTTAAAATATTAGCTGTGAAACTGTAATTTTGACAGTTCCATCTGTTGGATGGGATCGAACAGTGAAATCTGTTGTTCCAAACCATGAATTCTTTGATATCACATCATTTTTTTCCTCACTGTTCCTTCAACAGCTTCAAACGCACTGTATTGTAAATAGTAAAACAAAACATAAATATATTTTTGACAAAAAAAAGAAAAATGACAATAAAAAAAGAACTGTGCGTGTCAGCTCCGACGCGCGACTGGAGCTTACTCCTCTAGATCGATTACCTTGGAATTTGAGATGTGTATAAAAGGTAAAGGGGATGAATAAATGCATCTCTTATATTAGTAAAAGGATTGTATACTTTTTTAAATTTTAAAATATATTTATGACATAAATTCATTATGATGTAAATTGTATTGTATACTGTAGTATTAGGTTCGTGGTAATCGTGAAAACATAGCATCAATAGTTGTACCATATCTAGTCGTTCCCATTGTTCTTCCAGAAACTAAATCTAAATTAACTTTTTCTTTCAAAAATTGTATCAAGCG
Organism: Coremacera marginata; assembly: GCA_914767935.1. NCBI lineage: Eukaryota > Metazoa > Arthropoda > Insecta > Diptera > Sciomyzidae > Coremacera > Coremacera marginata. The sequence goes on along the minus strand of OU612043.1, from coordinate 175,179,217 downwards.
CAATCTTTCATCTGTATAATGATAAATTTCCTTAAATTTTTCATACCTTTTCTATTTAAGATCAATTTATGGACATATTCTGTATTAAATGTCCCGTTATGTCATGGCAATAAAAATTCTAGTTAATTCTAAATGCAGCAAGATTTATTTAATTGAAATCGGTTGAAAATTCATCGACTTATTCAATTTGAAGTATTTCTACTTCACTACAAAATCACTAAAATAACTATGTTTTGCTTGATCTTATTTACGAAAAACTCAGTTTAGGTAAAGCAGCATGGAAAACAACGATTTTGTGCTGTTTTTAAAAGATTAATGCTTAAAATTTAATTATCTCGACGAATTTTGAACTAATTTCAATGATAAAACTTGTTGGAATTATAATTAACCAAGCTTTTATATATTTGAATTGATTATAATAAAAGCGTACTTTAATATAAACTACTTCTATGAGCAACGGCTACGTTGCAAATGCACACATATTCAAACACACAATTTTTTTGTTGTGTTGTGGCTAGCTGAACATTAAAAGAGAAGAGTAGAGAACAACATTGAGTTTATTGAAACGCTCTCTGCTGTGAGTATGTATTTTGTTGGTATAACGCTGACTGCGTAACGCTTGATTTTTTAGATAACGCTCGATTTCACTCGCCATAAAATTTTCATACCGCGGGCAATATATGAAATCGATTCTAAAGGAGTAAACTCCAAACACAGGTGTAATAAAATGATTGACAACATTGTTTCTAATTGAAAGATGCTCTCTTTATTATTATAAAACTTAAAAAAAAAACAACCGACTACAAAATCACAACAAACTAAAAAATAATTTTAAAATTACTTTTCCTTTTAATTTCTTGGTCATATTTGATAATTTATTTAAACATATTATTATATATGAAATCTTATTATTTGCATTTATTTTCTAGTTTGTTTCATTATCATAAAAATATTAATTTCTTTACGAATACAAAAGCTTTTAAGGTCGGCGCTAATATAATCAGACTTTTAATCAGAAGCGCCAACTTCAAAGCATTTGTATTCATGAAAAAATTAATATATTTATGATAATAAAACAAATAAGAAAAAAATTAAAATAATAAGATTTCATCTATAATAATATGTTTAAATAAATTATCAAATATGACCAAGAAATTAAGAGGAAAAATAATTTTAAAATTATTTTTTACTTTGTAGTGATTTTGTAGTCGGCTGTTTTTTTTAAGTTTTTTTTCATCATTTTTAGAGAATTTGACAAATTTTCGAAAAAAGTGTATAAACAACATAAATACAATTGTTCTGAAAAAATTTGTTCTATTAAGTTTTGAAAGTTTGTTGGTTATTTCAAATATGTGTCTCTTAAATTTAAATTAAATGTCACGTGTTTTGAAATTATTATATCCATTCTTGTAACGAGTTTTATTACCCTAGTGTCAATATTATTCGAGATATATTATTTTTCTAATATTGCCACGCCCATTTGTTTAATAAGCGGTCACTCTCTTGAGCGTTATTTCCAAAAATTGTGCCTACCCATGTAGTTCATTTTAGTACCCCAGCGTCAATATTAACTGAGATAGTGTTTATCTAGTATTGCCACGCCCATTTATCAAATAACGCCTACTTTATTGACCTTAGTTTTTAATAATTCTGCCTATCCATGTACTACAATAAATTTCAGTGCCCTAGTGTCAATATTATTCGAGACACACTGTTTTTCTAATATTGCCATGCCCAGTAATCGAAGGCCGCCCACTTTCTTGACCGTAATTTGTACTAATAATGCCTGCCTCTAGTATTAATATTATTCGAGATATACTCATTTTCTAATATTGCTACGCCCATTTGTCATATAGCGCCCATTTTATTGACCGTAATTTGTATTAATTGTGTCTACCCCTACACTAAATTGCAGTACACTAGTGTCAATATTATTCGAGATACAGTATTTTTATAATATTGGCACGCCCATTTGGCGAATAACGCCCACTTTATTGACCATAATTTGTAATAATAATGCCTACCCTCATACTAAATTACAGTACTCTAGTCTCAAAATTATTCAAGATACACTGTTTTTCTAATATTGCCACGCCCATTTGTCGAATTACGCCTATTTTCTTTCCGGTAATTTGTAATAATTGTGCCTTCCCCTACACTAAATTGCAGTACCCTAGTGTCAATATTATTCGAGATACAGTAGTATCTAGTATTGCGAGATATAGTATTGCCACGCCCAGTTCTTGAATACCGCCCACTTTCTTACGGGCACTTCCATGCTTATGATATCTATCTGTTCCCCAAAAATTATGGCAATCAGGCATATGGGTTAGGAGTAATCGATGTACATACATTTAAAAAAAAAAACAGAGAAATCGACGAACTTGAGAACCTCCTCCTTTTTGAAGTCGGTTAAAAATACGTATTCATTTTTCATCGAAATATTCTTAAACAGATAAAATAGAATTACTTTGACAATTTTAATTATATCACTTCATTAAACGGAACTTCAATACGAATCGATCGCAGTTTTCAGCCAATTTAATTCTTGCTTCGTCAAACCGGTTAGTTTGCAAAACTCTTATTTCTCAGAAGTACACACTATGCAGCTGTAATATTTGTACTTTTCTTGACAAGGCATTTATTCACACAAGGAGCCAATAAATGTATCAGTCTCACTGACCAATATAAAATTGTTTTCATCTGGAACTAGGCATGTTAAAGGGATTGCATTTATACTGTATTGAACTCTGATACAGATTCAAAATCAGCGACCCCATACAAAATGCACATTTGTAGGGTTCACTCTAGTGTCAAATAAAACCCTATTGCCAAATTGTTTGGATTCTGACACCAAATTTCAAATCAACGACCCCTTTTACTTCAAGCACATGCACAAAAAGTGTTTAAAAAAATATTTTTGGGTCCACCCTTGAGTCACACAAAATTTTTTGTTTAATTCTGACATTTGATCTTAAAACAGCGACCCCTAGCATATGTCTTAAGCGAAAAACAACGTTTTTGTTGACCTCCTAGTGTCCAAAATAAATTTTAAGTGAACGTTTGGGATCGATTAAAATACAATTGTTTTCATGATTCGTTCTGTGAAATATTCGTTCGCACAGTATGTTTAAATATCGCTCACTTTAAACAATTGTTCAAATTGATTTTTTTTTAAATTATTATTGCCGAACGTTCGTTGATATTGTTGTTATTTTGAAAAATCGTTGCTTTCAGTTTCTCATGAGAAGTATTTTTAAAATAAATTTCAATCGAAATATTTTTAAAAATGAGAAGTATTGTATTTTAATCGTTTGCGAACGTATTTTTCCGTAACCTGATTTAAAATCAAATAATATGAGACAAAAACTTATTTGAACATGAAGTTTTTGTTAATGGCTAAAAACATATATTTCTTTTTATATGAAAGTATAAAAATTTTAATAAAGACATACTTAAGGCGGTCTTCTCATTCAAAACCCGTTTTTTGGACCCTTTTTAAAAAAATTCTTATTTGAAAACGCAAAGAATAATTGAAAACTTTTTTTATTTATTGTATTACAAAAGGTTCAAAGTAAATAAAAAAATTTTTTTTGCCTCGATACGTGGGCTGTTCAAAAAGTAATGAGACTTCAAAGTTGGTGGTGAAAAAAAAGGTGTCGTCACGGCGGCCACGATTCCGGGTCTCCGGAGCGTCTGAAATGAAAAAAAACGGGGTTATAATCAGTATAGATGTAATTCTCGGGTGAACCTCAAGCTTAATTTTGTGATTTTTTTTGACAAAATGGCGGCCATTCAAAAAAAAAATTTCAATTTCGGGTTTTTTTTATGTAGTTTAGTGTAAAAAAAAAATAAAAATTTTTTAAAATTATGGTCGAAATTCACCCGAGAATGGTGACAATTCTGCGTCGATTCCATTTTGTTTCATGAAAATCGGTTCAGTTGAACTGGAGATATCATGGCCGCCAGTTCGAAAAACGTGGGTTCGAGATAAACGCGTTTAAAGTTTGAAGTATTTTTTTTGGGGAAAAAAAAAAAAATCAAAAATGTTTAAATGCAGTTTTAAAGAGCTGACAATTTTTACTTACAAATATTAGTCGGCGATGCCAGCTCCATACAGGCCACCTTCCTCTTTTTCGTAGAAACTGCTTTCTGCTGCCCTCTCTGCTCTGCGAGCCGTTCTGCTAGCTTTTGATGATGCCGCAGCTCGAGTCTCTGATCGGTTCAATCTGTCTTCATTGCGCGATAGTGCGTATTCGTATGCGTTTTTGCCAATCGCAATACCCATCAAACCCATAATTTTAAGTATGGGTATAAAACCGTCGTTGAAGAGGCACGTTGCAATGAAATTGGCCACTTCGATGGTGCGTGCGCCTGAGTTGATGTGTTTGGGCGAAAGTGACCAAAGCACAGAATTGTAGGACTCATTGGAATTCTGAGTTTCAGATCCAAGGCATCTTTCAAGCAAATTATCTGCCGACAGCGCTTCGTAAGCTGGTTTTATTACCTCCATCACCTTCTTGTCCATCAGACCTTGCTTCACAAAAAAGGCTGTATCTTCTAAAGTATTTCGAATTTCTAAAAATCCTTCTAGGGGCATATTCACAACTACCCAAGCTATAAATAAATGCAAAAAAAAAAAGTTGAAAAAAAAAGTTGCTCAATGAGAAGACCCCCTTAACACTTATGCAAACAATTGCTTACTATCGTTTTCACACTGTTCCCGCAGTGGTAAAGAAAAAAAAATATATGAGCACTTTTATTAAAGTATTCCTCTACCTAGCAGACACAGTCACGCACAGAAACTTCAATTTAATACATTTTAATGTAACATGAACACGGTTTTGAGAGTTTTGCAATATTTTGACGTATTGAGTTTTTTACTTATTGGTATTTGACATATGCGTTATCGGCGTTGTATTGCGTGGGCCTTAAACCAACCAGTCAACATCAGTGTCACACGGTTGTACTTTGCCTCAGGCTGATTTTTCTTGTGTTTCTCATGTAAAGCGTTTCTCATGTGCATCGATTAATAAGTTGAATGCCACTCAATTCCTTTTTTTCCAATTTTTTTTTTTTTTGGTTTTTTTGCATTTTTTTTTTTAGTTTTATCGAGATATATTTTGTCAAGACCATTAATTATGTCAAAGAAAACGATTAAAATAAATAAAACTCACAAACGATACAAATTGAATTGTGGCAAATACATATAAGTTGTGCGTTGATAACTCTTACAAAAATAAAGTGGTCATAATTTAAATTGCAATTTATAGTTGTGTTAATGAATTACTCAATTAAAGGAATGCAGTAGAATAGCTAAAATTAGTTTTCTTTACTAACATGGCTTTATTTAAATTCTTGTCTTTTAGCGAATCTCTGCAATCGGAACAGACCCGCTCTTCGTCTAGTGAAAACCTGCCCTTCAGCATATCGCGCCTGTTGTCGAAACCCTTCGAGCATAGCAACAAAAGTCCTGACAAGGACATCATACAGAGTGAACATGACTTGGCTGCTTATAAATTGGCCACAAGCATAGCAACGTCAACATATAATGCCAGCGCACTCTACACCTATCCGCACCTGTATCCATCCGCAGCGGCTGCAGCGGCAGGACATGTCCTGCGAGTGCCACCACAAAGAACACCGCTCACATGGGCCTTACCGCCATTGCATCATGCGGCGTTGGCACATCAGGCTGTCAAGGACAGATTGGCAGGTGAGTGTTCGCAACTGAGAAAGTTAATTTTACTAAAAATGAGAGTAAACGTCACTCTAACCATCTCTCCGCTACGCCATTTGACTTTGAATCAGTCGAAAAGGCTTTGTTTAAAAAATAACGAAGAGTCATAAAAAAGTTGATGATTTTACACCCCGGGTGACCATGTTTCCGCACAAGCTATTAAACTTAAAGGCGTTCGCTTTCGGCTTAGTACTTCAGAAAACAGCATGAAATAAGAAGCTCTCATTAAGACTTTAAAATTATAATTTTACATATTTTAACTTTATAGCTTATGACTACTGTTGAGTTTGATGTTTTACGTTTTATCTCGTATCTAGAATCACTGTTTTGTGTCTTCAAGGTAATGACTTAGTTATCATGTTTGATTAACGAGATCATTAAAAATTTTATCTCTTCATAAATGTTGTAACAAACATTTCGGTATCGAAAGTCTCAATACTCTGATCGTTGAAATTTTGCTATCTATAAAGAAATTTTTAATGTTTGTCGGAAGTGACGAAAAAAGTACTAAATCAAAACTCGTCTCTAGTTTCTTATGTTTTTTTTTAAGTGTAATATGCAAATTGTTAAACATAGTAGAGCACATATAAAGACATATTCATATTAATTCAATTTTTTTTTTTTTTTTTTTTTGTTGTTATATCGTCCCCTTTATGGATAAAATGAAAATGTGAAAAGAAATAAATCGTTAACTTCTTGCACAAAAAGCAGTTTTTTTAAAATGTTTTTGTCTAGCAACTGCATCCAAATTTTAACTCTATTATGAAAGCATGCACCATTCATTTCCGAAAAGAAATTTTGAAAAAAGTAAATTATTCTGAGCCATTCGAATCTATAAACTCGATTTCAGAAAAAATATAAAATTGTGTCTTTTGAAGGATTTTTAAATATAGTGCATCACAGATGCGACAGCATTTTGCTTTGATAAATAGACATGGGAGTTGGTTAGGCTTCTAAAATTTACTTACACAGTTTTCCCCTAACAATACATAAGTGTTAAGTAAAAACTTGTGAGTTCAATCTCGGGATCCGGATTCTTTTTATTTTTAGAAAATTCAACTTTTAGTTTCTATATTATTTTAATCGAGTACACGTTATAAAGGCTTAGAAACTTAACTCGAAGCAGCTTTATTTTCCTCATTCATTAAAACATCTATGAATTAAAAATTCAGCAAAGCTTCAAATTTTTAAAAAATTCAGCAAATTTTGGAACACTTTTTCCATCAGAAATCGAAAATATTATAACTAAATAAATTAAGTTGAAATATATAAATAGGGAATAAATTTTGTTAAAGCAAAGATTAGAAATAAGGGGAAATAAGTCTTTAAAATGACATTAAATTTTTTATCTGTTTCCTTTTCAGAATAAATTGTGGTATTTAACAGCTCTCACCAGTCAGCCCTATCTACAGAGCTTTTTTTCACCAATGTAACATTCGTACACTCATAAAGTAACTCAATAGTATACGACTTTCTAAATGCTGACTATGAAAGCATAAATATCTGTCTTGATTCTATTGATTGGAACGAATTATCTGCACGCGACATTGATGGTGCAGTCTTGCTCTTTTATCAGCGCATCCTCACAATTGATGATAAGTTTGTCCCAAAAATTAAGAAAAAGAATAAACTTTCGGAACCATGGCTAGATAAAAATCTCAGACATCTAAGAATTCAGAGAAACAAATTATATAAAGTCATTAAATCCACCCTTAACATAGCCGATGAATTGAAAACGAAGTATGAAGAGTAGCTTTGAAGTTCAAAGAAGCCTATAATCTTTATATTAACCTCATTGGATAAAAAAAATTACTGTAGATCCGAAGATATTCTTCGTTTACGTAAATGTCAAACGCAAATCAAACGGATACCCTTCATCCATGTTCAAGGGCAATGTTACATCCTCTAACACTCAAGAGATTTGCAATCTTTACGCAGATCATTTCAAGGAAGTATTCTGTGTATCTACAAACACATATTACAACCCCCCCTCCTAACAGTAATTTAACACCTCATATCAATCACATCGAACTAGTACGTGATGAAATAAATGCATTTATAATCGAGACCCAAATAAAGAACCTGGCTTTGACCTAATTCCCCCAAATTTGCTTACCCAATGTGTAGACTCGCTGCTCTTGCCCCTACAAATAATCTTCAATAAATCACTAAATCAAGATGTTTTTCCTTCTTATTGAAAAACATCTCACCTCACACCAATATTCAAAAATGGTGATAGATGGTCGATCGAAAGCTAAAGGGGTATTACCATTTTATCTGCTATCCCAAAACTGTTCGAAAAAATAATATACGAAACACTGACAGGTAGAATAAACCCATTACTCAATGAACAGCAACATGGTTTCCGTAAAGGTAGATCAACTACCACAAATCTTCTGGTTATGGTTTCTGATGTCTTAGGTAAAATGGAAAATGGACATCGAGTTGATGCAATATACACTGACTTTAGTTAAGTCTTCGATCGCGTTGATCATAATATCCAAGCTTTCAAGCTGAAAATTGTTGGTATTTCAACAAGGAAGTAATCTTGGACCACTTCTGCTCAATATTTTTATCTATTATATGCAGATGACTTGAAAATGTACCATGTAATTAATTCTGAACCTGATGTAACGTTTTTACAATCGAAACTACTTGCTTTAGAGCAGTGGTGCAATGAGAATAAACTATTTCTAAACGTGAACAAATGCTGCTCAATAACATTCTCCCGAAAAAATCTCATCGCGAATAGCATAGCGAACTTTTCATAAAACGACGCGCAAAAGAGTTTAAAAATGTATGAGAGTTTAAAAAACGTTATATTGTTCTTTAGTACGCCCACTTCTGGAATATGGATGCATTATTTGGAATCCTACTTTCGATGTACAGACGAGTATTTGATTAACAAGTTGCTCCTGCCGTAAGGCTTAATCAATTTGGGTCATCAAAAACCTAGGGTAATAGTTTATGAAACAGACAACCAGAACTTTGTGTTGTACCACAACACGGACCCGTTTATGTCATAGACAAGTAAAACATACGGGGCATCCGGTGTGGCAACACGAACATGGAAGCTGTTTCACAAACACAAAGCATCACCCAGTGCCCTGCTGATTAGGAGCATTATGTAATAAATTACATACTGCCCGTAATAGCAGTACCAGTTTAGACTTCAGTAGTGACGTACTTACTTCCAATCTCTTGCATATTAAGACAGATATGCCAGCCCGGTCGTACCATTGCGCGACCCCGCCGGTCAATCTAGACCTGTATAGCATTCACACAACCACAACCAGTACGAGACTCCCCGAAGGACCAGCCCACGACAGTCATCTGGGCAACTCGATCCCGTCAAACGAGGATCCACAACACCCCCGCAAAAAGACCAAGAACACACAAATGCAATTACGAAAAAGTGCATTCTTATACATGACTGTGCTCAATGAGCACTTAAGGGCTAGTCTAACAATTTGCAGTTGCCGACTCAGCTGGAAACTATTGCACATGACTGGTACCTACTCTGGAGGACCTTTGCAATTGCCACTCTTACTCTGGCCGTTCGGATTTCAACATCCAGACATAGAGTATTGGCCATTGTTCTCAGGGACTGCCGTGCTCAGTATGAGAACCCTTAGTTTACACAACCATTTCAACACTTCCCTCAGTGACTGCCTCAGTGACAGCCAGTTTGAGGGTGCGAGTCAAACACTTGACAAGCAACACTTCGGAAAGCCGAAGAGCCAACATTAATGCACGCATGCCGACACTTCACATCTGTTATAATACGCCCGAATTAAGGTCTCAGTGCGGTGGATAGATAGGGTCTACCCCTTCTGACAGATAAAGACTGTCCCCGTACTAACAAGTTTTAAGGTCAATTGCTATACCTTCGCAGGCTTGTTTCATATCGATATGCCGAATATGACCTGCTACCAAGATGGGCGCCACACCGAGCTCTTGGTTGGCCCTATCAGATTATACGTTTGCAGGATGTATCCTACAAACAACCCTCCTCCTTTATCCTGGCTTGGGACAGGCAGGCGCAAGCTAGACCTGGCGGAGTTTTTCGATGTACACTGTAAGAGACTGGAATCTATTCAAAAGCAGTTCCTGCTTTTTGCTCTAAGGACCACCCACAACCCCCGCGAATACAATACCCTAGCCTCCTATGAGTATAGGCTTAGCTTGCTTAATTTGATGCCTCTATCAACCAGAAGAAAATTACTCACTTCATGCTTTACATTTGACGTTCTCAATGGTGCTATTGACAGTGATTATATATCAAAAAAGATCAAATTCAACGAATCCTCAAGACAAACTAGGCACACACGAATGTTATACGAGTATCAGCACCATGTACACGCCAATAATGAGCCAATTAATAGGTTTGGCAAAGAGTTTATTAGTATCAGCGTTAGCTACTCACCATCCATATCCAAATTCTCCTTCAAATAAAATCTGTACAAGTGCCCTATAATTGTAATCATTAGTTCAGCTTTTCCTTAGACATGTAGGTGAAATCATGTCAACCAGGTAGGCGGCCTAAGCCTACACTGTTACCCATAAAAAAAAAATAAAAAATAGGTTAAGCATAGGTTAAGAATAGAATTAAGATCATACCTTGCTTGGTTAAGAAATAAATAAATAAATAAATAAATAAATCCCTGATATTTTTTTTTAAAGTTTTATTTTTCCACTTTATACTTATCTAAAGGTAAAATAAAATTAAAAAAAAAAATATTTATTTCAACGCGCACTGCGAATGAAAACTACGCCTACCTCCCATACAAAGTGGCTTTATTTTAACGGTATAATCTCTTAAAAATCCATTAAAAATAAATAAATGTCTTGACATTTTGCATAACGGTCATTCCATATGAAATCGGACGCATTTGTCCAAAAATTGATTTTGACGATTCTGATTTTTTTCAAATTTTGCACATCAACTTATCTTACTTGTTTTATTATTTTAAGTTACACACAGTCGAAAATCAAAAAAAAAAAATCAAAATTTCTCATTCGGACATGTAGTAAAACAACAAAATCTTCAAAACCATTAGTCCTACAAAAAAAAGTAGAGGACATACTATGTCAAGGACTTGACATAAGTCAAGTATAAAAACTTCTAAAAATCACATTTTTTGTTATGTGCTTATATAATTCTAATAATTGTCAAGATCTCTTATAAAAGTATGCCCTCAACATTTTTTTGTTGGACTAATGGTTTTGAAGATATATTTGATTAACTACATGTCCGAATGACAAATTTTAATTTTTTTTTTTTTTTTTTTTTGTTAATTTTCTATTCTAATTGCATAGCTTGCAAAAAAGTTTATAAAAAATATGGAAATATTACTAGTTTTTTAAGTACTATCGACATGCAAAGTACCAAATTTTTACAAATATCTGAGTTTCGAAACATGTCCGTTTTGACATGGAATCACCGATATAAGCTTTCATATTCAATATGAACCTTCACTATTAAATTTGGCAAAATCCAATGAGAACTCCCCCTACCTTCCATACGAAGTGACATCGTCAAAATAGAAAAATTTCGTGAATATATAAAACTGGATATCATCGTGTATGTATACAAATTCTACTCACATCGTTTGTCCAACCTATAGCATATTTTTCACATATCTATATTCTTCGGTTTAATGTGAAGTCTTAAGGCTAGAAAAGTGGGTGTGGCATTTTACTTTTAATCGAAATTCTTCTACACCGTTTTGTAATAAGCAGTATTTAGTCTAAAAAAGTGGGTGGGATTAGGGTGGGGGTATGTCGGAATGTCAATTTTATTTTAATTGAATTCCCTTTACATCGCTTGTCCGATTTCAACAAAATTTTCGGAATATATTCTTTAATAGAACTAGACAGGGGCGTGGCACGGACTTCTTCTACACCGTTTTTCTGACTTCAACCAAATTCTACAAATATATTGTTTGGTGTGATGAGTAGTCCATAGTCTAGAAATTTTGTCAAAATTAGGCAGGGGCGTGGCATTTATTTCAGGCGAACTTTTATAGCCTTTTTCCGACTTTCCACACATATTCCTTGGAATAATTAGCAGTTCGTTGACTAGAAAAAAATAAAAAATAAAATTGTTTTTTGCTTCACCTAGAAATTTCCAAAATTTTGAGTTGTGACTGTTTTGTATTTAGTGTGCGATATGAGCAAAATTTGGTTGAACTCACACCGACGGTGTACACGATTTATGTTTAAAATTAAAGTGCCAAGCTCCCTGTTTAATCCAAACAATTTTATTTTTGAAGGAACTCCATACAAAGAAATGAGACGAAACTTTTTTCTAAAACTATAGAGAAAGAAGATGGGTACAAAATGTATTTGATGTTACAGTTAAAGTATATGATCACTACGAATAGTTTTACATTAAAAAGTAAATATTTGTAAATTTTGAGTTGTGACTGTTTTGTATTTAGTGTGCGATATATTCCTTAGTATAATGAGCAGTTGAGTTTGGGAAAGTAGTCAAGATTAGACAGGGGGACGTTGCACTTTAGTGTTAATATAGCATCTACACCAATTTTTTTACTTTAACCAAATATTGCACATATAATTTTTGGTATAATAAGTAGTCTGTAGTCTAGAAAATTGGGCGGAACTTGACAGCGATGTGACAGTTTAATTTTAATCGAACTTTTTAAAAGTTTGTACGACTTCAATCAAATTTTCCACATAAATTCTTTGGAATGATGTTTAGCCCATAATCCAGATAAGAAGGCATGCTTAGGCATGGAGTGTGGCGTTTTAATTATAATCGAACTCCTTCTACAACATTTTTCCAACGTCAACCAAATTTACACCGGTTTTTCGACATCCACCAAATTTTTCTCATATGGTATATTCTTTGGGATAATTGAGTAGTTCGTAATGTAGAAAAGTGTGTGCGACTAGACAAGAGGGCTGTAACTTTAATTTTAATACATTATCTCAGTAAATATCTGCACCATGGTGTTAATATTTGGTACAGGAGTTGGTAGGAAATGCTTTTTAAGAACTCTGTCTCAAGTTTAAAAATCATAATTCGACAATGGCCTTTGCAGCCAAAAAATTTCTGTTCGATAAAACTATGCACGATTTGATGTAAAAAAACAAATCCAATAGTATGGATATGTAAGCAATTAAACACAGTAACATTTATGTCACACTGAGTAACTCGTTACCCCAACGATAAAAATCGTTATTAAATCTTGAGATTGAATTTCCTGACTTGCCAAGATATATCAACTTGGTTTGATATATGCTTCAAACTTCTGATGGTCCATTAAGCCTAACCTTAAATATTTATTCAACAAAAAAAACGAAGTTTAAAAAATTAAAAAAGTTGAATTAATGTATAGGGTAGCAAACTACTCCATGCACCAGCTAAGTGTTAAGTTAAATTAAGCGTATGACACAAATATTTTATCAGATTGTACACAAACATTTTATAGACGCCTAAAGACTTCGAATATACTTCAATACGGCCGTGGAAAGGTATTATAGCTTTGATCCTGTCAAAGATCCATTTCCTGCTAGTTATATATATAAAAAATTTTTTGACTTCTTTTATGAGTACATTTAACCGTTGTGTCAACAGCTGTTGGGTTTTATCCACATCGACAGTAGATGTACCCGGGTACTTCATACGTTTTGTATGGCAGATAGTTGCTTTTGATATACAAATATTAACTACTACCTGGATTCTTGTAATTTTCTGGTTTTTTTTTTTTTTATTTATTGGAAATATTGTCTAGTTAACAAAACTTTTATCATAATTTGGGAAAAAAAAATTTGGTACCTAAATAATCCATTTTTACCAAAAATGGGAATTGCCAAAATCCATAAAAATTTAACAATTTCCAAATTCTTTTTTAATCCTTGTAATTTGATCCCTTTTTACCAAGAAAAATAATTAACATTGAATTTTCATTCGCAAAATTCCGTTATATTTGAACTGAAAATCAACCCCTCTTGCTCATAGTGCTATTTTTAGTACCTGCGCAGAATAATTATAACTCATAAAACATTTGTTCAATGTAAACATTTTTTTTTTGGAATGTGTAGGAAAACACGTCTACTAACAGGAACAAAAGGGTATTTGGGAATATCTTGCCTACCTACCCTTGCACAACCAGTTTTGCAGGCAGAAACATGATTTTTTGCGCAGGTTTCGTTTTGAGTAGTTTTGTATGCATAAGTCAGTTTATGTGCGATTTTTGAAGTGTAAAGACCTAAAAATTTATTTTGTGCGGCAAATATATAAAAAGTGAAAATAAAATGGATGGTGCAATTTGTAATAAGCCTGTGTGCGCAGAGCACTCGAAGGATCATCCACAATGCCTCAGATGCTGCTAAAATTCATAAAATATATTTTTTACTTTCATTATAATGATTTTCTATAAATAAATAAACAAATTTCCATAAAATAAACTAAATATTTCCATTTATTTCTATATATTTGTATGAATTTTCATAGAACATCAGCTGTTGACGCTAGGTCATTTTCTAGTAACTGGGTTATATTTTCCAAACGGTTGGTCCAAGTTTGACCTGAAATTTCACACCAATATCAATTACATATTTCCAAGCTATGATACGAAGTTTCATCAAGATTGGACCAGCCGCTTGGAAGATATAGCAATATAAAGTGAACTTTGCCATTTATTTCTATATATTTGTATGAATTTTCATACAAGTACCCGGGTACATCAGCAGTCGACGCCATTCCACTAACTTGAATTTGGGCTGTATCGACTGAACTGCTGCTCCAATCTTGATGAAACTTTTCCACATGATGCAAAAGTGTATGGTTGAGGATATCATGAAATTTCAGGTCAATCGGACTAACCGTTTGGAAGATACAGGAAAATTAAAGTTGCAAATGTACCCGTGGGCTCTACGATCGACACAACGGTTAATTAGTATGCTCGTATCATTAGTAAATAAAAAAAAAAACATTCATGAAACTGGTTTATTAAGTTTCACAATCCCGAACAGTTTCATATTTTTGTTCGTTTTTTCAATTCTGATAATCGTGGTACTGTAAAAATCTTCTGTATTGAACTCTACAGTATCCCCTGAAATGTTTCCTTGGCATAAGCTATATGCATAATGATGGACCTGGTTTTGTTTAATGGTGGTGCATATAGGGGTGAATCATCGGGGGATGTAAGGGGGTAATAAAAAAAAATCGAAATGGCCATTTCAGCCCTTGAACAAGACTTTAACCGAGCTTCTTATGATCAATTGTGTTGTGAGTGTTGTGAAATATTTGAACACAAATGATCGAGAACTGGACCAACCAGCTTTATGCCAACTCCGAACGGCTTATGTTCTCAAGAAGCTTTTCATGGCAGTTTTTACTCTCTGAGGTTTGCCATTGTCTGTAGAGAGGTGGCGGCCGAACAGAAAATGTAATTCAATTGAAAAACTTTCTGTGTCAGGTGGGATTTGAACCAGAGTTCTCTGTCGTATGGGCCATACACTCTGCCCACTGCGCCACGGCCGCCACAATCGTATATATAAGAATAACTTTTTCAATTCGGAATCGATATGAAAGTGCAAATGGAAAATATTAAAATGATTTGAAACAAGTCTAGTTTAATGAATCCGCTAAAATTGGAGAAAGTTGTCGTACAAGGCATAAGCAAGGTAGAATTATAATTGTATCATACGTACAAGGTAACATTTTCTTCGTAGATCATATTGGTATTCAAAATAAAAGACCACCTTCCCTCCTGCAATCCAAGCCCCTTGAAATTTAGCGGGTTCATTAAAGTAGACTTAAGCCCAAGAGATGATTAAAAAAATATGCAGACGCAATTAATAAACGTTATTATATTCAACACGAATAAGCTTATTTCAATTAAGAAATCCTCGATATCAAGTCACAATTTTGAAATAATTCCCTTCGAGACCACACAAAAATTAAACCTAATTAAAATTCCTCATTTTACATCACAATTTAACAGAGTTGTCAATCAATACACACCAAGTAATTACGGCACAAACATACACACAAGACAACTTTCTGGTTTGTCCATTTATCAATATGTCAGCAATTGGCATATCTTTAAGACCAAGAAACACTGAAAACAGGCTTAGAAAAAAAGGAGTGAATCACGTACATGCTACCGTATTCAGCACCAGCATCAAAGCCACTATCAGCCACTTGAAACACAACAACAACAGCTAGCAGTTGAATGCAACATGATTAGCATCAAGCACGCACATCTCGAACAAAACTTCGAAAGCTGCTCTCGTGCCGCATTCAACTGCAACTCAGAGTTTCCTTTTGAGACCATTGCAGCACCACCAAGTCGCACGTACTTTTCTCCAATCTCAACGACAGAAGCTCAAAACTCCATGTGTTGTATGGTTTACTCTGACTTATTATTGCAATTAAGCAAAAAGAAAGAAACAACTAAAATGTTGCTGGTACTCAGATGAGTGCGCGTAGCACTAATAAGCCTGATCAGAGAAGTCTTTTAAGCTAACATAACTATCGGCTTGTCATTTTGAGCATATACCGAACCAACTGAACGAACCTACATCATGGTGGTTGTATTCATTCAATGATTTTGGACTTGACACGATCGCGGCTAAAATGTTGCTGCTGCTTCTTCATTTTGTTAATCCTTGTCTTTGGTCTCGGCAACATCCTGCAAGTTTTGCTTAATAACTGTGTGGCAAAGTATAAAAACGTGTTTGCTTTCAGTGCGCAATCGCGCCTCGCCTTAACACAGCATAGCCACCACCACCCAGAAGTGTTCCAACCACTTGGATTGGATGTTTTTTCTTTTAATTCTGCTTTTGAACTGAGTGCGTACTTCTATGGAATGGGGGATTAACTTCGTGCCTCTCTGCTAATTTGTTTACATAATGAGCTTCACTTGTTGGGTTATGTATGAGCGGCAGGATGCTGATCACGAGCCGAATCAATTAAAAAAAAAATCCGTTTTTTTATAAACTGTTCTTCAATGGAAATTCAATTTTGAGCATGTGTTAAACAAAGGCAAGATCTGTTGAGTGCAATATACGCAAATCATAGCATCTTATGTGTTTAACTTGTTTCGAACAATACACTCGCTTAAGTGGACAACTTTTTGTAATTTTTAAAGGAAATATACTATATATGTAAATATAATATACAGGGTGCTCCGCAATTGAGTGCAACTATTTACGGAGCTGAAAGGTTATATCGGGCTGAGCAAAAAATTGTATGGGAGGGGTGGGTCTATTTTCACTTTCATAAGAGCTACAGGGTTAATTAATATTTCACGACTTTGGCTTACGTTATTGTTTCTAGCAGAAAAACTAACTTACATAAAACTTATTTTGATAGCTCATTATAAAGGCAATAAAATCACTTTTCTAACGGCATATCACCAAACCCCACCAACTTAACCCTTACCTAGCTGTGATCGTGTGAAAATAAAATCAATCGGTTGAAACTACCAAATTTCAAGTTTGAGTGCAAGTTCTCAGAATTTTGCGTAATAAATGAAATTTTTTTTTTAGATCAATTTTGTATTCATTAAATTTTCTTTTCAAAGACACCAAAAACATAAATATATCTTAAAAAATAAAAAAGTTGGCTGTACTAAAAAAAGTATACTTATTAGAAAACAATGATAACTGCATAACTAATTGTAATGTCATTATTTATCATTGTTTTCGAATAAGTATAATTTTTTTAGTACAGCCAACTTTTTATTTTTAAAGATATGTTTATGTTTTTGGAGTCATTGAAAAGAAAATTGAATAAATTACAAAATTGATTTAAAAAAAAATTTCATTAATAACTCAAAATTCTGAGAAATTTGCACTCAAAGTTGAAATTTGGTAGTTTCAATCGATTGATTTCATCTTCACATGAGCACAGCTCAGTAACGATTAAGTCGGTTGGGTTTGTTGATATACCCTAAGAAAGATGATATTATTGGCTTTTGCAATGATCTCTCAAAAAAGGTTTTTTGTAAGTTAGTTTTTCTCCTTGAAACAATAAAGTGAATCAAAGTCGTGAATATTAATTAACCCCGTAGCTCCAAAGAATGTGGCAATAGACCCCCTTCTCCCATACAATTTTTGCTCAGCTCAACATAACCTTTCACCTCCGTAAGTAGTTGCACTCAATTGCGGGATACCCTGTATACTATATTAACATTTGAAACTAAAAGCAATAGTACTTACATCCTACCTTCGGAATGTTTTTTGGAATTTTTTTTTCAATAAACATAATTTTTACTTCAAACTTATTGCCTTAGAAGTTACATTTTAAACCTTTCTTCTCTATTACAAATATTATCAAATCGAAAAATAATGTTTATTGAAAATGATATAGTAAGTGAATTCAGTGGTTTATCTATTATACAAAATAGGCGTGGCACATTCGGCAGCCTATGTTACTGCAGGAAACTCAAATAATTGGGAAGTGAATGAATATTTAAAATCCTTACGGTGGTTGCCATGTTTTGCCGAAACAAATAATCGTAAGTATACGTATTACTTTTAATTATAGAAAAGTTTACATATAACAGAATTAATATAGAAAAATTAGCTGAGCAAAACATATGTATATTTAATATAAAATATGAAATTTTCGATAACAGCCATCATTGAAGGTATGTGAAGTGTTGTTAATGAAGTGAAAGTTATAATGAACTTTAAAAATATTCATTGTTGGTGCTTCGAAGGATTCCGCTCAACAGTTTTCCGCTCAGTACACTAAAACCGCTTTAGCGTAATAATTTGCTTTGAGATCAGTTTACTTCCTATATTAGATATTGTGTTGTTTTGCTGGGCTTCTCCTCTTTTTTTCAGGAATGGTTATATTCTTTGATAAAAACTTATTTCCGCTTTGAGGGAAAGACTCCGAAACTGCTCAGTGTACCGACAACCGAAATATTAAATGTGAAATAGCATATATAATGAACATTTTATGTTATAAGTTTAATATTAGATATATAAAAAATATAATGTAATTATATATAAAGACTATTAAACAAACTAATATGAGAGTTAATTCAGCAGCGATGGTACTATAAAAAGTTTTAACTATGCTAGAGAAAAGTAGGAGAATGCTATCACTTAATTTTGTGATTCTAAAAAACAACTCAATATAGCACGCATCTTAAAAAAAGGAAAACAATATATTCAATTCCATTTAGTCATGGCTGGAAGAAAAACATTTCGATCCAACGTTACGTCGATTAATTGTTCAGTTATGAAGTACAAATTAATCGAACGGACGATGTGCAGCAACACTTACATTTCTTTAAAACTGTGGTTTCTTCAAATTCCACCTTAAACTTCCTTAAAGCTGCCTCAAACATTTTTAACTTTAAATTCAACCTTAGCAAGAAAAATCTCTATTTTAGTTTTTTTTAATTATTTCCACTTGCAATAATAAAATATTACAATTTTTAGCTTGTCTGCTAAGAGCGCTGCTTGAATAAAAAAACAAATTGGATAAATATAAAAATAAAACTTGTTTACTAACTTCGGTTTTCGATTTATAATGAAGGGTGGTTAAATTTTAAGGGCCGATGTTGATTTTGAATAAAACACAAATTATTTAGGAAATGATTGACATTTCTTTTTATTATGATAATATTGGTATGATTCAATTATATATGGAACAAAATATCGGCCAAATGGCCGCCGCGACCTCGGCGGCCGGCACATCTCCATCCAATGGTCTAAATTTTCGATGACGCTGAGGCATAAGTGAGGTTCTATGCCGTTAATGCGCCAATTTATCTCATCCTTTAGCTCTTGAATTGTTGTTGGCTATCGACATATACCTTTTCTTTCAAATAACCCCAAAGAAAGAAGTCCAACGGTGTCAAATCACATGATCTTGGCGGCCAATTGACATCGCCCCCACGTAAGATAACACGGCCATTGAATTTGTCGCCCAAAAGAGCCATTGTTTCGTTAGCTGTGTGGCAAGTGGCACCGTCCTGTTGAAACCACATATCGTCCACATCCATATCTTCCAATTCGGACCATAAAAAGTTCATTATCATCTCACGATAGCCAACACCATTCACAGTAACTGCCTGACCGGCCTCATTTTAGAAAAAATACGTCCCGATGATGCCGCCAGCACATAAACCGCACCAAACAGTCCCTCTTTGTGGGTGCATTGGTTTTTCGACAATCACTCTTGGATTATCATTCGCCCAAATGCGGCTATTCTGCTTATCGACGAATCCACTAAAGTGAAAATGTGCCTCATCACTGAAGATGATTTTCTTCGAAAATTGCTCATCCACTGTTGCCATTTCTTGCCACCATTCTGACCATTGACGACGATTGAAATGGTCAAGAGGCTTTAGTTCTTGAGTCTAAATGCAAGTCTTTATGCATAATGTTCATCAACGACGAGAGGTGCAATTGTTGGGCACGACGACGAGTTGAGGTGGACGGCTCTTCGGCCACACTATCGCGAACAGCAGCAATATTTTCTACAGTACGAGCTGTACGAGCATGCACTGGTATTTTCACATCTCCTACAGACCCGGTTTGCTCAGATTTTTGCACGATTTTTCCGATTGTACGCACATTTAGACGATTAAATTGACCGAAAAATCACGAAGTGCACGATATGCATTTTGATTTTAACGTTCATTTTCATAATAAGCCTGAATAACTTTAACGCGTTGCTCGATTGTGTATCTTTCCATGGTTAAAATTGAGTTAGTATGAAATTGAGAAATGTCAAATGAAATGCAGAAAAAAACTTGACGTTTAGGTGTGGCTCACATTCAACATCGACCCTTAAAATTTAACCACCCTTTATTAACTCATAATTTAACCAAAACCTTAAAAAATTATAGCATTTTTTGGATTAAACTATCCAAAATTGATTGCAGAAAATATTTGTTGCTATTTGTTTTCATAAAGCTATTTTGTATAGCTAGACATGAAACCAGGTATATACGTACATGGTGTCCCGCAATTGAGTGCAACTATTTACGGAGGTAAAAATTTTTGTCAAGCTGACAAGCAAAAAATCGTATCGCAATGGAGGGGGGGAGGGGTGGTCTATTACCACATTTGTGATTAAATAATATTTCACGAATTTCATTCATATTATTGTTTCTAGCAGAAAAACTAACTTACAAAACTTATTTTTATAACTCATTGCAAAGGCATTGCAAATCACCTTTCCAACGATATATCAACAAACCCCACCGTCATAACCGTTACCAAGCTGTGCTCCCGTGAAGGTGAAATCAGTCAATCAATTTTGTAACATATTCAATTCTCTTTTCAATGACACCAAAAACATTCACATATCTATAAAATAGAAAAAGTTGGCTGCACAATGAGAAAAAAAGCAATAGTTAAATCACCTAAGTCGGTTTGGTAAAGATAATTGTATGGGAATTATGAACTTATACTTATTAACCTAAGCAATTTATTGTTTAATACATTGCTTTGAAAGCACATACTTCGATACCTTGACAAAAAAAAAATATTTGATTCACCTAAGCCCAAAATCCAAAAATGCAAAATTAAAAAACAACTAGCATGGATGGCTTAAGCATAGTTTTGAGCTATTTACTGCAAAAAAAAAAAAAAAAAAAACACGGCTGCTTCATTAGACACACATTAGACACACAAGGATAGATTTGATAATTTAAATTTTTTTTGTAATAAAATAACTTTTAAATTCAAAAATAACATATAGAAAATTAAAAAACACACGTAAATATTCACACCAGTAAATTTAATTACATTACATTCACAAAAAGAAAAGAAAAAAAGAAAAAAAAATTCTTTGCCCGCCGTACGGAATCAAACCTGGAACTTTTGTTGCCAGTCCACCGCTCTACTCACTGGTCCAAGCAGCCTTGTTGCTACTTGCTGACATAACTGCTATGTTAACAGATGCTGTATTAAGAGAATTCTGTTGATAGCCATACAACTAAAATCTATTAATAGATTATTGTGTTATGCTGCAGCATAGCTTCAGTTGTAATTAATATTGAATCAATCATTCTGCGTAACGAAAGAGCTTGGCTGTAATGCGTGGTGTAGTGACTTCTTAATCGGTGGTATCGGTGGGTGTGGGTTCAAATCTCCACGGCAGGCAAAGGTAACATTTTTATATTTGATATTTAATTTAATTTAATGGTTTTGTTAAAATAAAATGTGTAGTAATGCCGATTTCAGTCGAGCAAAGCAAATCACAGAACAAGAGGTGGCTTCAAAAAAAGGAAAAGAAGAAAAAAAACCAAAACTCGGAAAAAGTTATATTTGATAATTTATTTACAATTTTTTTACAATTTTTTTGTTTTATTTAGAAGCATTTGTACAATAATTTGTACTCAATAATAAACGTTCTTTTATAGTACGACATAAAATAGAATAAAATAAAATAAAATGATTACAACAAAAACTTATATTAAATAATAACAACGTATTAATTAATTAATTACGCATACAGGTTATACATTCATGATTTCAAGTGACAACATACATTAATCAAAATTTAAGCTTAATCATAGACATTATGAAGTGATATAAATTATTCAGAGAAAATGAAGGAAAACAGAAAAGGTACAGTTACTAGAAGTTAAGAAGAAGAAAAGAAAGATAGGATAGATTGTCTAAAAATATTTCTCCTGCTGATCTCTCTTATCCTACGTGGTAGAGCATTCCACAGTCTAATAGCGCTGATGAAAAATAGACAAGACGAATTCAATGAATTGTGCCTAGGGACAATAAGACCATGATTTCTATTCGATACACAGAACTGAAGTTTATTATAAAGGTAAAAAGGTGTTTTTTCATGAATGAGTTTATGCAAAAATATGCAGTTTCGTGCATTGAGGTAAGCTGTTATATCACACCCAAGTATAGCATTGCGAAATCTTGAGAGGTGATCAAATTTACGCAGCCCATAAACATAACGAGTAGCATAGTTGAAAGAAATTTGTAACTTCAAACGAGAGGTTGAGTCAAGTTTACTATAAACTATATCAGAATACGTTATTAAAGGTAAAATAAGTTGTTTTACCAACCTATGCTTAACATTGATAGGAGTTACACTTGACGACATCCTTAAATTACGTAGGACATAATAAACTTTTTGGACTATACTATTGATATGATCTACACAGGATAGAGACGAGTTAATATAGAAACCTAGATTCTTTATTTTTGACACCACTGCTAACTTACTTTCACCAACAAACAGGTCAGGGACATCATGAATACATGTTTTGTTCTTACAGATAGGGAGGACATACGACTTGGAGGCATTCAGTTGGAGTCCATTCCTTATGGCCCACTTATTAATGCTGCTAAGATCATCATTAAGTCTATAGCACAGGTCTTCAAGAAGACAAGTGCTGCGCGAGAAATAAAGTTGGACATCATCAGCATATGCGTGCACAGACGCATGCTTGCAGACACTAAAGATATCATTGATAAAAATAGAAAATAATAGTGGACCAAGTATGGAGCCCTGAGGAACACCACTTAAGACTAATTTATGTTCTGAAATTTTTTGATCAACCTTGACCCGTTGCAACCTATTACATAAATAACTAGACATGAGATTGACAGCACTATCACAGAACCCGAAGAGAAACTTAAGCTTTCGACATAAATACAAGTGGTTAACCTTATCAAAAGCCTTAGTAAAATCAAGTAAGCATAGTAAGGTCATGGACCCAGAATCATATTCAGGTCTAATATCATCGAGTACCTTAACTATTGCAGAAGAGCACCCATGCCCTGCCCGAAAGCCAGACTGAAAAGGAGATAATAATTGTTTTTCAAATAAATATTTACTAATTTGTATAGCCATGAGTTTTTCACATACTTTTGCTAATGGTGACAAAATGCTTATTGGTCTGAAATCATTAGCTCCAGAAGGGTTTTGCTTTTTTGCAATTGGATGAACAATAGCAACTTTCCACAAGTCAGGGAATGATGATGATATAATGCAATGATTAATAATATGTGTTAGCGGGCTTACGATATGAGGTAATAACAACTTAATGAATCTTATAGGAATACCATCTTCAGATATTGCATTCGATTTAATAAGCGACACACATTTACCAACATCCATTTCACTGACCAGATCAAACTTGAATGATTGTTGGACACACTGACTATAAGAAGGCAAATTATCATCAGAAACAGTTGCAGAGTCAACAAAGAAATTATTGAGGATTTCCGGATCAATATGACATTCAGAAGAGCTTGCATTACGTATCCCAAGTTTTTTAATGTTGTTCCATAAAGTTTTGTTTGGAAGAGAGAGTTTAAGTTTATCAGCATAATATTGCGCTTTTGCCTGCCTCGTAATACGAACAGTCTCATTTCTAGCCAACCTAAAAGTTTCCCAATTTTTTAACGTGGGCAGATGTTTCCATTTTTTGTGAAGCTTGTTTCTTTTCTTTATACTATTTAGGACATGCTGAGTAAACCAAGGACACGATACATTTTTAACTCTTAAAGTTCGAAGTGGCACATGTTTTTCGAACAAATATTTAATAGGGGCTACGAGGGAACTAAGTTTAACATTAACATCACTATGATACCAACACTCATTAAATGACATCCAAGACAAATCATAATAAAGAGATGTCAAGTTGAGACGTTTATAATCACGATAATAAAAAGTATTAGATATAACATTACGAGACAAATTTACGTTTAACGAACAAAAAATTAAATCGTGATCCGAGATAAAGGATAGTTGATCAAAAAGTGAAACAACAGATAGGTTCGAAACAATAAAATAATCTAGGAGACTAGGAGTAGTATTCATGCAGAATCGTGTAGGCATAATTTCATTGATAATTGATAGTCCTATTGACGATGTCTTTTCATACAGCAATTGTTTTCCAGGGTCATTTGAAAGTAAATTGATATTGAAATCACCACATACCATCACCAAGTCATAATCTACAAAACAATTATTCAATACAGAAAACAATGGTTCAACAGAAAAACATTTATTTGGATTATACACACAAGACACTAATATTATAGTATACCCATCTGATATACTTATATTCAAAAATTCTATACCAGAACCACTAGATTGGCTAACAACTTTAGTATTAAGACAAGCCTTACAGTAAACTGCAACACCTCCACCTCTTTTCCCAGGGCGATCATTCCTGTATAATTTGTAATTATCAATGCCACATATTGCATCACTTATATCTTTGCATAGCCACGTTTCAGAAATGCAGATAATGTCCACTAAGGAATTTTCAAAGACATACTTAACATAGTCTAATTTAAGCATATTTAAGCTACGAGCATTGAAATGAACAACATTCAAGCCACTGCGTTCTTTGCACAGTACTTGAATTAGCGTTTTATGGTTCTCATCAGCACCAATAGACAAGTGACTAGAGTCTGACACAGAAAGAATAAGAAACTACTGGAGAAAAACACTTAGACAAAAATGACAAGAAATTGAAGGAGTTAAATATTATAAAAAATGAAGAACAAGAAAGAAAAGTGAAAGAGAGGAAGCATAAGAGAATAAAAAATAACAACAGGTAAGGTAGAGATAAAATTATAACAATGCTTAATACTAAAAACTCAGATAAAAAGAATAACAATAACTTAACCAACATATATAACATCTTTGAGATCGTGCATATTGCAGATGAGAACACACTCGGAATTTTTTTCTGTTCTAATGTAGACAGAGCCACGAAATGAAAAAGCATTGTAAATGCGCTTTTGGCGTTTAAAGGCAATTGCCGCTTGTAAAAGTTTGCGGCTCTCTGAATTAAGGCTTTCATGTATGAAAATATTATTTTCCCACTCAAATCCAATAGTTTTGAGATTAACAGCTGATTTAGTTCTCTTACGATATGTCCCAAAAGCTTTGAGCAGTCGATTCCGATCAAACGTAGAGAAACATTTGATGATAACCAGAGAGTTGCCGTTTCTCGTATTAGACTTAACACGAAAAATGTCTCTGATTTGAGGTGGCTGAAAATCAATAAAGAGACATATCCGATTAAAAATTGCCTTTAAATTCTCTTCATTTGAAAACGGTAGCCCAAATAAAACCGCATCCATAGAGAAATCTGGTGTGTTGTTGCTTGAATTTGTTCTGTTATCGTTTTGATATTGAGCGCTTTGCGTCTCCAAATTATCACAACGACTAGTTAGATCCTCTACTTGTTTCTCTATTATCTTGATTTTTTTTTCCATCTCATTGAAATCTATTTTAACTGCACTCACCTCAGCCTCAATTTTAGAGCATATGTATTTATGTATTTGAAATTCAATTTTTTTTTTAAATAATGTATAAATTACCAAATACTTGGTTAATTTATCACCCTTAGGCATTTTTACTTAGGCATTTTAATGAAGTACTTGGGAGGCTGAAAACTGCCAAAGCCATCTTATAAATTATACTAGGTTTTTTTTCAATTCAACATAAGCTTTTTTCTCGGTGTGCTAAAAAAATTATACTTATTAGAAAACAATGATATTATCTACTGCATAACTAATTGTAATGTCATTATTCGTCATTATTTTCTTATAAGTATAATTTTTTAGTACAGCCAACTTTTTCATTTTTAAAGATATGTTTATGTTTGTGGTGACATACGACTTTTTGCTCAGCTCGAGTTTCACCTCCGTAAATAGTTGCGCTCAATTGCGGGACACCTTGTATATGAAGAAAATCAAAAGTCAAATATTAAAGTACTAGTATATAAGCCCGTCCAACGACGGTTTGGAAGTTTAACGCTAAACTGTAATTATGTTTTGCCATTATTACAGTGCTTTTACAACATACTGTTCTGAAAAATGTTCAGCCTAAAAACATGCACATACATAAAAGGCAAGCATGTCACTGATAAGTATTATATGAATTTTCTGTGCATACTTTCAGGCTGATCGCAAAAAATAATTACAGCTTGAGCGATATTGGGTGCAGAGCATTGTGGTTACCTTTAATATATTAGGATATGCAAGGAAGGTCTGAATTTAGACTTTCAAGTCCGTGTTCACTACCATTTAAAAAGTACTTGACCGACTCATTTCAAACTTGCTACACATTTTCTACATATAAAATACCTCCTCCCCCTAACGTTTAAATAAATTTGTGTTTTATATTAAGGGGGTTTCCCACCCACAAACTGGCGCAATATTTCGTGGGAAATAGCAGTTTATACTTTAGATGGCCACCAACAATTTTTAAATGAAAAAAATATTATCATAGAAGTTGGGGGAGGATTTGATGATACTTTGACTAAATTTTAATGGTTTTTGATTTCAGAAAATTTCTTAGAATTGTTATTTTTCTAAGACATTCTGGGACAAGCTCTGTCACCTGATGGTTTTTCAATATTTCCGCATGAAAAAAATTCAGAATATTGTTAAAAGTATAAAAGTACACAATGTACAAAAGTTTTGAATAAATTTGCTCGATCCATACTCTTAAAAAAAAATTCACAAAAAAGTGTTTTTTTTTGCGCTGAAAACTGCTAAATTTGTTACAGTTGACCTACCAGCAAAAAAACCAATTCTGTTCACAGCAAATACGTATATGTCGCTTTACTAAGAAAAATAATCTATTTTTAATTATACTTTGAAAGAGCTTTCTTACTCCCATTTTTAAAAACCGTTGTAATATATGCCATTTTCCAACAGAAAAATTTTACTCAAGAGATTAGATGAAGATAAAGCACATTTATTTAGTAAAATAGATGAAATACCATCATTATCTGCTTTTACTGAAATTATTATATTTAGCATCGCACTAGCAATCTCCTCGTCAGACAAAACAACAGAACCAAGGTTTAAGATTGAGTCTTGATTTAAGGGTAAAACTGATTCGTAGTTATTGTATTGATTCGTAGACTAAAAGTAGTTAGCAAAAAGATTCACCGTATCCCCAATTGAAAAAGAATGAATACCATTGCAGTATGTAGAAGTAGGAATGTAAGAACTGCCTCGCTTTGATTAAGTAAAATGCCAAAATGACTTAGGATCTATTTTTATATTTTTTTCGCATCTTAATATGTACTGTCTGTAAAGAAATTTATTCAAAATATTTTATTCTCTCATGTACTGAATATATAATAAATGATACTGTGATCGTTAGTTAATTTAAATAATTTTATGTTTTTGTAACTTAGATTTTTCAGTTTTTTTAGCCCTATGGTGTACAAAATTTTATAATTGCCAGTAGAAAAACAATGTATCGTGAAATGTTTTCTGGCACTATTACTCCAATAGGATATATGAATATTATGCAAAATATTTCAACTGCTCACTAGAATTCAGAACTCACTAGTTTTTATAAAGAAAGGATCCTTGAAAAGATGATAAAAAACGGATCTTTGAAATTATTGCTTACTTGTGGCAGCGCTGTGAAAAGTAAACTTCGAACCTTGTGTTTTCATCATGCATGCGTAAAACAGTTTTTATATCTGCGTTCCCTTTCAACATTATCGCCCGAGCAACACGCTTCAACAAACATTGCGACGAGGCCATCGCGATAGATTACCTAACAACAACAAGCAGACACCGCGATGCAACATCAAATACATGAATGCAAATAAGCTTCTGAATTTAATACGTAGTTCCTTTGCTTCACTGACGCCTGACTAACTCTGATCCTTGATCTACTTAAGGGATTTTTACGATCATGTCAGGCATGGCCTCCCCGTCGCTTCATGCAGATCAGTTCAGCAGAGTGGACTTAAAATTTGCATCTCGTATTGACTGTTGGCGGTGCAGAGCTGTCATCAATGAGTTCTGCACTGATCCGCTTCTGCTCGTGTGCTATTCCCACATTGATACTTCTTTAGTTATTTTAATTAGGTGGTTAACAAGACTTTTTAATTTCAAGCTGAAAGAATTAATTACTCACTGGGCGGTCCTACATCGACGTTCGTCGGCAAGTAGAGCGCTTAAGTATAACAAGCTGACAGCTTTTAAGAGGTTCAACTTTTATTCTTCGGTCTGTCGTAGTCAATGCAAATTATTCCTTTCGAGCAGTCAAATTTTATCGCACTTTCAAGTTGGGTTGAGGTCGAATAGAGCTGCTGTTCTTTTGGACGAAGATTTATTACCATATATGTAGTAGCAGTTGTTGTTGTGTATGTGTGTTTATGTGTGAGCAGCTTATAATTTATTAATTCCCTGCCAGAATGAAAAAGTCAATTGCCTAGAAATAACTAGTTTTAAAGTAGTTGAAAAGAAACTAATTTAAAATTAGTTTAAAATACATGCAGCATGCGTCAGTTCGGTCACAATTTTGAATGCTATAGCGCGTTTTATTTCGTTTATGATCGTTTGCTGTTCTTTTTGTTTCTGTTTTGCCTTAGCTTCTTTTGTTTTTCTCGATACATATATGTAAGAAATATAAACAGTTAAATTTAAGATCAAACAAAAGACCTAGAATTTGCATTTTCTTTATTTTTACAAGAAAGCAAGTGCAGTGCAGTGCAGTGTTAAGAAAGTGATTAAGTTAAATTCAATTTAAAATAACTGTTTGTGCAATTCTTTAATATAATATAATAAGAGGAGAAATGATCAGTGGCAATAGTAAAAGAAATTTAAAAAGGAAATTTAAGGCACAGAAAGAACTAAACTTATCAATGCTTCAAAAAAATAACATTCAAAATGAAGTGGAAGCAAGTGCCGGTGCATCGCAGCCACCAGAGCTTCAAATTTGTGAAATAATTGAAGACCAAAATGAAGGGACTAGTTATTCGAAATCAGTGCGGGAAAAAATAAAAGAGTGGTTTTTAAACAATGAAATTTCTCATAAATGTTTAGAGGAACTTTTATTAATTTTAAGAGAAGAAAATTTAGATGTTCCATTGAGTGCGTCAGGGCTTATTGGAAAAACTCAGAGTAAGGCTATAGTGAGATGCAATCCTGGCTTTTACTGTCATATTGGTGTAGAATACCAGATAGTCAGAGTTGCAAACGAAATTTCACAATTAGAAGAAATTGTTGCTAATATCAACATTGATGGGCTACCGTTGTTTAAAAGCTCAAGAACTCAGCTATGGCCCATTTTAATGAAAATACTGAACGCAGACAACATTTCAGTTTTTTGTGTTGGCTTGTTCGTAGGAAAAAAAAAACCTGATGATATTAATGAGTTTCTGTACAGTTTAATAGAAGAGCTAAAGCATTTAATAGAAGATGGTATCTTTATTAAAAATCGAATAGTTCCGTTTAGAGTTAGAGCACTCATATGTGATGCTCCAGCAAAAGCGTTTGTATGTGGAATTGTTGGTCATACTTCAAGTCATGGATGCACTAAATGCAATCAAGTTGGAAAGAAAATTAATAATACCCTAACTTATTCTACTGAACTTGGAGAGTTATTATCTGACAGTGACTTTACCTCCAGGAAATTTTTAAATCACCACCAAAAGAAATTTATCAGCAACAAAACTCCTTTTGAGAATATAAGTTTTAATATGATAAGTCAAGTACCACTGGACCCAATGCATCTCATAGATCTTGGGGTCATGAGAAAATTTATTTTAAGAATCCATAACGACAAAAACCATTTCAAATTAAGTAAAGAAAACAAAAAGAATATATCTGATCACTTAGTATCACTTCGACCATATATTCCAAGAGAGTTTGTCCGTAAACCTAGAGGTTTCGATGAATTAGCCAATTGGAAAGCAACAGAGTTCCGTCAGTTTGCATTATACACGGGCTTGGTAGTTTTAAAAAATAATATTCATGACGATGTTTACTACGAATTTCTTCTTCTGCACTGCTCCTACCGTTTGCTATCATGCCCTAACAAATGCAAGCAAAATATTTCCACAGCTCAAATGATGTTGCAGTTGTTCGTCGAAAACTTTGTTGTAATTTTTGGAGAAAATAGCGTGTCGCATAATGTCCACGTACTCTTGCATTTAACGGAATCTGTTAAAGAGTTTGGTGATGTAGCAAAGTTTTCGGGATATGCTTTTGAGAATTATCTTCAAGTGCTAAAAAAATATGTAAGAAAACCTTCAAAAATATTACAGCAAGTCTCCAAGAGAATAGATAATGAGAAAATGATTAATGACGAAAAAGATGTGCACATAAAACACAAAAAACGTGAGATCATTAGTGTTTCGTTACGTGGATATTTCCTAAGTTCCAAATGTCCTGACAACAATTGTTCTGTAATATCTAATACTCCAATCAAAATCACGGGTTTTAAAAAAATTGACAATAATGTGTTCTTGACTGGAAAGAAATATCTTACGATTGAAAGCTTTTTTAATGAACCAACTGACTCTATTACATCTTTAGGCATTTGTCTTGTACATACTGAAAACTTGGGTCCAGAAGAGTACTTTGAATTGGATAAAATAGAATGGAAATTTGTCTCTTTGCCACGAGAAAATCATTTACTGTTGATACCACTGCTTCATTCCTCTTTTTGATTAACTTAATAAAAACATAATTTTCAATATAAGACGCAAAAATTCACAATCTCTTAATTTTTAGTATATAACAAACAAGAACTCATTGCAGAAATTTTTTAAAATCAATATGTCGAATCCATCTAAAATTCAACGGTTAAATCCAACTGCTGAAAACAATTGCTCAAATTGTAAGGATCTGAACTTTATTAAAAAAGAACTAAACGATGTCAAAGGTAAATACACTCGTACACTCGTCCAATAGCTAGCGTATTTCTTTGCGGTTGATTTTGACTAACTTGAAAATATTTTTCTGAAATCAACACCAAATTCTCCTTACGCTAAGTCTTGGACAAATTGTCGTGATTTTTTGTCTAATAATAAGATATCGTAACGTATTTTTTTTTACAGAAGAACTTAAACAACTAAAACAACACAACGAAGCTGTAATGGAGGTGTTGGCGAATCAAACCGTCCTAATAAAATCGTTGGTTCGGCAGCAAACGGATGTGAGTTCCATAAGATCGGATTTTCCGATAGCCAACGAAGACGTTTTCAAAGCCGTCGACAGAAAAATTAACGAAGACAACAGATCTCATTACGTAAGTGCATTTATTATTTATTAAATATTAAAGCGACAGATATACATACATACACTCTCCCAAAACTATTGTTAAAATTACTATTGTTAAAAAATCCGAAAATCTATTCCTGATTAACATGTTAAATTTCATAAATCGTACTTTTTTCCATAGATTGATGCAATGAAGTCCATTATGAGAGGAAACCCAAAAAAAAGACTCCTGTCACTTTTAAACGAGCAAATAATTGTTCAATTCAACATTGATGGTACCCACGGCAAAAAAAGGCTAAAGGACTTTCCAAACTTTTACTCGGCTTTGAAAGGTAAAGATTTTATTAGAAGATTTTATTATTGGCTTATTTATCATTATTTTTTGTTTGTTTCTTTTTTCTCTTTACTAGATGCCTTTGGTACCACAGACGATGCCGATCCGGAAGAAGTCATTCGGAAGGCTTTTCAGGCTGTCAAAAAGCAGCATTTCCACGCGGAGTGTATAAAAAGAAAAGTCACACAACCCAGCACCGAATTATAATAATTTGTTATTATTTTTTTTTATATATGAAAATAAATAAGTGAAAAATAAGTTCCTACTTAAATTACTTTTTATCTACTTGAAAATAAGTACTTTAAAATTAGTTGCTTTGTAAACTACTTTTAAAGTAGTTAAAAACAAAGTATTTTAAAGTTAGTTGCTTTGTAAACTACTTTTAAAGTAGTTGAAAACAAAGTACTCTAAAATTAGTTGCTTTGTAAACTAATTTTAAAGTAGTTAAAAACAAAGTACTTTAAAGTTAGTTGCTTTTAAACTAATTTTAAATTAGTTGAAAACACATGCAGAGTACGACAATTGACTTCCTCCAATGACAACCCCATGTTAAATAAGTCAGTTGGTTACAAGAGAAAAAGTTAGAATTTCAACTAGTTGTACTTGAAAAAAAAGTACTTTAAAATTACTTTAAAATTAGTTTCTTTTCTTGCAGGGTTGTTAAATACTGTCGGTTTATTAAAAGGTTTCTCTGTCTTCTTCTTTTAATTTTGTTTTCTTTGCCTGCGTCAACAGGTCTCTTTATAAAGTCTCAAAGTTGGCTATCAATTTTTAAGTTAAGTTCTTTAGTTTATACTGCATATGAGTCCTTCTTTTTATGCTCTTTTCTACCTATATGTATGTCTGCATTTATGAATTCTTGACTTTTATCCGCTTGTTGGTTGTTATGGTTGTTCTGGGGTCTCCTGTTGTGGTCTTCGTATTCGTTGATAAGCTGGCGCCTGCTCTTTCATTGCATTTTTGTTTTTTTGTTTGTGTTTTTTTTTTATAAATATATGGCTTTAATAGGCGTCAAGCATTGCAGTCTAATTTTGTATAGTTTTAATTTATAACCGGCAGTTGCTTTGGTTGGTATTGGTTCATATAACGGTAGGTGGTAGGATATTTCAGCGGTTTTAAGTCGTAATGTACGTATTTTTGCTATCTATTTACTCTTTATTATACTTTTCAAACTTGAAATAATTAATGACGTACTAAGGATGAGTATAATTATCTTAATAACTCTGTTAGAATACTACTGTAGTTAGCAGCTGTTAATAATTTTCGCTTAAATTTATAACTTTATTTACTTTTAAGTATGGTTAAATGTAGTCACTCCTAAAAATTTACATTTGTTATTGAGTTTCAATGCCCAGCTAGCACGGATTTGGATTTGTTATAAAAATATGTTATTAATTTGCCAAAACACTAAAAAACATGGACAAAATGGCATTCATAGTGATATTTCATAGAGTACACACATTAAACAATTTTTGTGATATGAGGTGCTATTTGTCATATCACAAGTAAGTCAAGCACTGATTTGGAAATAGCACCTGCTGCAATATTAACGAGTGCAAAGTTATATCTAAAATGTATTTATTTTTAGTTCTGCAAATTTCCATTATGAACAAATACAACACTCTTTACATAATTCACATGTAGCGCAAAGGCTGAAATTTAATCATGGATCGTTTTCGCACCAAATATACTATAAATGATAATACGCAAAAACGTCGTATAGTGCGCATCGAAGAAACATTTGCTGTTGTAGAGTGTAGAATTAAGGAGGATCCAAATGAGTCGCCATCACAGCAATTGGAGCTGTGTGCCCTTCCACTTTATAAAAGAATAAGCTTCCAATGTTGGTGCAAGAATTAAAGAGGAATGACCACTGCGCCATATGTTCGGTCAATGGGCTGAAAACCAATTGGAAGTCAACCCACTATTTCATAGCATTATTCTGTTCAGTGATGAGCGAAATTGCAGCATTTAGAATTCAGAACATTCACTAGAAACTCTAGGGCACCATTACAGCCACAAAAAATCACTGCTCGGTGCGCTCTATGGGCCGATGGAACCATTGGTACTTACTTCTTTAAAAATAATGCGAGCCTTATAAAGCCATGATTAACATTTATTTCGTAGTCGAATTGAATGGACATTTTATTGAAGACATGTCTTCCAACAGGACTACGTCGCGGGTGCGGACAAAAGTCAAAAAATATTTTTTGTTGAATTTTAAAATAAAACAAAGTATAGAGAGATTACAGACAAGAATCTTACACACAGGGCAAAATGCTCGAACCTGATCCAGTTTCTTTTTATCTAACGACTTTGGTTAGGAAAGTCAACCACATCGTATTAACCGATTATAGACAGAACCATGTTCCCGTTGAGCTAGAATGATGAAAGTTTCCAAAAATATTTAGTTTGGTCTAATTTAGAAAAAAAGTTACAGTTTTACAAAAATGTAAAAATCAAGTTGCCACCTCGAACGATCTTATACAAGCAATGTTGAGAATTCTGCGCCAACATTGATCACAAGAATTTCCACAAAACAACAAAAAATATACAAAAACTTATTTTATTAAAGACCAGCGTTGTGTCAACCCGCGGGAGCCACGTATGTCAGTCAAACTTCATAAAAATTCACAAAACTTAAATATAAAGCCTAAGAAAGACGATCGTGGAAGAATAATATTTTACTTTTTTTTTTTTTTAGATTTTTCAGAGGTTTAAAATTAAAGATAAAAAAAAGGGAACATTCCCAAATTTTCCCAAGCTTGTAAAAATGTAAGTAAACGTAATTGTTCAGCCTTGAGCGAAAACAGGTCGATTAGATAAATTTATAATATAATATAAATTATAATACAAAAATTTTTATATACATTCTTTTTGGAGATTATGACCTCCAGGTTAAGAAAAGTATACCGTTGCGTACACGCAACAGTGGACAGAAATGGGTTAACCTGATCCACGTTACTTTCGCTTTTATAGCGGAAAAAACAAAGTAGGCTTAAAGGGAAAACTGGTTCAAATTTGATAAAGATTACCGCATTTTTCGATTGAATTTAACCACAAAAACAGGTTTAACTCACTTGAATGGTATATGGTAATCTTAACATGACGAATCAGGAAAAACATTAGACCTGACAATTGGTTAAATTTACCTGACTTCATTCGGTTCAACCACAAAAACGATTTATGTTGGCAAATTTTGACCTGAAATTTTGTTAAAATTTGGTTAAATTTACCAGATTTTTTTTCTGGGTGTATTATTTTGAGTTTTAAAGGAGTTTACGATATATTTTCAGCTGTATATATGCCACGCCCCCTAATATGGCTCAGAAATTTTTCACTTGTCACAGTTTAATACTCTAGATTTCAAAACAGATCGTAAATTTCAGTATCGTGAATATGCAATATTCTTTATACACATATATCATATCATAGCGTCAATTTTTTTTTTTTAAGTCGAAGGAAGAAAACATCTGTTATATCAAAAATAGAGATCCAACGGATATCCGGCAACTATCTGGTTGATTTAACAGCAAATTTTAACTCAATAACAGGTATCTGGCCGGCCGGATTTTTTCTTAAAATTATTTTATTCAAATAAATCCTTGTAATGCAAATAATAATTTAATAAGTACCTACTTATTATGGCGACTTTGATTTAGAGATAAAAAATTTGAGTAAAAATTGCTATTCATACAAAAAATCATAGAAGACATTTAAAAATTGTAATGCCAAATTTCAGGTGTGAAGAGGCGAACGCTTGTATGAAAAAATCAGGGCTGTTTTCAAGAAACGGTCAAGCCTCAGTCATGCTTGTCAGGTCTGAGTTCTTGCCTGATCAGACATGACATTTTCTGCTGGGTATATAAGCTTAAAGCTTAGAAAATCGTTAAATTAGTAAAATTATTGAAATTAAGGCCGGTAATACATTTAGAGGAGAGTAAAGAAGAGTGATATTGAAGTGATGGTTTTTATTAAAATAAATTTGCTGAGAGTTTAAAAATTGTAAAATTTTTTAATATATGCAATTATGTTTAAAAAAACGTTATTTTTTTCAAAAACAAAGATGGCTCTGGCTACAACGATTGCTGTAAAAGACCTCTTTTCGCAATGCGAAAAGAGCTTCTAGGTTGACCCGAAAAAAAAATATAAAAATTTTAAAACGTAATGAAAATATCTCTTATCTGAATGTGACTGAATTTTAAAAAAGTCTATTTTATAAATGTATAGGTAGTTGGAATAAAAAAATTTAATTTTTTTCATATTTTTGGAAATTTTGAATAAAACAATTTTAAAAGGCTATTTTAAATATCAGTTTCATTCAGATTGGTTAAAAAATTATTTAAAAATATCCTTTCAAATATTGTAAGGATCGCTCAAATAGTTTTTGAGCTAGGTTGTCCGCAGTTTTGAGAAAAACGACTTTAAAGTTATACGAAACAAATAATACGAAGACGTTAGAGTTCAAAACTTAATTAAATCACTATATTGTACACACAAAATAATTATTGTTAACATTCTTTGGAATTTTCCCCTTCTCAAATATACTGGCTTGAGCAGATAAGTTATATGATATCGAGGGCCTATATTCATTTTCCTCTATCTGCAAAAGTACAAGTTTTCAGGAGAGCGAAAAAACCGTTTCATCTTTATATTTAACAATTTTTGAAAAATCGATCTTCTACAATATTGTTTAAAGGTGTCCACAGACTACTGTGCATACAGTTTTTTTTTAAATTTTTGCGCTAGTTTAGCTGCTATGGCAAATAGTGGCTTATGTCCAGAAAAAAAAATTTCTATAAATGCAGATAGAGGTATTGGTATAGTAGTAAAAAACGCCATTTTTTGTAAGAAATCAACAGTTAAAGCTTTGCTGTTTTTATTGTAGATGTTTTTTTTCAACAATTTTCGTATATATCATAAAAAAAACAAAGGCTAAAAGTCAAAGGAACTGATATTTTTACATGGGAGTCTCAAGTAAAGTTATTAAAAATTATGATATTCGGTTGGAATTGCAGCTTCAAGTTCCTGTAGGTATTTCCACTTGTTCGATGCGATTGAAAATTGAGTTGTATGCAACTGGACAGGTGTCGTATGTGTTTTGTTTTTAAAATCAATCAGTCTCAACACAGAACATATAACAACCACAAATTTTGAAGCTCATTTTCATAAATTTCACATTCTTGGTAACAACTGCATTCAAAGGATACCCGGAAAACAAAGGAAACGAGTTTAGCTAACAAAATCGAAAATCCTTCGGAAAATCCTTTATTATTTACATGGAGTCCATTAAAGACCATCTAAAATAAGAGCTGCACCAAACTCTAAAACATGTGTGCTAGTGTAACTGAAAATTATTTGTATCAACATTAGAAAATGTTTCAAAATAAAAATATCTTCACAAAGTTTTTCAAAACTACTTGTTTTTAATGCAGATAGAGGAAATTAATATAGGCCCTCGACATAATAAAATAGCAGCTGTAGTAACTTGATTTTTATATTATATCGAACTCACGCGCTGGTCGCTTTTCAAGCTTATAACTTTCTTAATATTCAAGATATCTTTATAAAGTTTTTTCCAACAAATTTTTGAAATGTTTTAGTCACTTGAAATGAAAAAAAAATTCGATTCGGGGATGCCTCGAAAAGTATTGCCGGTCTTAATGATCAAAATTAAGAAGAGGTAGATTATGGTGAGTAAAAACTAAATTTTTAGCGTTCGAAGACAAACGATTTTTTTAGTGACAACATGACAAATATACAAACTGGCAAATAATAAAATCAAAACAGTCAGCTGTTTTAATATGAAGGATTTCAGTGTTGCCAGGTTGAAGTTTTTAACTCTTTCAAAATTTGGAACCATGACACAATCATAAGGTAGGCTCTGCTTGGAGAGGAACTAGAAAAAAGGGTAGCTATACGTCAAAGTTACTATTGCCAATAGCATTTGACGCTTAAGGCTCTCACAGCTTTGTTGTTGGAAAACTTGTCTTTTGAGCAGCTATTTTAAAATTACCCTATCTTAAGATTGTGTCATGGTTTGTGTCACGCTGAACAAAAAGGAGTAAAAATTCTTTAGATTTTATTATTTTAGCAAATATTTTTATTATGTAAAAGGTGTTTTCAACTTTATTTGCCATAAAAAAATGGCAGCACTCAATCCGTATATTATAGCTTGTCGAATTAGAAATATTTTGAACTGGTGACAACGAGGCAATGGACCTACTATCCGACAGTCGGATATTCGGCTATCCAGCCTTTTATCTCGCCGAATATCTGGTATCCGGCAAAATCACTATCCATTGCATCTCTAATCAAAAACAGACTGCATAACCTAAAAAAAAAAACACAAAAATAAGTTTCTTAAAATACTAAAACAAATTTTTTTTTTTATTGTTTTGAGTCTCTTGCAAATATTATGCGACTCTTAAATGCTAGATGGTAAACGCAATGATGGAAATATGTTAAATGACAGAAAAATTTTCGGCATTCAAATTATAAGAGAAATATTCGATTCAAGGCTATTTCTATAGCAAGTATTTTTTTTTTTTTTTTTTAATAGAAAGACAATAAGAAATTCATTTGGAACAAGTCCTGTCCATATTTTTCGTACAATCTTGAATTTTACTTTTTTTTAATGTTTTTATTTTAATTAATTTTATAAACATATTTTTTTAATAAGGTGCTGTTCAAAAATTACGTAACATTTTGAGTGGAGTGGGGGTTGAACAATTGTGACACAGTGTGACGTGGGGGGAGGTCGGTCGTGCGTTATCTCACAAAAACAATTTTTTAATTCAGTTCTCAAAATTTTTCATTTTATTTAGATATAATTTTTATGTTAATATTGCTTTCATTTTTTATCAAAAAAAAAAAATCAGACACACCTGATAAAACAAATGGAATCACAGTCCGAAAAAGACAGCTAAAACTATGTTTAAGTCGAGCAGTCGAGCAGAGATATAAAAAGCATTTGAAGCACCTTCAACAAGTGTAGCAGCTTCAAAAAACAGTTTTTTTACTAAACTGAAGTGTGAATTCTTACTCTAAAGCAGTCATCGAAAATAGCTGTTATAACTTCACGTTCAAAGCGAACATCACAGAGTTATAAAAAAACTGAAACAAAGAACAATTTTCACAATTGTCGAACATCCACGTTATAACGTATCGCCACTTGTTGGTGTTCCTGTTAACGTCAGAAAAGCTTTCATTTGTCTTCTTATGGTGAAATTTTTCATAAAATTGTTGGTTAAACTCGATAGAACAACGTGAAATTTCCATGAATTTTCCATAATAATAAAACTTATAATAAATCTAACGTGTTCTATGCTTTCTTCATAACAAACTGCTAAATTATAAAAAATAACCCCAAAAAATGAAAAGGGCGATGGTAAAGACTTTGTGACGAAAAGTGATATAAGGGGAGGTAAAAATTGGCCAAAACATGTTACGTAATTTATGAACAGCCCCTAAGATAGCATAAACATTCCAGTAAAATTTAAATTAAGCATTGCGTAACATCTTTACCATACATATATATGTAAATAAAAACATTCAAACTAAATAGAATAATAATAATACATTTAGAAATCAATGCAGCATTAATTTTCTTTTAGAATAAGTTGAAAACTTACGCCACATAAACTTTTCCTGATTGAAAACTTTTCCAAAATTAATTTGCTTAAGTGTGCCGTTATAAATATAATCTTCGCTTTGAAAAACTTTCCCAATCACATTTTCGTCACAAAAAAAAAAAAAAAAAAAATATAACAATATTCTTCAACTGGCTACTCAAATCTATTCATTTTCTATTCATTTTTCAATTTATCTAAATCAAGTTGAAGCGCATATTTAAATTTAAAAGGTCACCATAGACCCAGGCCAAGTGCTGTTTTCGTACCTGCCTGCCTGCCTGCCTTAAATATGTCTTCCACCTTGCCACCATATTTTATAAGTTATCCTAAATAATTCATGCTAAAAGCTTTTAACATTATGTGCTGCTCCGCTTAAGTTCTTTTCCGGCCAAAAGATCCCATTGGAATAGCTAAAGACTTGCGGCAACGTCTCCAGGCATAAATTCACACAAAGAATAAAAAAAAAAAAAAATCTTTCGTCATGCTACACAGTATGACAGGGTTGTTGGGGGTTGTATTGCTTGGCTGTCTACCTATAGATTGGCTTGTGAAAAAATATTTGTAAGTAAATGGATTGCACACAAGCAGATGATTTCATATAGATTTTTGAAACATGAAATAAAATGCTATAAAATTATGTTTATTTGTGTTGGTGTAGGTGTGTGTGCGTGTTTGAGCACCATGGTTTTTTGTAGGCATAAAACCGGAACCCTGCCTTTTCTTGTTGTTGTTAGTTATATGTGGTAATGGTAAGAAAAATCATGCCTCTTTACATGTATGGAGCTTATGTGGTGCTATAAGTGGATTTTTATTGTAATTGATATTGAGCAAAATATTGATATGTGGTGTGCATACGCAACTTAAAGTCTATGTTTAATGTTAAGAAAAAAGAGCTCGCATTTTTTGGCAAGATTTTTTTTTTTATACATCATGGAGTTATTTGAAGTGATATTTACGACTTTTGCAGTCTAATAAACTTTCAAAAAACATTATTTTTATGGGCATGCAAAGGGTTAAATTTGCAAATTGGTGTACATTTCTTGGGGAGAGTGAAATTTACAACCTTGTTGGTGAACCCCAATAAAATATTTGATTTGTCAGTTTTGCACTTGAGTTATAGAAATGTAAAAATAAAAAAATTACATATTTAAATCTTTAAATATGGTAGCCCCGAAATTGTTCAGTTTGTTAGTAAGGTCGTAATATTCCGAAACTATTTTTGTGTCCACAAAAGTCATCAGAAAATTAAACATTAAATTGAATGTAAAAACTGAAATACTTAATAAAAATGATATTAACAGTTGATTGATATTAAATATAGGTTGGAAATCCTAGAATAAAATTAAATACAAACAAAGAACTACAAAACTTTTAAATTTTGATTGAATTGTATGCATTTTAATAAATAACAGATAACAGTTAAAGTTCTGAAAACTCTACATCAAACCAAATATTAATCTTAAAAATCAATGGCCTTTAGTAATAGAAACGTAAAAACTCACTTCTAAACTCAAATTTAGTTAG
This sequence comes from Coremacera marginata, assembly GCA_914767935.1. Classification (NCBI taxonomy): domain Eukaryota; kingdom Metazoa; phylum Arthropoda; class Insecta; order Diptera; family Sciomyzidae; genus Coremacera; species Coremacera marginata. Next base: position 175,138,002 of record OU612043.1, on the reverse strand, counting down.
GTGATTTTAAACTGATAAAACAAATCTAACAAAAGTCGACTTTAGTGCTTCTACTGTGCACTGATATTAAAGTTTATCTCTGAACGTACCCTTTGTTCGATTTGCTTTTAACAGCTGTTTTTATTATTAGCTTATTATTTTTAAATGCATAAAGCAAAATAAATGGAAGCCGTTTTAAGGCGGTCTTCTTATTCAAAACCCGTTTTTTGGACCCTTTTTAAAAAAATTCTTATTTGAAAACGCAAAGAATAATTGAAAACTTTTTTTATTTATTGTATTACAAAAGGTTCAAAGTAAATAAAAAATTTTTTTTGCTTCGATACGTGGGCTGTTCAAAAAGTAATGAGACTTCAAAGTTGGTGGTGAAAAAAAAGGTGTCGTCACGGCGGCCACGATTCCGGGTCTCCGGAGCGTCTGAAATGAAAAAAAAAACGGGGTTTTAATCAGTATAGATGTAATTCTCGGGTGAACCTCAAGCTTCATTTTGTGATTTTTTTTGACAAAATGGCGGCCATTCAAAAAAAAAATTTCAATTTCGGGTTTTTTTTTTTGTAGTTTAGTGTAAAAAAAAATAGTAAAAAATTTTTTAAAATTATGGTCGAGGTTCACCCGAGAATGGTGACAATTCTGCGTCGATTCCATTTTGTTTCATGAAAATCGGTTCAGTTGAACTGTAGATATCATGGCCGCCAGTTCGAAAAACGTGGGTTCGAGATAAACGCGTTTAAAGTTTGAAGTAATTTTTTTTGGAAAAAAAAAAAAAAATCAAAAATGTTTAAATGCAGTTTTAAAGAGCTGACAATTTTTACTTACAAATATTAGTCGGCGATGCCAGCTCCATACAGGCCACCTTCCTCTTTTTCGTAGAAACTGCTTTCTGCTGCCCTCTCTGCTCTGCGAGCCGTTCTGCCAGCTTTTGATGATGCCGCAGCTCGAGTCTCTGATCGGTTCAATCTGTCTTCATTGCGAGATAGTGCGTATTCGTATGCGTTTTTGCCAATCGCAATACCCATCAAACCCATAATTTTAAGTATGGGTATAAAACCGTCGTTGAAGAGGCACGTTGCAATGAAATTGGCCACTTCGATGGTGCGTGCGCCTGAGTTGATGTGTTTGGGCGAAAGTGACCAAAGAACAGAATTGTAGGTCTCATTGGAATTCTGAGTTTCAGATCCAAGGCATCTTTCAAGTAAATTATCTGCCGACAGCGCTTCGTAAGCTGGTTTTATTACCTCCATCACCTTCTTGTCCATCAGACCTTGCTTCACAAAAAAAACTGTATCTTCTAAAGTATTTCGAATTTCTAAAAATCCTTTTAGGGGCATATTCACAACTACCCAAGCTATAAATAAATGCAAAAAAAAAAAGTTGAAAAAAAAGTTGCTCAATGAGAAGACCCCCTTAAAAGTAATTTTCTTCTTTTGTCTGCTTTAGCTATCGTTTGTTTACTTATTTTTATTTATAGAAACGTGAAAGCGATCGAAATTGGACGTGGGAGGAAAAGGAAGTCCTCAAATATATAATCGCTCCATACATCGATGTTGTTGACTCAAAAATTAACAACACCCAAATGATTACAAAAAAAAAAAAAAACTTGCGCTTGGAAATGCATAAACGAGGAAATGAAAAGTAATGGACTATGTTTACCAATTCCAAAATTAAAGACACAGTGACATCCACTGTAACTGGTGGCGGAAAGTAGCCTCAACAACCCGATGAGCTCGATTATGCCATACAGGAATTATTGTCGATGGATTTTGAAGAAGACGATGCTCCCTCCATTCGATAGTGATGTTCACTCTAGAAAGTCGTAAAAGTGCAGGAGTCATTGCAGGCAGGGAATGTCGTGATAGAGGCAGTAGTGTCGGCGGTGCAGTTGCCAAAAAAACCGCCGAAAAATGTGTTGCAAGTGGCAGTAGTGCCGGTGGTGTGGGTGCCAGAAAAAATAGCCACAAAAAATTCAACATTACTGCCAATGACGTTTTAAAAGCTAGGCTAGATTCAATTGAAAACCGACAATGAAAGGGAGTTGTTTAAGCTGAGAAAATAAATTAAATTAAAGAAATTAGATGTAATAGAGCCAGAATAAAAAAAGAAAATCAAAAGAACTGAAAGTGCAAATCATTTGGGTGTTGTTGAGTTTAGAGTCAACAACATCAACGAATGAAATGATTTTTTTTTTTTTTTTGGGCTTCCTTAATTGAATTAAATGAAATAAGGAAAAGAAAAAGAGTACAAGTAGAAATAAGCATTAAAATAAGAAAGATTTAAAAATAAATTTAATAGAGAAATCAAAATCACTCAATTTACCTACATATTAAAAATTAATAATAATTAATTTTATATAAAAATGTTTGCTTTTGTTCATTGTTAAGTACTAATAATAAAATAAAAAAAAATTATTGAAACAAGAATTTATTTATAAAAACTATTTATTTTCACTTACGGACCTCTTCTGGAAAATTTACAATAGTAAACCACTATTTTTCATATTTTTGTGTGTTTGTTGTTATTGTTTTATTTCAAACAACATTTGAAGCTCAAGAATAATAAATTTTGATAAGAATTGTCAGCTGCTTTTCATATATTGACATTTTCATTGACAAATTTAGTTTTTTGAGCTTCAAATTTTGTTTTGAAATCAAAAACTTGCAAAAAAAAACATAGGAATATGACAAATACTGGTTTACTATTGTAAATTTTCAAGAATAGGTCCGTTAGTGTTTCAAAAATGTGTAGCTATAAGCCAGTGGTGATCGCAACATGTTTTCCCCATAACACGCGGGTGTCGTGCGTTTTTGTGCACGAAGTAGCAATCGGCTTGTTGTGTTCGTACAATTCGTAAGTTTGTTTTTTCTTTGCTTTGATCGTTCATGCGGTGAGGGTGTAGGTCGCTGTTTTATTTATGAACTAGCTGAATACCCGGTGTTACTCGGGAGTTAATATAAATACTTTTTCAACACATTCGTCGATTTGAAAAACTTTTCACTAACTTTAGAAGGGATGTTGTATGCATTTTTGAAACCGGTAATTTCAGTGTAATGAGCGAATTTGTAGCTTCAACATCCCGAAGATTAAGAGAAAAAGTCGGGAAAATCTTGGGTTTTGTGTGCGTGCCAATAGCTTCTAAACACATATATTCAAATTTTATATTTTATAGCGGACCCCGATGCACTTCGTTGCAGCCAACCAAAAAAATAGACATGAAATATTCTGGATTTTTTTATGAAATGAATGCATGTATTTCAAAATTATTAATGTCAATCCAAAACATTTGTATATACAATATTTTTCGTTTGCCCATTCGATGCGAGCACAAACAATTTGGAGTTCCAACTCTTGAGCAGGCCACGTATAGCTGTCCATGTGAAAAGCACGGCTCCTCCAAATGTAATCCGCATATTTGAAGCGTTTGTCCTTGCGCCTTATTGATGGACAGTGGAATACGTGGTATGAGCACAATTTCACCTTTCACTGTTCCGGTCAAAATAGTGGCTTCAATTAAGTTCGGCATCAATTTTTTTATTGCCAATCTTGTGGCTTCAATTAAGTTCGGCATCAATTTTTTTATTGCCAATCTTGTGCCATTGCACAGTTTTGGTGTATTTAAATTCCGCAGTAAAATAATTGATGAGCCAACCTTTAAATTCAAACAATGCGGTGGCTTACCAGGTGGTTCCAATGAATTCAAAAATTCAATTGGATAATTCACTGCATCATCTGCATTCATTGCGTTATCAACAGATTTATATGATGTCACTGGACCTGCAAAATTTCTTCAATCTGATAATTGATTGCATTGACGTGTACATTTTTTGGTGCCAGTATTGCGCGTTCACTCAACCAATTGTGATTCCCGTAATTTTGAACAATATTTGGAAACACACTTTCAATCAACTCTTCTGTTGATTGCAGAATGGTACTAAAATTTTTCGGCAATGTAATCAATCCATTTGTATTATCGACTCAAGCTTTGCTATTTCCAATATCTAACAATTGCTTCAAGAACCGATCTGCAGATTGGTCGTTGTGCAACTGAACACGCATATTTATGTTCAATGTCAATTTTTGCACATGTCGTCACAGAAGACTTTAAACATGCGTTGATCTCATCCGCCGGTGTTGATCGTGGAACCACAGGCAATATCTAACGAAAATCGCCTGACAATAATATCAATGCACCACCACAAATTTCTTGATTCTGACGTAGATCTTGCATTGCACGGTGTAATGCTTCCAGCGATTTTTTATGCGTCATTGTACATTTATCCAATAGAATAACTGCTACTTGTAAAATATAAAATTTGAATATACACGTTTAGAAGCTATCGGCACGCACACACAAACCAAGATTTTCCTGACTTTTTCTCTTAATCTTCGGATGTTGAAGCTACAATTTCGTTCATTACACCGAAACTACCGGTTTCAAAAATGCATACAACATCCTTTCTAAAGTTAGTGAAGAGTTTTTCAAATCGACGAATGCGTTGAAAAAGTGTCTATATCAGCTCCCGAGTAACACCGGGTATTCAGCTAGTTATTAATACTTACCAATATTTATGAAACTCAAAAAATCACTTGTAATAAAATTCCAATTGAAAGCAGCGAATGTATGACCGGCTGTATTAGAATCCAAGAGTGAAAGAAAGTGATTGGCGGGGAATGTGGCAGGTTCATCTGTTTGACATATGTATGCTGTCAATCAAATGAATGTGTGTATATATGAGTTTATATATTAGTTTGGATCGATTTTTTTCGTTAGGTCGGACTGAAAATCAAATTTTTTTTTTTAAATGTTGAATATTTTCCTCCTCCTCCCTCCTCCTCACTTCTCCCTGCACCTTTCCTAAAAATTTTATGGCAATCGGTCGAGCCGTTCTTGAGTTATGGAGTGACAATTAAAATATACACTTCTTTTTACAGCCATGGACACTAAATTAGCACAAAATATTTTTTTACAAAGGCAAATGAACATAATTTTATTATTTCACTCCAATTAACAAAAAGTTTTATCATAAAAACATAAGATTAGTGTACTTCATCAAAAACAAATAAAATTGTATCCAACTCTCCAGTCGTCTGCCCGCGGAAGCCATCATTTAATTGAATGCGAAATTTTAGCTGGACACTAAAATAGCACAAATTAAAATTTCTAAAATAAAAAATAAAATATTTTAGTACTTAATCAAAATGTGTGGCTTTCTGCAGCAAACCAGTCCTTTACAATTTTAGAGGTATGTTTGGGATCATTGTCCTGCATGAATGTAAACGATATTGGCATGTGTTCAAATGCATAAGGTTCCATTTCGTTCTGGAGAATATTCAAATACTGATGTCGGTCCATTTTTCCATTTATTTTCACAATCGGACCCACACCACACCATGAAAATGATCCCCACACCATAATGCTACCTCCGCCGTGCTTAACCGTCTTTTGCGTGTAGCGTGGGTTTAGTGCCTGTCGTTTAGGGCGATGCACTATTACTCTACCATCTGGTCCCATTCTGTTTACCTTAGTTTCATCACTCCAAAGTATTTTTTCCAGAATGGGAGGTCTTTTGATCTATGGGTTCGAGCAAATACTAAACGCTTCGCAATATTTTTTTTTGAGAGGAGTGGCTTCTTTCGGCTGGCGCGTCCAAAAAGCTGTGCATCATTTAGACGTCTTCGGACAAGCCTGTCTGACAAATTCAAATTAAATTCAGCGTTAATTTCGTTGGCAATATCGCGTGATGATGCGAACGGGTCCTTCTTTGACTTTCGGACTATAGCTCTATCCACAGCGTCTGTTGTTTTTTTCACACTTGGTTCCTTTTTTTTGCTGTCTGTTATAACATTTTTGTTTGTTTCAATTGAATTAAGTACATTAAATACTAATTTTCGTGATCGGCGTAGAGTTTCCGCAATTTTAGATGGCTTTTTGCCATCAGTAATCATATTATATATAATGCGCTTTTCCTCGGGCGTACAATCTTTTCCCTGCCCCATTTTTATGAAAAATAACGTTAAATTACTCAAAAATTAAAATAAAAGTTACTTAGAAATCAAAACACGCCCTAAAAAATTAATTACGTCCGTTTTACACACTTTGTGCTAATTTACTGTCCAGAAAAAAAACTGACAATTGCACATTTCAGTGAACAGATAAAGAATAATGAAAAATAACGGTAAAAAATTTTTGTGTATAAGAAGATCGGAGATCAGCTGTCACAGTACATACCAAAATAATTGGCCTCCTAGTGAAAAAATTTAAAATAATGTTCATCAAAACTTGGCAGCATTTTTGTGCTAATTTAGCGTCCGTGGCTGTATATATATAGATTAAATTTTTTGCAATGTTTACGGAAATTAGTGTGTACAATTTTTATTTTCGGTAAATTTTTATTGTGATTCACAAACCAACGAACTTGGGAACCTCCTCCTTTTTGAAGTCGGTTAAAAAAAAAAACAACATTAAACCATTCTATTTCTTCATCATTTTGATCTTTTCTATGTTAAAAAATCGAAAAGCAAATTCAAATATAAAAATAAAACTTTATATTGACAATACAACACTCGACAATATTTCCTTGCACCAAATGTTGTGAGAGCTTTTAACAACTTCTTGTTTCAGTGTAAGGCTGTGCACTCGGAAAGCTCTCTTTTTTTGTTGTTTGAACCGTGCGTTGATCCCCACTGCTATAAACATTCTTCTAAACTGCCTTCCTCTTTGCTCGTTATGTTCTTCTGTACTGTTAAAGTTGCCATTTGTTTGCTCTTCTAGTGCTATGGTAAACAAATTTTAATTGCTATCAAGCCATAAGCAAGAAAAACAATGGCAAAATCTTAGTTTATTATACCATAAATTATTATATAATTTTATTAATGATCATTCATTTTGTGATAGGTTGTAAGACTCAAACTTCCCCCTGTGTGCGCCTTAGTAAGAATAAGATACTCTTTAGAAAAGCGGCGTTGATTACACGCAAAGGAATTTTTCGTTTGCCGCATCTGAAAAATTCGCCAACTATACTTCGATTGCAAGCTGTAGTTGCCTCTAACGAATATTCAGTTGTCTTTAACGAAAAATATCTGAAAAATCTGTGGTTATAAGTCATAACAGCCTAACTCAAAATATCGTATATACGGGATGTTTTATTTCCCTTACATCGTCTGTTTCGCTTAAGCTAACGGAACAATCGTACACAGAACTTGTAGATACGAAGATAGTTAACGGAACAATCGAACATGGAACTTGTAGATACATGATTGCCCCTTCATTTTGCACAAATACCAGAACGGTTTTTTACGAAAATTTTAGTTAGGCTGTTATGACTTGTGACCACAGAAATAACAAAACGCAATGCATCGTAATGCGTTATACTTCTCGTAAAAATAGCATTGCGCTAGCTATTGTGAATATGAACCGTGCGCAAAAATATATTGGCTTTGGCGCGCTGGGGGAGTATTGAACTCCTAACCGGGAGGTCACCGGTACTATTTTTTTTTATAATTAAATTTTTATTTTTTCGAACCCCCCCCCCCCCCCCCCGAACCCCGACCGCGCCTATGTCTGGTATACTGTGCGCTCTGCTTGGCAAAAGTTTAACATTTGTCATCAACAGGAACTCATTTTGCCAGTGTTGCAGCATTTTTTGAAAGGCAAAAGTATAACATTTGTCTTTAACGAAAGCCGACAACAACGAATACCTTATTTGACTTGAAATCATTAAATAAAATCAGCGTTGAGTTTTAATATGCATTTTTATTGTTTTTTCAGCAAAAAAATCTTTTTTAGTTAAAAATGTTCGTTTATGCGAAAAGAATTTCGTTTTCTATAAACGAAGTTTTAAGTTGCATCAAACAAATTCTTCATCAGCCACAATTGAAAAATCGTACGCGCTTATGACAAACGAAATTCATTTCCTACAACTAAATAACCCGTTTCCTGCAACTGTTTCCATTTTTCGTAACTGTTGGAACGTTTGCAAAAAACGGCTTCAAGTCTTTGCTACTTTTAAGATTTGAAATTTTTTCAAATAGTTTGGTGCCAAAGATCAAACCTAACCGGAATGGAGATTATTTCTGTTTCTTACTTTTTATCCGCGAAATGAAGTAATATTAAGTATTAAGTAATATTAAGCAATAGCTTGCAAATTTTAAATTTAAAGCAAATTTGTATTCAAACACTGGCCTAACCTATATAAATAGAAAATTAATCGAAATTTTCACATATCCCTAATGTATTAAACGGCACCAAAAAACAATATTTGTATTTACAATATAAAATAGCATTCCACAAGTATTCAAGAAAAATCCAAATCCATAAAATTAAAAAGTAAAAAACACGCTCACAATAACCGTCGCATTGGAGCCCGTCAACGATATGAGATACTCTTAAAATGTGTTTGCCACAGAGGCGCCAAAAATTGTTCGACGCGAAGGCTATTAAGATAACACCAATAAAAGGAATTAAGGAAAAAACAATAAAAAATTATATGCTTTTAAAGGCAACAAATTGGACCTACTTAACCTTTTTAAAGATCACAGTTTTGTGTTTTTCAAAACCCACAAATCGAACTGAAACTGCATTATTATAGGGGATACCAAGCGAATGGTATCAAAAACACTTTAAATAAAGAAATAACTTCGACTAATATTAAGGACTCAATTTGAGCTTCATATTTTATAAAAATTTGTATAATTATCCGCAGCTTGAAAGCTTAATATAATTAAATTCACTTGGCAAGCAAAACAACAAAGTTAAATTTAATTAAAATTATTTAATCAATTTAAAAATAATAAATGTTTATATAATATATTTGGCAAGTTGTTGTTGTTAATGCTAAAACCATGAATGTGACTCAATGCTGCATTATCGCTTGCATGGTTCAATTTAGAACCTCTGCACAGTGTTTTGAGCCCATATAAACAAGGGACAAAAATAGAAGAATTTGTCTGATTTCTATAAGACATTTCACATTAGTTAATTTAAAATCGCTAAATTCAAAAATGTTACAGATTTTATGTAGGCCAAATTATTATTTCACGAATTACGTTTAAAAATAGATTTTTCGATACACCATTAACATTTTACATTTTATAGATGACCTATAATTAACGTTCGTATCTGTACTGTTTTTCGCAGTATTGTGCTGTTTTTTAGACTCAAAAACTGCGTACTGCCTTTTTTCAAAAATACTGTTTATACTGATTTTGTACTGTTTTTTGTTTTGAGAAAAAATACAAAGCTTCAGACAGAACAATGTCAACCCGTAACAAGCGGGAAACCATATTCAAGGTAGAACCATGATGTTATTATAAGGTAGCATACAGAAACTCTCCACTCCGGCTGCTAATGTACAAAATATCATTATCACTTTTTTCATCGAAAAAAATTTTTACTTTTTTTTTAATTTGTAATTTGAAATGTACTGGTTTTTTTTAAATTGCTTTTTTAAAAGTTTTGGAATAAATGTACTGTTTTTGGTAGAAAAAAAGATACGAGCCTTACGTATAATACAATGAAAACAATAAATCTATGATATAATAAACAATAAAAACAATTCCACTGAACACGATTTCGAATTATCCAAAACAAAAATTGTGGAAATATAGAACAACTCTTCACAAAAATCACTGCCAACTTTCAGGCTGCCTACTTTCACATATTATTTCAGCTGCATGTCGGTTATAAAAATTATACAACTTTTATAATTATTCTTGGTTTTGTTAACCTTTTGTGACAACACTAATAAAATTGACAAGAGTCTTTCTAGGTTTTGTTGTTTTTAAAAACTTTAAAATACGAAAAAGCTTAAGTTTAAAAATCTCTAATTTCTTTATTAATAAAGATATAAGCGTAATTCTTTCGACTTTGGGACAATTTTATTGGACAAATTTTATTATTTATAACAATTTTTTAAAATTTATTTTTGTAAATTAATTTCGACCTCTTTTCATAAGTCTTATGTTTTATGGTCTTATAACTCAAATAATTTTTCAATTATTAATTAAAAGTTATATTATCGAGCTCAAGGTCTATGTTGCTTTATGAACAGAACAACCAACAAGAACAACAATACCCTTATATAGAGTAGTAATCACACAGCAGACTAGACAGACTATTTCATTCGCCTCTACACCAACTCATCAGTGGCCTTGTATGATTGCAATGATCCACTACTAGTGGCCGGCAGAGCCTTGCCGTTGATAATATGATTATTTGTGTGCTTACACACACAATCTTAGTTTTCAAACAAAAAAACTGCATGTCGTCATAGTTCATTATCAAGAAACTGCTGAAACTAAGACCGACTGCGAAAATAGAAGAACAACAACTAACCTCAACATGCTCTTGAGTAGTAAAAAGTTTTTCGAAAAAAGAGCTTGCTTTTCACCAAATAAGTATGCATCTAAAATTAGAAGAACTTTAAGCTGCTTATATCATTTGTATACGTACAATGCAATTAAAAGTAATTTACTTGTAGCATTGACGTAACAAATAAATATAAACAGCTTAGTGGATCACTGCAATCATACAAGGCTACTTGATGAGTTGATGTAGCTGCCAACGAAACAGTCTGCATAGTCTGCTGTGTGATTACTACTCTGTATAAGGGTATTTTTGTTGTTGTTGTTTGTTTTCTTCAGAAAGCAACATAGACCTTGAGCTCGAAAATAGAACTATCTTAATTAATAATAATTGAAAAATTATTAGAGTTTACAGACCACATTAAAAAAATTTTTTTAAAATTTCAAACTGTATTTATTATAATTTTGTATTATTCAACGCACTGTGCGCTGCTTCCTTCGGTTAGAGTCGGCCATCGATTTTGTTCTCAGTCAAGCATGCTGTTATCTCAGTTTTTTTTTTTTTTTTGAAGAAATGAAATGAGGCAAGGAATTTAAAAGGTCCGTCAATTATTGTCACAATCGCTGGTACAAGTAGCACGCCTGCGCACAAGAGTCTGTCTCGCAGACCAGCGCCAGCGTCATTAGCATGCAAGAGGCGCTGACTTTTGTCAAGTCTGTCTGTCCTTTAGTTGGTCAGACAGTCACGCAGATAGTTCACATAATAAGAACAGAAAAAGTCAACATATACGGAAATATATCTTTAAATATTTACTAGCAAAAATAGCCTTTTTACAGCATCGTCAATGAACACTCGAAATTGTGTCGCGTGTGATAAAATACAACTATGTACGTTGTTGATCAACAAGGCTGCCAGCTACACTTAAAAAAAAAAAACATTCATCTGGCTACAACTAATTATGACTTGAGCTACTTAAGACAAGAAAACCGCCTAATTGATTTAACAGCAGGTAGCTTAGACAAACCTTTAAGGCGTTTAAAAAAAATCAGCTAATTGTTGTGCTACCTTTTCTATTCCGGAAGTAAATATCGTATACTTCTGCTTGTTATCCTTTTGTAATTTATTGCCTTCATAATAGCTCGGCACAAAAAAACAAAAAAATTGAAAAGAGGGAACGTTTTTAATACAATATGCCTTAAAGTGAACTTAATTGGTTTCGAATTGTTGCCGTTGGCATACTTGACAGGTTATTTATTCATTTTTAAAGATATGCGTCAGGTTCCCTTACCGTTTTTACTCTTGCACTTTAAATGTACAATAGTTTTTTTTCGTTGTTGTTGTTTTTTCAGCGGCATTTCCCATCACACGACGCATTGGCCACCCATACCAGAATCGCACTCCACCGAAACGAAAAAAGCCACGCACCTCATTTACACGCATTCAAGTCGCCGAATTGGAGAAAAGATTTCACAAACAAAAATATTTAGCATCGGCGGAACGGGCTGCACTGGCGCGTGGTCTCAAAATGACCGATGCGCAGGTAAAGACATGGTTTCAAAATCGCAGAACGAAATGGCGGTAAGTTTTAAATTTTGATATTTTAAAATACAAAACCAATTTAGGTAGAGTAGTATAATATATTGATTTTCGAATTATAAATATTGGCTTTATTTTAAGTATTAATAATAATAACAGGTGTGTTTTTTTGTCATCGCTCTATACACTTAACCAAAAAAAAAAGCTCATAGCCGCTTAACTTTTCGTTTAACATTTTTCTTCTGAACTTGGCAGCATTGCGAGTAACTTGTCCTTTTTTTATCAGAAAAAAATCTGTTGTTTTTTCCACTGGGGAAAAAAACTGGAATCTAGGAGAGGTCTTCTCTTTCATTCCAGGCAACCGACAAATTTTGTTTACGGTTCGAAGCTGAAAACAATTCTGTACACAGACAGAAAGCAGGCTTTTAACAAAAAACTGAAAAAAATGCTGCCTATAGCCTTACCAAACATAAAATTAAGTGTATCATACCATGAACAAGACAATGAATAACAGAAAACAAGATGGCGGAATTTCCAAAATTTGACTGCGAAATGTCCGTAATGTAGCATGCAGCATAGCGTATACTTTTTTTTCTAGATTTGACATAAACATGGCTGTTTTCCAAAAAGTGCTACCAATAAATTTCGTAAACTATCATATTCCTGATCTGGCAATACTGTTTTTATCGGCGACGGATGTAATTATCCTGTCCTGTATTACTTGTAGCTAAGCAATTTTTTGTATGAAAAATGTTGTCAAGCGAGTATAGCGATGCCAAAAAAAAGAACGCACCTAATAAAACATTAACATCGTAAACATCGTTTGACAGGAGCAACGATACTTGGATTACAACTCTAAAATAATGCCTCAGTACGTTCGGAAAAATTCTAAATTAATTGTTAAAATGTTATTTTTGAACATTTTACTATTTAAATAAAACTCATTGTTTATAATTCACGATTGACTACAGAATCGTTAAAAATTGACATCAGAATTGTAAGATATTTCTATAAAGTCTGTAGAATAGGAATAGTTATGTAATAGTTATATAATAATTTAATAATAGCTATTGCAGCCTCCAGACACTGTATATATATATTTATTTCATAACCTTTAGGTTTAGAATTTTCCATTTTTTTACCATTCTATTAACGACTGCAACCACAACGATAGCATACAAGTTTTCGTTTTATTTTTACGTTCGGATTCGTAGTTTCAGTGCTCGTTAGAAATACATATTGCAAATATGTAACTGTACTACGGCATCGTTCGCTGGCTGATCAGCTGTTATCGTTGTTTGATTCTGTTCGAATTACGAATTTCAAAAACACGAACGAAAAAAAAACACTGTTTTGAACGAAACGATTGATCGGATAGAAATACAAAATGAAGCCATAAGAATTTTAGAATTGAACGTGGAAAAATGTTGTTTCTGAGCATATTCGAACTACAAAATTCAAGATCGAAGCTATAAGTTATATAAATACATTAGCAACCAACCTTTTAATCATATTGATATCGTTATTCTCTTCTATTATTCGATATATGTTCATATTCGGAGTTCATATTCGGAAAAATTATAAACTATATTTTGACTACAACTCTACTTAGAATAGAATCTTTATTCGCGTCAGGAGACTTCCTGCTTATATTTAACATTTATTTCGATAACATCGATTTGATTAGGTAAAATTTTATCTTCTTTAACTATTATTCTTTTTTAAACATAAGAACTTGAGTTTCACCAAAGACCTGTCCTTTTGTTAAAACTGATACTAGCCTTGTAAGTTTTTGCTTAAATGTTCTGACATTCAAATCTTAGCGATTAGCATTATCGCTGCAACAATTCTTCATTTGATGTAACCTAGTGTATCTAAGCCTCTCACTTTTTCATCTTTCCCATGGCTACAACAATTTGATTTTTTTATGGACGAAAACGAAGTAATATGTTGGCACTATCGTCCATGTTCTGTTATAAAATCAATTTAAGTCTTCAATTTTATCTTCAGTCAATCAATTTAAAATTTAATATATGAGACATTTGATCTTTTTTTCAGTGTAACTTTACGCTTAAAATTTTTTGACGTTTCAATATAATAAACCAAGCCAGTCTTATAGATCAAACTTTGTTAGTTAATTTTTTTTTACATCAATTTAAAAGTGATTATTTTCTTTCTATTTCTTACACATCATCAATATTAAAAAAAAAAAAAAATATATATATTTTAAAGTGTCCAATTTAAATAGGTACATTTTTTAAAAGTGTGAATAGAGAATTATATTTTTAGTATCTGTACTTTTTTACTCAATATTAATAGTAAAACGTGGACTATTTTGCCTTTCGTAAATTAAGATTTTGTACCGGAGTGACCAGAGATCTGCAACGACTCAAGTTTTTGTGACTTGTAGTTACTCATGTAAAACCAAGTAGTAGTGCGTAAACATCAAACAACAACCACCACTACTACTTGAAGCACTCTTGCCACAGAAAGTAACACAAAGTTTAATGTTTGATGATGCTGGGCAGAAGGAATTCAGCTCATCGCACGTCAAAGTACGACCAAGTCAAGGTTGATTAATACAGGTTAAGTCACTTGAGAGAAGCTCGGTCGAACTGTTAGAATGAATGAAAAGAAATAAAAAAAATCTGAATCTGTACAATTTTTAGAAGCATTTTAACAGCTACTTTGACAGTTCGAGCAAAGGTGAAAAAAGAGTGCTTTTCTCTCAAGTGACTTAACCTATATTAATGAACCTTGGACCAAGTACTCTTCAATATCAAACCAGTTGTTGGGAATCATGCCAAATACTTATAGCTCAAGCAAAAGTCCCACAGGTCATTGGGAACGCTTGCGTATTTTTGTATGAAAACACGTTGGTTGTTTCTGAACTTACGCTCAATTCTTCTATTCTCTTTTCTGCTAGAAGAGTAGAAGGATTACCACCAAATTGTTTTTAATGAAAAAAAAAAAAGAAAATTACTTACTTTTACTTTAGATGCGCTAAACAATTTGTTTATGGAACTCTGCGGTGTGCTTTAAGCCTTGGACTAAGAAATAAAAGAACACACCTTGTATAGAAAGTCAACGTCTCCGAGAAATTATTAAAATATATCAATTAATAGTAGTTTGATCGCTTCAAAAAATTATATAAAACAAAAGTGTTGACCTTCATTTCTTATCGTATTGTATATCGTTACCACATAATTAAGAACCTACAAATTATATAATAACAACATAAATCAAACAACAATTTTTTTACATTTGCCAAAGTGGCAATCCTGAAAAAGTGCTGTTCATTCGCTCTCGAACATGTGCATACTCTTTTGTACGCAACTTGTTGGTAGCACGTCAAGATCATCCCGACCATGATACAATGATAAGGTAGGGCCGCTGCGCTGAGTGCTCTCACGCGTCAACGAAGAGTGGATAATGAGAAGCAACATATATGTCAAAACCACGAATTTCGTAGAAATTGCAAATGAAGAAAATATTTTATGTTTCCAAGTTGCAAACAGTGTGTTCGCGGGTGTTAAACTTGTGCTAATTTGAGTGAAAATATTATAAAAAAGTGTAATAAAAACTATAAAATGTGAAAGAAGTCTTAAAATTGCAAAAAAACCTGTAACAGTTTTAACCTAAAAACAACTGCGAAACGTGAGCATAAAGAAATTCGCGATGAACAGCTGATCTTGACATCAATGTAGCTTTATTCTGCTTTCTACTCCATTTCTCTCCGTGATGACCTTACCTTATAATTCTGCCATGATCCCGACTACGTACGACGGCGAGTCAGAATTTGAAGCATACTTAAAATATTGATATTAAGTTGAGTGTTAGAAGTATAGCAACATTTTTGAAGAGTATTAATGAGTAGTACTCTACGAAATGATGCGCATAAACTTGAGTCTACTTTGTTTATAACTACTTTCTGCAGATCTCTGGTGTTGACAGCCTTACACAGAAGGATCGACACATAAAACAATTTGTTTTGACTTTTTTATCATCACACGGACTAAACTATAAAATTTAGTTACTTAAAATTTACTTATTTATTAATTTCATCAATCAGAGAACAATACCTCTTACAGACTACTATGGACAATATTAAACATTAATGACAATGAACGAGAATTTAGTAGAAGAAAGATTATACATTGCAAGCATTGAATCGATTACATGTATTAATGAAATGCAATAATTGGCACATAAATAAAATTACCAGTAACAAATAAAATAAACGTATCCGATGCAATAAGCTTACAAAGAATGAGACTAAAATGAATTTTCGAGATACGTCGAAAAGACGGCTGACAGTTAGCATTGCTAGGTACCTAACACATAAATTTTGGAGAATATTAATTTTGAATCGAGTTCTTGAGATTGAGTCAAATATGTCAATTGACTTCAATAGTGCAGCACGTAATAGGCTCATTTCGAGCATATTCCGATCTGTGAAAAGGAACGCGAAAGATAAACTCACTACGAACGTATCGTTGCGGGGTAAAAAATCTAGCATACCAAGTAGAGTAAGACATCGGATATGATGAAGCACCAGGTCATGGATAAAAATGACGGATTAAGATAGATATCAATTTAGGCACATCTGTTAGCGTAGGGTGGAGGCTGATGCAGGTTCCAGTTGAGCTTAAATATAACATATCTTGTAAACTTGTTTGGACTTTTTCAATTCGCAGAGTTAGGGTGAGAGAAGTTGGGTTCCATAAGACTGAGCTGTATTCTTGATGGGGACGAACTAGTGAGGAAAACAAAGATTTGAGGGTGTAGGCATCATTAAGTCCTCTGAGTTCTTTATTAGGAAGGCAAGCATCGAGTTGGATTTATTAATGATGAGATTGATATGGTCATTAAAGTTATGACGAGGGCCTAGTAGAATCCGTAAAATTTCTTAAAAATCTGCTGAAATTAAAGAAAGTGTTGAAGTTTTCCACATGAATTTTGATATTTAATGTAGAACATAATTATAATATTTGACAAAACCAAATGAAAATCACTCCTAACTCCCATACAAATTGACTTTATTTTATAGGTAAAATCTCTTAAAAATTCACAAAAAAATTAAAATAAATGTCTTGAAATTTTGCACATAAGCTTTGATATTTAATATAAATCATTTCTATGATATTTGGCAAAATCGGATGAAAACGACGCCTACTTCCCACACAAAGTGGCTTTATTTTAAACTAAAATCTCTTAAAACTCCATACAAATTTAGTAATGTCTTGAAATTTTGCACATTTGATTTATAATATGAACCACCTCAATGATATCCCATACAAAGTAAATATATAAAACTGAATGTCATAGTGTCTGTCATGGTTAAAGACTTTGAATATACTTCAATATGGCCACTGGGAGGTATTTTAGCTTCGGTACTCTGCCGAAGCTCCATTCTTTACTAGTAACCCTACAGTGTAAGACTAATCAGCAGTAAATCAGGGGTATTTTTTATACTAGTTCAAAACAAACTAGTTCACATTTTGTCACATTTTACTAGGTAATAGTTGAAACCTTACTAGTTTATTGCAAATCACAATGAAACATTTTTTTTCAGATGATGTATAAAAACGCAGCCAATCATACAAAAGATGAAACTGGTTGAACTTGTTGAAATATTGGAATAATATGGCTACTTATGAACTAATTGAAACCTGACTGTTTGTCAACCACCCAGAAAAGGTTAAACTATAAATTAGTTTAAATTTAGGAACATATGATTTGTTTGCAAGTAGTCACAACAAACTAGAATTAAACTAACTTTAATATATTAGTTGTAAACTAGTTTTCAACTGTTCAGAATAGGTCAATTGATATTTCCTATGACATCGCCATGTTAAAAATACCAGTTAGGTATATGAAAAAAAGACGAACTTGAACTAGTACTGCTCAGTTTTTAACTAGTATGCAGACTGGGTTTAAACTAGTTGGTTACTCTGCAGAGAATCTATTATAATAACTACTAATGTTGCCAACACGTCAAAAGTCGGCATAACCAGATTGTTAAAAAAAAATTATAAAAATCTCTTTGTATCTTAGTTCGGTTGAAACAATCCTAACTAAAAACGACGATCAAAAGATGTATACAACTTGCATTCCGGAACGTTGTTTAAGGGCTGTTCATGAATTATGTAACAGGTTTTTGACCAATTTTACCCCAACACCCCCCGTTCCCTCTTCCCCTCTCCCCTATGACCCTTCGTCCCAAAGTCACTTTTGTTATCATAAATTTCTTGATACTTTGAAAATTTAAAAAAACTTACTATGAAACTCTTTGAATACTTCACCAATCTGTTTTATTCTAACAATATATTCTTCATTCTTTAAAAATATCATCATATATTTACGTGCAGATAAAGTACATACATAATGTGCGGCGATAATAATACTACTCCCCACAACTCAATCTGCCGCCGCTGTCAGCCAAAACAATTTGATGCCATCACATTTTTCTGTCTTTTCCCCCGCTTTTTTACGTTTTAAATGCCGTGTCGACAACTCTCTACTATTTTGGCTTAAATTTACTTTATATTTTAAATATTCTAGCAAATTTTTTTTCTTTCTAACTTTTTTAAGAGCACTGGTATTGTTTTTCACACCCTTAACGTATGTTTGGGAAATAGAGAAAATAAAAGCAACAATATAAAAAATTCATGAATGCATTAAATGTACACGAATAAAGCGGCGTTTATTTTTGTAGTTTTAACTTAAAAATGTTTTGTTATAGCGAACAATAGAGGGGGGAAAATAACATCACGTTATTGCTATAAGAAGGAAATGTTTGACTAAGAGGGGAAATAAATGAATGCTTTTTGGATGGTTTTTTTTTTCAACCCTCATTTTTATGACTTCAAATTCAAAATGGCTAAAAAGCCACAGCGGTACTTAAAAATGGAATAGAAAAGGAAAAACAAATTACTCCCAAACATGGCTGCTTAATACATAAATTTTAAGGTTGGAAAAACTTTTGCCTGGCATTAAAAAATACTCCACATAGTCAACAAACGAATTAAGATTAAGACTGATTAATTTAATGGCTATAATTAAAGCTTTAGTATCGGAATCTAAATAACTGCTGGTCACTCTATTAGCACATTTATAAAGGATATAACAACCTAGTCCTGAGCTGAAATTATGAAATGTGGTTTGCTAAATTAAATCATACCAACTAATGGGAGATTATTATATGATATATAATCATATATATCATATATATCCTATATCAGTATAGGACAAACTAAAATATATATTCAATATAAAGAAAGTACAAATATAAATGAAATAGAAAAATATACCTCATGAAAATAGCATACCTTTTGCAGGCTAAGATATGTGTGTGTGTGGGCGTTACTAATAATAGAAATGATTTTGTTATGTCACTCATTTAATTTTGAGCGCGGCATGTCACGTAGATCTACAAAATTCCGCAACTGATTTATTATTTGCATTAAAATTTTGTCCTAGCATGCTTACGCCCATATCCATAGGTATATTACGGTTAACAGTCCTTCCATAGATAACATGTTATTTCTGAAATATATGTTTTGCTTAAGTGAAATAGTCTTTATAACATTAGAAAAAAATTGGAAAGTTTATCTGTAATTGTATCTGTGTAAGCATCAGTAATATTATTAACATTAGTATCAGTGTCAATAGCAGAATGGTATTGTAAAGGGTGATTTTTTAAGAGCTTGATAACTTTTTTTTTAAAAAAAACGCATAAAATTTGCAAAATCTCATCGGTTCTTTATTTGAAACGTTAGATTGGTCCATGACATTTACTTTTTGAAGATAATTTCATTTAAATGTTGACCGCGGCTGCGTCTTAGGTGGTCCATTCGGAAAGTCCAATTTTGGGCAACTTTTTCGAGCGATGAGGCTCATTTCTGGTTGAATGGCTACGTAAATAAGCAAAATTGCCGCATTTGGAGTGAAGAGCAACCAGAAGCCGTTCAAGAACTGGCCATGCATCCCGAAAAATGCACTGTTTGGTGTGGTTTGTACGCTGGTGGAATCATTGGACCGTATTTTTTCAAAGATGCTGTTGGACGCAACGTTACGGTGAATGGCGATCGCTATCGTTCGATGCTAACAAACTTTTTGTTGCCAAAAATGGAAGAACTGAACTTGGTTGACATGTGGTTTCAACAAGATGGCGCTACATGCCACACAGCTCGCGATTCTATGGCCATTTTGAGGGAAAACTTCGGAGAACAATTAATCTCAAGAAATGGACCGGTAAGTTGGCCACCAAGATCATGCGATTTGACGCCTTTAGACTATTTTTTGTGGGGCTACGTCAAGTCTAAAGTCTACAGAAATAAGCCAGCAACTATTCCAGCTTTGGAAGACAACATTTCCGAAGAAATTCGGGCTATTCCGGCCGAAATGCTCGAAAAAGTTGCCCAAAATTGGACTTT
The DNA here is from genome assembly GCA_914767935.1 of Coremacera marginata. Taxonomy (NCBI): domain Eukaryota; kingdom Metazoa; phylum Arthropoda; class Insecta; order Diptera; family Sciomyzidae; genus Coremacera; species Coremacera marginata. The sequence continues at coordinate 175,117,734 of OU612043.1, read as the reverse complement.
CCGAATGGACCACCTAAGACGCAGCCGCGGTCAACATTTAAATGAAATTATCTTCAAAAAGTAAATGTCATGGACCAATCTAACGTTTCAAATAAAGAACCGATGAGATTTTGCAAATTTTATGCGTTTTTTTTAAAAAAAAAGTTATCAAGCTCTTAAAAAATCACCCTTTATATGTACCAGCATTTCTATTTTTTTTTTTTTTTCTGTGGGAAACCGATGTCGGTAACTTTTGTATACAAAAACATCTCCTCTTCTGTTCTCATAGATCCCCAGAACAACTATTTATTATTTTTTCAACACACAGACAAAATACATTTTTGCTAACGTATCACAAGTTTTTTCCTATTTTATTTTCCAATGAATGAAATACATGAAATCTTCATGTCGTTCATGGTTGTTTTATTCACTTGGCTTTCGTAAGTTAGGTAGCATGTCGTGAACATGTGAATATCACATATTCCGAACCTTTTTTGTCTTTGCTTCACTCTGGGTAGTATGAGGACTAATCGTTACCAAAACAATAGATCTAAAGCTGTAGCCATCATGCCTTATTAAAAATGTACTTATTTACATAGGTGGCGCTTACAACCGTTAGTCAGTTTTGGCCTGGTGCAAGAATTTGCGCCAGCCATTTCTATTTTGCGCTTGCTGGCGCCAATTTGAAACTACAAGTTTCGTTAGGTTGTCCTCCACTTGGTCCTTCCAACGTAGACGCAGTCGTCCTCTCTTCTGCGTTGACCGCCGAATCGAATATTTTCTTCGCTGGAGCGTCACCTTCTATCCGCTCAACATGACCTAGCCAACGAAGCCACTTGATTTTTATGCGCTTAATGCATGGCACACATTGATGACGGCAACAGATTTGCTACACGACAAAAAAGAGAAATGTAGTCATACCGATGGCTACTTGATTATTTTGAAAGCGATGCAACAAAAAGCTTTCTCACACGCAAAGCCAAATAATTAAATGAACAAAGCTTTTGACTTGCTGTCTAATCAATGTATAAAGAGCAATATTTGTCGCCTATCAAAATAGAAATAATTCTATACCGACGACATTAACAATAACTACAATGTCGTTGAGACATATTTACCATGCCCACCTCCATAAGAAATACATGTAAAACAAACTTGACAGATGGCGTAACGTCGTTGCCGTCGTTAATGTGTTCCATGCATAACTATGTCGATGTCGGCGATTAGCTCATACAGCTCATCGTTCCATCGTATTCGGTACTCGCCATTGACACAGATTGGTCCGTAGATCTTACGAAGGATCTTTCTCTCAAAAGCTCCCAAAGTCTTTTCATCAGAGCTGCTCAATGTCCAGGTTTGTGCTGCATATAATAGGACGGGCATGATTAGTGACTTATATAGCGGGATTTTCGTTCGTCGAGAGAGGGCTCTGCTTCTCAATTGCCTACTGAGCCCAAAGTAACATCTGTTGGCAAGAGTTATCCTTTGTTTTATCTCTCTACTGATATCGTTGGTGGAGTTAATGCTGGATTCCAGATTGAAGAAGTCCTTCACAACCTCGAAGGTGGTGTTGTCAACAGTGACGTGGGTGCCAAGACGCTGGGACTGTTTGTTTATTGACCCCAAATTTTTCGTCTTATCTGCGTTCACTGCAAGACTCATGTGTCTCGACTCTTCTTCTTATTTGGAGAATGCTGCACTGATTTTGCGTGTATTATGGCCAATGATATCAATATCATCAGCATACGCTAGCAGCATAACTTTCTTAGGAGAGGGAGATGTTCTACCGGACTTGAACTGATTCTTCCCGATTTTATTAGAAACCTGGGTTGTTTTGCTCTCAACACAAATGAGTTTAACCATGGCTCCTTTTTTTTATAAGCTTTTGTGTATTTGTCCTTTTCGTGAAGCACCCCTCCATTCGAGCCACCAGATTATGGAAAGCTCCTTTTTTTCCTTTCACTGCAGTCGTGTTTTATTTCATGTAGTTGCCTTGCATTGTCCGCAAATATTCCAAATGAGATAATGATCAAATAATATTCTAATTAACCTGATGGCTCTACATGCGTTTGGTCTATTGGCTGACTATAGCTAATTGAAAGACTTTTGACTATATATGAGAGAAATATAATAAAGGCGAGATTCTTTTAGGTAATCGAATGTTTATTGCCTTGTCCGCAAATATTCCGAACGAGATAATGATCACATAACATTCTAATTAACCTGATGGCTTTACATGCATTTAGTCTACTAACGAAGTCTAGAAAACTTAGAGAAATATAGTAAGGACGAGCTTTCTGCGATTGTCAAAAAAAGTCAACTAGTGCTTCTAGGTGCTCGAATGTTTATTTGTATGTTGTAATAACGCGAACGTAATATTCAGTATAGCACCTGAAATGACTATCATCGATGCGGTTTTATGATCGCCAACATTGATTTTGACCGTCTTCCTTTTTTTCGGCTTCTGATAGGCGAGGCCTACAGTTTTAATCGAATAAATTATGCATATTCATGCTGATGGTTTCGTGGGTTATTATTTCTAGCTCATTCAAATGTTGTCTTTAATGATCTTAGTTTCTTTATATTTGTTGCTTAAGTATGCCATGGAACAAGATAGATTCCACAAGATTGGCTCAACATGGAGCCCTGTAGAAAACTACCTGTTATCACATTCTTCTAGTTTTTCGCTTCGCTGTCGTAGTGGAGAATGTTTTACTAAAATTCACGGGCCAGTTAACTGTTCAAGCATTAAACATTGACAATATGTATGAGTTCTATTTAAACATATGACCACCTCCATCCTGTTGGCGAAAGTTCACTCTTTTGACGATATTTCCGATGACGTCTTGGCATAATTGCGGTGTTTCGTCAGTGGCTTCTTTGATTTCTTTCTTAAGCTGTGAAATGGTCTGCGAATCATTGGTGTACTCTTTATATTTCAAAATATTCCAAAAAACCTTACTAAACAGTGGCACGTTGTGAATGTAAGGCTTGTTCTTGAATCACTCGTTAATTTTCAGACATCCAAACTCAACAGTTTTGTTTGTTTACGTACACGGTTAGAAAGTTTTGAATACATTTTAATAGAAATGGGCATACATATATAACCACACCAAAAATGTATTCAGTTTAAAGACTTGCCGAATATTACATTAAAATTTCAATAAAAATTTGAATTTAAATTTAAGTTCGTACTACATTTTAATACTGATTTTGGTTTTAAGTCTCAGTACTAAATTCGCTTTAAATTTTTGTCCATACTACATTAAATTACTTAATACAGATGTCTTAGTGCAGATAAAAGAAAATAAATAAGTATCCATTATTTATATTATTATAATATACTTTAATATACTACAATATTATACATATAATAATACCATTTGTGTGGAATACTTCTTATTTGATTACGGCGCAGAAGCAACGCTTGCTACTATCATTCCAATGATGACGTGATTTTGAAATCTACAATGAGATTTAAAAAATTTTAAAAATTTAAAAAAAGAAACGAAATGGCCATTTCAGCCCTTGAAAAGACTTTGACCGAGCTTCTTATGATCAATTGTGTTGTGTGTGTTGTGAAATATTTGAGCACAAATGATTGAGAACGGAACCTACCAGCTTTCTGCCGACTCCGAACGGCTTATGTTCTCAAGAAGCTTTTCATGGAATTTTTTTACTCTCTGAGGCTTGCCATTGTATGCAGAAAGATGACGGCCGAACAGAAAAATTAATTCAATTGAAAAAACTTTCTGTGTCAGATGGGGGACTCGAACCTGGGTTCTCTGGCGCATGAGCCACACACTCTACCCACTACGCCACGGCCGCCTGTATTTCCTGTTATAGTTCTGTCATTATTGGAATTGAAACTCATCTGACGTAAAATTATATGGTCTCTAATTTTGTATTATAACACTTTCTCTAGGAAATATTTTTAGGAAAACCGAATAACCGAAAAATTCGAGTGGAAATTTTCCTAAGGATAGAGTCAGAAAATGATCAGGAAATCCTTATTTTGATAAGGATCTGATTTCAAACGTGACGCACTTTTTGATATTGATCCTGATCAGGTCACCTGATCATGTTAATAACCGGATCAGAATTTGATAATGACTTCTTAAGTAAGGATAGCCTTAAGAAAACCTTATATCCACCTGATTAGATATTAAAAAGGTTTCCTTAAAAGAGCAATCCATATCATTTCCAGATAATATCAGTACATAAATAAGGTTTTCTTTAACTGATTTCCACACTAATTCTGCATGACTAAGCTTCATGAAGATTTAGTAGTATATTTTTGTGAACCAAAAAATGGTGTGCGATTTAAAATGTCATCTTTTGGAGCACCTTGGTATTATGCACCAAGACAATATTGTAAAAATGTCTGGTAGCATCAGGCCAGGGCTCATAGTAATACCAATACAAATTAATTAAGTGCTTAATGAAATCCTGAAACTGATTAATTATTGTAACTTCGCTCCAGACATTTCATGACCTTGAAGTGCACAAAACATAATGAAGTTGGGCACCAACTTTCAGGTTCAATGACATCACTCTATATAGGATCTAGCTGAACATTTTTGGCCTACCTGTTCTCCAGGAGATATTAAAGAGGCTAGGTCGAGCAGGAATAGCAGCACACGCATTGAGCATAATTTGTGGTATACCATCAAGAACAAGCTAGCATGCGATGACTTTGTTTTGCTTGGCAATTTGCCTTGCTTCGATTACTGCACCGGCTTTTCCAGTTGCTTGGTAAGCTCTTTTTATCCCTCCTACCTATGTAGGCGCCATGAACTTACTCCCCAATGAAATATTGTACCAAAGAAAAAAATTAAGAGAGGCCCCAGGCCCCATAGAAAGTATACGGAATGCAACAACAAAACAATTTTAGTGTGTTATTTCACCTTTTGGGGAAATATTTCATTTTTTGTGGGAAATTTTTCATAATGAAATAAGGTCCCAAAATGTCTGAAATTAGAAATGGAATTAGGCCCGAAAATGATTATATCTGGAGCTACAAGGGGATATATTCCCACTGTGTGAAATGAACAGAACTATGGTAATTGCAGAGGCATTTTTACTCAATGGATATTGATTAAAAATTTATGAAAACATTTCGTACAAGAGAAATACTGTCTCTTTTTTTAAGTTCTTGATTTTTTTGATGAATTCTTAATGATATTAATTCATTCATGTCTAAAAATAAAAACAATAACAATTTTAGGGTGTTATTTCGCTTTTTTTCTGGTGTAATTTTTCCCAATTACCCCCTATAATGGTAGTTTGGGGGTTATTTCATTTTCGTTGGGGCTTATTTCATTGGGGGTTATTTCGTAGAGCCTTATTTTTCATTTTATATTTCATAACATTGGATTCTTTTTTGCCGATGAAATTATACCTAAAATTTTGGCGCCTTTTTTCATTTCTTTTTGGGGCCATTTTTTTTAGTGCATTTTCGTGCTGCTTCTACAGTGCCGTGCAACTACTTAGCAACGATGTTACTTTATGTACGATCTTCTTATCACATAAAATTTGTAGGACAGATGGGATAACCTGTCATTGTTTTATCTATATGGCATCCTTGTTGTCGATAAATTATGGAAACTTGTTTACTTGAACTGTCAAAAAAGTTGTTATGAGCTTTTTTGATCATAAAGTGAAAAAACGTCCGTTCATGTAATTAGCAATGCTGAACTCTTTAACTGTTTAAATTATTTTTTGGACAATTAAAGGTAAAATTGTAGTTAATTTATAAAAATATAGATTATGTTTGACATACTACGTGTTTTTTAAGCAATTTTTTAATGGGTAGAAACAAATCTTGCGAAGAAAACTCACGGGCTATAATCGTCCAAAAGCACAAGGGCGGGCAATCTTACGGGCAAATCGCAAAATCTTTAAATGTCTCTAAAAGGATGATATTCATGCTGTTCAATATTTCAAAAACAACAAGACGGTTAAAACGATACCCCGCAAACTCGTAAAACTACTGCCAGAGAAGACGCACTGATAGTGCGTGAATCTAAAAAATTTCCTCACAAGTCAGCAAATGAAATTCGTGTGTCGGTCTTTGGTGAAAATGAAAGCTCACCTTGTGTAGATACCGTTAAAAGAAGATTGAGAGAAAATGGGCTATTTGGAAGAATTTCCCGGAAGAAGCCAATACTGTCGGAGTGTAACCGCAAAATGCGGTTGCAATTCGCCCAAAAATATCGTCACTGGACAGTAAATGATTGGAAAAAAGTCTTGTTTTCTGATGCAACCAAGATAAACAGAATTTCTTCAGATGGAAAAGCTTATGTTCGTCATCCACCCCAAGTATACCCGCCCCACATTAAAACATGGTGGTGGAAGCATTATGCTATGGGATGCGATGTCTTGGTTTGGTGTTGGCCCCATTCACAAAATTGAAGGTCGTATGGACCAGTTCCAATACATTTCAATCCTTAACGACGTAACGTTACCGTTTGCTGAAGATAATATCCCTGTAACATGGATCTTTCAACAGGATAATGATCCAAAGCACACGGCGCTCAATACAACAAAGTGATTTGGAGGCAACTTGGTGACATTATTGGATTGGTCTTCATGTAGCCCTGACCTTAATCCAATAGAGAACTTGTGGAAACAGTTGAAAAGGAATGTTGGCTTGCATAAAGTGGGAAATTTTAGCGAACTTTACGAAAAAGCTAAGGAGGAGTGGGAAGCGCTACCTGCAGAAGTTTGTCAACACTTAGTTGATTCAATGCCACGCAGATGCCTTGCAGTTATTGAAAATAATGGTTTTGCAACCAAATATTAACTTTTTTGAATGAAAATAAAACAGTATTCCTATAAAACAAAAGCGTTGGTTATTATATGCACGACCTTTTTCAACTTGTTTTTAGTTTAGCCATCGAAACTTGGGAAACAATTTTGAAAAATGTGAAAGTTTTTGGCGGAAAAATGTATTTTAAAGGTAATTTTGCAATAGTGCTTTCTGTGTTGCTAATTAGTTGCACTCAAGACTGAAGAATTCTGACAAAAACATTTTTAATCAAATCAATTTAAGAAAAAGACACTTTTAATCATTTGTTGAACCATCTATCTGACCCTATACTTTTAAGAGATTAGATATTTTTTAGAGATTTTTTAGACTTCTTCTGTTGCAATTGGTGTGATCAACATGGACTCGAGTTATTGCTCTTATTATCTGTTTTCTTAATTGTTTTGCATTTAATGGTCAGTTATATGTATGTTGATTTTTACCAATAAAACCAAACAATTGTTCATACTATGAAGTCTTTCACAGAATAAAATCTAATAAAATATTTTAAAATTAAAATATTGGCATAAAAAAAATTTTAAAAATTATATCTTGATAACGTTAAAGCAAATTTAAAAGAATAAATTTTTTGAATTTAATCACATCTTTATATCTATGGCGACAAGGAATAACTCAAAATAACATATCATAATAGAGCGATATGGCATTTTCTTTATTGCAATTAAAACATAGATTTTTACGGTATTTTGAGTTACGTCGTTATTCCTTGTTGCCACAGATATGTAGCTAAGTATCTTTTCGGTATGTATTCTCTTAATTGTATCAGAATGATATGTTTCGAATTTTTACTTTTTATGGTGTTTACGCTATAATCCATAACAAATACTTACTACTCATTACTCAAACTTTTGCTTAATGCATCAACTTATTTGTTATTGATTTACATTTGACATGAAAAAGAGTTGGAAAATTGCATAGTTATAAACATAAATTTAGATACACAAATCGTAAAAAATAACTGATTTTGCTAGAGTTTCGAGTAGGTTATAATAGAAAAGCTTATCGTGTTTGTTGATTGTTTTATGTTAAATTTAAATGTTTATAAATTAACATTTTTATAATTGAATGCCAACATTATGTTTGGCGTCGTAGTGATAGTTGTAAAAACCAAAAACCAGTTAGTAATCATAAAAATAAATCGCTAACAAGATAGAGAATACTTATTTTATAGAACTAAAATCTTGTTTGCAATAGAATTGCAGCCATTGCAATGACCATCAGAGGCGGTCGGAGATATTTTGATGGAACAGGCGACCTATGATTTTGGGGCCCCTCTGCTTTTATACATTTTATTATTAAATTTTGAGAGTTCCACAGAATTTTATCAGAGTCTGCTACCATTCATTAAAATATATTCATATTTTTGAGGATCTTAAGTGTCATAGATAGTTTAAGTATCATTGATATTTTTATACCGCTGAGGCATGGGTAGTTGGGCAAACTGACGCAGCTGTTCTGGGGGTGTTCGAATGAAAAGTTCTTCGCAAAATCTTCGGCCCTGTTCGAGTCGGCGATGACTATGGCATCCGATTGAACCATGAGCGGTATGAGCTCTACGAAGACATTGACGTAGTTCGGCGTATAACTATGCAGCGACTACGCTGGCTGGGTCATGTCCATCGTATGGACGATGAAGCTCCAGCTAAAAAGGTGCTCGAGGAGCGAGGGTCGTTGGTCAACGACGACACGGGCGACCCTGCCTCCTATGGATGGGCCAGGCCGAGGAAGCCCTAACCGCACTTGGTGTATCCAATTGGAGAAGGTGCGCGCAAAGCAGAGGCGCCTGGCGAGAGCTGATAAGGTCGGCTGAATCCCCAACACGGGTTGTTATGGTCACCTAAGTATGTAAGTAAGATAGTTTTATACAAAAAATATGAAAGTGTAAAATTGAGAGAACCGAAGGAACATTAAAAAATTACGTATTGTAGGAGCCGATTGCCTGAGTGCTAGTTGCTATTTTTTGTACTGTAATTTTATTATAGTACAAACTTAAATTAATAAATAAATACATATTGCGGATGTCTACTACCATAAAATTTTGACTTTTAAAACAAACAGTAAAATTCTCGCTTAAAATGGAAGAGTTTGTAATTTTAATTATAACTCAACACTTCAATTCAATGCATTTTGTTCTTAATATCTACTACGCTACGGTATAGCGGCCGTGGCGCAGTCGGTTGAGTGTATGGTCCATACGCCAGAGAACCCTGGTTCGAATTCCACCTGACAGAGAAAGTTTTTCCAATTGAATTAATTTTTATGTTCGGCCGTCACCGCTCTACAGACAATGGCAATCTTCAGAAAAAACAAAATTTGCCATGAAAAGCTACTTAAGAACATAAGCCGTTTGGAGTCGGCATAAAACTTGTAGATCTAGTTCTCGATTATTTGTGTTCAAACATTTCACAACACAATTAATCATAAGAAGCTCGGTCAAAGTCCTTTCAAGGGCTGAAATGGCCATTTCGTTTTTTTTTTTATCTACTATAGCGTGGCGCAAAACTTTTCGACATTAGGCTGGTCTAAAAACACCGAACATTTTTTCAGCAGGGTGTAAAAACAAATATATTTTCAAAAAAAAATCGTCGAAATCGAATAATATTAAGAGGTCGCGCTGAATACTGAACACATTTTTTAACTAAAATGCTATAACTATCGGATTTTTTAAGTTCTTTTGTAAAACTAATGCCAGATTCTAAATTAATTTTTTTTTTTTCTATAAAAACTAACCAATTCGCCTAGAAGCGAATTTTATACTTGAACTTGTGTTTTGAACATAAGCAAAATTCACTTTATGTTCATTAATGGGTTAAACAAGTTTGAAGTAAAAAGTTAATAGTCCCATCGCGTTCAGTGACCTTGCAAACATAATTTTAGACTTAAAGAGGGAACAATAACTGGAAATTTTGAGCCGCCCTGCTTAGTTAGTAGAGTATTTAACCTATGTTTTTAAAATAAATATTTAAAGAGTATTTTGCTCTAACGCAATCCTTTAATATTGTCCAGTTAAAATTTTTTATTTTTAAACGGATTTTTTACACCCACTTTTTTACATACACGAAAAGCAGTTGAAAAATAAGATTTACTTTTTTTGGACCAGTCTATTGTTACATACTTTGAAACTTTATTATTCTGTTATTAAAAGAGCCAAAATTTGTGAGCAGATTTATGGAAGTTGGGGATTAAGGGGGTTTCAAGAGGAGTATATACAAAAATTCTTGCGCCACCCTGTATTTATGTACACCGAGAAAAATGCTAATGTTAAATTAACAAAACACCTAATATAAATTAATAAGTTGGCTTTGGCAGTTTCAAGCCTCCCAAGTTCTTTCATTAAAACGCCGAAGTTTTACATGTTAACTTGCCAATTTTTGTTTGTGCGATAAATTAACTAAATATTTGGTAATTTATACATTAATTAAAAAAAATTAAGTTTCAACAATTATAAATTTTTTCCGAGTTTTGGTTTTTTTTTTTTTTGAAGTGAAACTGTTATAGCCTCGTATACAATAACACGGCGAGCTAGATGGGGGACGGGGGGTGGGGGGTAAAACCCATGTAACGACATGGTTCTTATGAAAACAACAACACAGCAATTCGCAGCACTGGTTGTATAAAAACGAAAAAATTGCTATGGCCCCTTTTACATTGGGCAAGACTTGCTTTCAAGTCTTTGAGTTTGTTGGCAATTCGCCGCAAATCGGAAGCGACGAAAGGGAGCAAAATTGACGGTACCTATGTCTCTGCACCGTCAATTTTTCGTGTTCCCTTTTGTTCTCACTTTCATTGCTTTTAAGTCTGGACCAATGTAAAAGGGGTCTATTTAATAATTTTTCATATTTTTACTTTCACCGAGGATTTGAACGCTTGGATCAATAGGCGGCAGCTCTACCAACTGGGCCACTGAGACATATTTGTTTGAGTACCTCAAACTTATCTTAAATTTTATAATCTGCTTAGGCCGCAACCCTAAAGAATGGAAAAGATTAAGTAACATGAGCATACTTATTTATCGACTCGTTCGAGTATCGATATTCCAATATCAATCCTCTGACGAGCCGCTCGTTCGGCTTATCCGACGATCTTTTGCCGCCTTCTTGCTAATCACTAATTAATAAGCTGAGTTTATTTAAACGATCGAGTTTTTGTGCGCTTTCTATACATATATATATATATATATATATATATATATTTGAGCAGTATCAACATATCTTGTGTATCCATCTGATCTGTGTATCCATATCCATAACTGAAACAAAACCCAAATAGCCAGCGAAGTTGTAACACCAATTGTCACTGGAACAAATCGTACCTAATTTGTTTATGATCCTTCCTGAGCCGTTTTTTGAACGTCCGCCTACAAAAGGAATTAAATTGAACACCTTTAAATCATCGTTAACAACCACCAGATAAAAATGGTTAGTTGTTCGATTTTTATACCCCAACGCGTACTGCGGAGCATATTAACTTCGTCATTCCATTTGTAACGCCAAGAAGGAGGCGTTGCAGGTTTAGAAATATATATATATTTTTGATCAGCATCATCTCCTGAGTCGATTTCCGTGTGTCCGTCCGTCTGTCCGTCTATCGACACGATTACAGCCGCAATTTTAAAGCAATCGCGATGAAATTCAAAATATAAGAATATTTTTAAAAAAGGAAGATCAAGTTCGAAAACGGGCCAAATCGGATGAAACCACGCCTACCTCCCATACAAAATTAATTTATATTAACCGTAAAATGTATTTAAAATCCAAAAAAATTAAAGAAATGCCTTGAAATTTAGCAGGTGAGCTTTGCTCTGCAGTATTAATCCAGGCTATGAAATTTGGAAAAATCGAATGAAAACCACGCCTACCTCCCATACAAAGTGGCTTTATTTTAAAAGTAAAATCTCTTAAAAATCTGCTCAAATTAAAGAAATGTCTTGAAGTTTTGTATATAGGCTTGGATATATAATATAGACCACCACTATGATATTTGGCAAAATCGAATGAAAACCACGCCTACCTCCCATACAAATTGACTTTATTTTTAACGTGAAATCTCTTAAAAATCTACAAAAATTAATGAAATGTCTTGAAATTTTGTAAATTAGCTTTGAAATCTTTGAACCATCTCTATGATATATGGCAAAAACGAATAAAAACCACGCCTACCTCCCATACAAAGTGACGTCATCAAAATAGGAAAACTTTCGTTAATATATAAAACTGAATGTCATCGTGTATGCCGTGGCTAAACACTTCGAATATACTTCAATATGGCCGCAGGGCGGGAGCTTCATCCTTACTAGTTTTATTGTCTCATTAAGTAGAACAAGAAAAAAATCTTATATGTGCAAGTGCCTTTTTCGTTTTTAACATTATAAAAAGTTTCAATATTTTTAAAGAAATAAAGTGTGTAAAAGTGCGCGAGTTGATTTTGCGATAAAATTTAAAGAAATTAAGTTGGTTTTTGCAAATATAACAATAAAGTGCATCATTTTTTGGTTACACGAAGTTATACGAAGTGAACATTTTCTGATGTTAGTTTTGTATCAATGATTAGTGCGAATAATTTAAAAACATTTTAAGTAATTTTTAATAATTTTCAATAGTTTGTAAAATTGTTAATTAGAGAAAATCAAAAAGTGTTTTGCCGTCGGAATTTACGTTGAAAAAACCAACTTAAATCAACTCAGGCACAAATGACGACAATTGTCTGTCCATAAGTTATTATAAACTCATGTCTAAAAAATTTTTTTGAACAAAAAGAAAGTTCTTTGCGAAGATTTTACTCCATTTAATCAAGTTCATTGCCACAATCACAGATTAAGTGAGTGATTAATTAAAGTTTTGCTTAATTAAATGCAACAATAAACATATGCGAGAACATTTTTTATATGTTCATACAAACACACACACAAACGCGCAAATAAATTCTAAGCGAAACAAATTAGTCCGTCCGAATTTGCGTTGGGCAATTTGTTTGGATGTTTTTTTGTTGCTTGTGTTCGTCTATTACAGATATATTTTTTATATTAATTTAAGGAGGGACACGACATTCGCGGCAGAGAAAACATACCTTTTTTTAAAAATTCATAACTCAGTCAAAACCAAACATTTTTCCAAAATTTTTTTTATTATTGTAGAGAATTGAACAAATTACAAGAAAAAAAAATCAAAAAAATATATTTTTCACTCCAACATGGTTTTTTAGAGCTCCAAACTGGCAGCAGAGAAGAAAACGTGGCCTCGTGGTTGCAGCGCTGGAAGTTTCAAAAATTGTCCGATCTGGAAAAAAAATGACTTTTTTAAATCTTAACAAAATTTTTAAATTTTTTTTCAATTTTTGGTGATGTTCCAAATTTGAAAGTGTGTTTTATCGAAAAAAATATTGACTTTAAAAATTCATAAAAAGTCGAAAAAAAAATTTAAAAAAAAAGCTCGTGTCATACGATAGCGAATCAAATTAAAAAAATACCAAAAATAAAAAAAATTTCGTCAAAAAATTAACCCGCTAGTGCCGCAACCAGTACGAAAAACATGGTCTCGAGATAAACGCGTTCAGAGTTTGTGAACAAAGAAAAAAAAGGTTACCTTCAATCTGCCATGCCTGCTTCGTACTGTATGCCTTCGTTATCTTGTGTTGTAATGTTTCTTATAGTTTTTCGCAATCGTTTAGCAATTCGGGCTACTTTTGAAGCTTCATATGCCTTCACTCTGGCGCATTTCAAACGATTTGCATCATTTCCTTTGGGAAAATTCAATGCTGTAGCTCCTATGGTGATACCAAGTAGTTGAAACATTTGCAAATAACTAAGACCCACCCTTCAAGTAGGTACGAAATAACAACCACCAAAAGTCAGGTAGCAAGTAAAACAAGTATATACCAGCTGCCGTACGTAGGTAGCGCAAAAATTAAAAATGCGCTCTCACTAATCCGGCTGTAACTTTTGAACCCGTAGGAATTTTTCCATGAAATTTTTTTTCTTAGAATTTTAAGAATATTTACTAAAGTACAAAATTATGAAAAAAAAGTGATTTCAAAAAACTGCCAATGCCATGTGTCCCCTTAATATTTTATATTCGTGTTTTTGCAATCAAGCAGATTTATTGATTGCAAGTGATTAAAGTGAAGTTTTATCCCAAAACACTTTAAAAAGAATATTTTTTATAAATAAAACTAAACTTTGTACACACACACACACACACACACACGCGCACGCACGCGCGTATATAAACATTTCGTTTGCTTTCCCTGTAGGAAAATCAACTAATTTAAAAGAAGTTGATAAAGTAGTTTTTTGTCAACCACAACTAGTTGAAATTCTGACTTTTTTCCATAGAGCGAACTAACATATTTTGTATGGTGATGTCCGCTAAATAAGTCAATTGACTTTCGTCTGCATATATTTTCAACTACTTGTTAAATTAGTTATATTTAAATTATTTTTTAATGACTTCAAAATAACCAATTGAAAACTATTACTGATGGCCTAAAGTTAATAATATTTGATGAAATAACATGGTTAAATATATATAAGCTTGTAATCTAATAAAAATTTGCAATTAAAACATGTCAAAATCAGAGTAGTTGCCGCCTTAATATAATTCAAAGTAGTTCATATACTGGTCTATTTTAAATTGGTTTTTAATTAGATGTTTTTAAAAACAAGTTAGTTTGTTCCTATAGGGATACTTCAAACATTGTTTAAATTTTTCCCGTCCGATTTTTTGTTTGGTGATTAATATTACATTATTTTATTATTAATATTACATTCCGGTTGTAACAGCGGGCAAAGCAATATTTTTTTCTTTCTTTCTTTTTGTTGATGCCAACGCGTTTGTGTTGTTGTTGGTATATGCTTTTGTTTTGTTTTTTTGCACAGTGAGAAGGAAATATTAATAATTGCCCACAAGTGCGTTGAAAAAACAATGAATGTAACATGTAATAAAATAAATGGAAAATACTGAAATGTAATAAAATTTACTGGTGTAAATATTAATGTGTGTTGTTTTTTATTTACTTTATGTTATTTTAATTTTTGAAACTAAAAGTTATTTTATTACAAAAAAAAACCATTACATTATCAAATCTATGAAACTGCAAAAAAGCTTTGCTTCTCTCGTGTGTCCAACTACGTATCTGTGTTCCTTTTTTTTGCAGAAAATAACTTAAAAATATGTTTATGCTATTGTTTTTTTTAAATTTTGTATTTTTGGGTTTTGGGCTTAGGTGAATCAAACATTTTTTTTTTTTTTGGCAGAGTGTCGAAGTATGTGCTTTCATAGCACTGTATTAAACAATAAATTGATTGGGTGAATAAGCATAAGTTTATAATCCCCATACAATTCTCTCTACCCCAGCTAACTTAGGTGATTTCAGTATTGCTTTTTTTCTCGGTGTATATATGTGAAATATATGTGGTTTCTGAAAATGTAGAAATTAAAAAAAATCTTTTTATAATAATGTCCCACATTTAGGTGGGATGGAATTATTAAGTTGCCAAACATTTTTGATCTCAAGAAACGTGTGTAAGACACAAATAATAGAATGTCCGCTTCGATTTAATTTTGTTGGTAAAATTTCGGTAAAAATTTGTCGCACAAGGCATTTTAATGTCAATTATTTGCTCATCGTCATAAAATTATTGAAATAAATAATAACTTTGGTGAATTTAATCTACAAGAATTGATGATTAGACTGCGGATTTTTATGCAGAAAAACTTTTTTCTGACTATAGGTGTTTCAACTGCTCTTATATATAAATTCCTATATTATACAGAGTTTCCAAAAGATTCTTTCAATATGCAAATTATATGCATGTTATATGCAATATATATGCAAGTAATATGCAAAGAATAGCAAAAAGTTGACCGAATTTTTCTGAGTGGCAATGCAAGAAATTTATTTCCAGCTCTAGATGCTCTGTTGGGAGACGTTTTTTGAAGTTTAATTACAAGATGAAGCACACAGTGAGATACTTGACTTAATTTCTTTTGGGTCAATTTGGAGACCGTTAAAATTGGTTATTTTGTATTATTTTATTATTAAAAAAGCTCAGTATATTTGTTTAAACAAAGTTTTTATACGAAACACGGGCTTTTTTTATTTATGTCGTCAAATTGGATCCAAAGGGATGTCGTTTTGAGGCTTAAATTGTTCTATGAAATTATTTCCCAGGTAATTTTTAATGTTTCTCCTGAAGACATATAGCCGCTAAAGCTAATAAAGAACAAGTTTTTCAAATAAAAACTGCAATAACACGTTTCAAAGACAAGTGAAACGCGAATTACTCGAAAATAGGCCGAAGGATTATTTAGGCCGAACAAGTGCGTTTCATGCACAGTGTAATTATTAAATTTTTTGAAATTTTAAACAGATTTGTTCCTTTATTTAAATTTTTTGAATTCTACTTGTGAAGGAATAATATCACAAAATACGTTTACAACAGTATTACAAAGCAAAATTATCAAATACTAAATATAAAACCATAATTTGCATACAACTGAAAACGGCATCTTTGTGAACAAGTAAACTATAATAAATTGCAGTCAAAAATAAAAAAATATAAAAAAATTAAAGTTGTATGCAAGATTTATGCAAGTTATATGCAACGTATGCAAGTTGTATGCATCGTATGCAAATTATATGCAACGTATGCAAGTAGCATGCAACGTATGCAGGATATATGAAACGTAGTCAAGTTGTATGCAACGTATTCAAGATATATTCAATATGCAATATGTATGCCATATGCAGAATATACAACATATATGCAATTGCATAAAAATCCGCAGTCTATTGATGATCAATATAAAATGTATACGATTAGGAATAAAAATGACTTTAATAATTTTCTTAATGACTATTTATTTATTTTAAAGTTAATTTTGGTTTTAAAATAATTATTTCCTGTATTTAGTGAACTTACCTTGCATAACTTATATACATTTTTTGACTTATAGGTTCACATTCTAATTTCCAAGTATTTTTCAAATACCTTTTATATGGAATATCTTTCTTACTAACCGTTTTTACCAACACTTGCTTGAAAAAATTTCAAAATACTTTTAAAGTTTTTGGAGATTCACTTTTAGCAATCTGGCATTGTGTTTTTTTTTTCTTATCTATACTATTAAGGCGGTCTTCTCATTCAAAACCCGTTTTTTGGACCCTTTTTAAACTAATTCTTATTTGAAAACACAAAGAATAATTGAAAACTTTTTTTATTTATTGTATTACAAAAGGTTCAAAGTAAATAAAAAAATTTTTTTTGCCTCAATACGTGGGCTGTTCAAAAAGTAATGAGACTTCAAAGTTGGTGGTGAAAAAAAAGGTGTCGTCACGGCGGCCACGATTCCGGGTCTCCGGAGCGTCTGAAATGAAAAAAAACGGGGTTATAATCAGTATAGATGTAATTCTCGGGTGAACCTCAAGCTTAATTTTGTGATTTTTTTTTTCAAAATGGCGGCCATTCAAAAAAAAAATTTCAATTTCGGGTTTTTTTTCTGTAGTTTAGTGTAAAAAGTAATAGTTTAATAGTTTAGTGTTGAAGTAATTTAAAACACTTCGATGGTGCGTGCGCCTGAGTTGATGTGTTTGGGCGAAAGTGACCAAAGAAAAGAATTGTAGGACTCATTGGAATTCTGAGTTTCAGATCCAAGGCATCTTTCAAGCAAATTATCTGCCGACAGCGCTTCGTAAGCTGGTTTTATTACCTCCATCACCAAATCAAATAGCTCATTTTGACTAAGACCTTGCTTCACAAAAAAGGCTGTATCGTCTAAAGTATTTCGAATTTCTAAAAATCCTTTTAGGGGCATATTCACAACTACCCAAGCTATAAATAAATGCAAAAAAAAAAGTAAAAAAAAAAAGTTGCTCAATGAGAAGACCGCCTTAATAAATCTGTAGCCACTTTTTATGTTCACTCATCACGTTTAAACGACAACTCAGATTTTTATAAAATTTTGTACACATATTTATAGGTCAGCAGAGAGTGCAATAGGATACTTTATTTTAACCCATTAACAACCAATGTTACTATATGGAAACATATGCGTCTCGAATTTTCATTAAATACTGCATAATATTTCAAAAGTTTTAGTGCCAGTTTTTTAAAAATAGTAAAATTAGCATGCAATAATAACTTATTTCTGCTCAATGGCATACATAGTTTTCACCAAAATGTTGCTTCAAGTCTAAAAATGTCTGTTTTTTATGGTTTTCTTTCGGCCCTAATGGATTTAATTGCACTTCGGTTAAACGAGAACAAAATCAATAAACGCTTTTAAATTTCCTTCAATTTGATATCAAAATCATGTATGTAGTTTGAAAACTGTGAAAAATTTTAGTACCAGATCTTTTTAGTATTAATTATAAGCTGAGAATGAGAGAAAAACGACTTGAGTCAGTTTGCAATGGATTTCAATAATTTTTTTTGAAAAATGTTGTTTGTTAAAATATCCTTCAAACATAAGTTGAAATTTTTACTAAACAAAAGTATTAATATTTTTAAAAATTTTTTAAAAATGTTCAAAGATTTTTAGTTTAAGCCTAAAAAATTGGATAAAAGTTGTTTTTGTTGTAAAAAAAATTAAATCCAAAATTTAGGTTTTCGATTTCCTATCAGATGATATAACAATCCTAAGGTTAATAATTTGTAGTATTACTTAAACAATAAAAAATCGTTTTGGTAGCGAAAAATCAAGCCTACCCACTATCAATTTTTGAATGAAAACTTTTTGAAAACCCGGCGAAGCGGCGGGTTTAAGCTAGTTTTTAATAAAAAACAATGTGCCCCCACATCATTTAATTTTTTTGCGCGCCCATTTTGGAATAAATTCTTAAATGCTTCCGCTTAGAGCGCCCTCAAAGTGAACACTTAGGCCCCTTGAGTTTAATAGCAATTATTACAATTTAACAGCTAATATATCTTACCAAAGTACTGCCAGAAAAATGTATTCAGTGGATAAGTGTATTACATTGTTATAAGCCGTGGAATTAAAACTTTGAATTCAAATGTAAAATTAGTTACTTTTTTTTAAGACACAGTGTATTTTGGTGCCCCCATCCAAATGGCGCCACAAGAGTGGGTCTCTCTCGCAAACTACTACTCTTTCTGGCAAAAATTCTGAAAAGCTCTGAAAGATCATTTTCGAGGTCGCTGATTTGGTATTTGATGTCAAAGTGTTCAAATTCAAAATGGCGGATCCAATATGGCTGCTTAAATATCAAAACCTCTGGTTTTAAAATTTTAAAATTCAAAATGGCAAATCTTATATGGCTGCCAAAAATTCAAAATATTACTGTAGCTGTATAAAACTTTATGTTAGCGATCAGTTGAGGTCGCTTTATTTGCATTTGATGTCTAGATTTTAATATTCAAGTTGACGACTCTAATATGACACTCACCGCATGTTTATGTAATCCGAAACGTCAACTCTCGTTCGTGAAAGAAAAGAGCAACAATACTTTTTGATATGAAAAAATGTATTGCTTATTATGTCCCACACGAACGAGAGTGCTCATTTTGGAATACAAAAACATGCGGTTAAAATATCGAATGCCATGTTGGACACCTGTCATATTGTATCAACACAAGTGCAAGCTTATTTCGAACTTAAAGTCACTTATTTATTCATTTTCAGCACTTATATTTCAATCTCGCTCGCTTTCGCAGTTTATATTTTTGTTTCAGTTTATTTTTCATGTTTCGTTGTTCTGCATTTTTTAAGATGATTTTCGCCGTTGCAAAATAATTACTTGAATTTCGCTTGTTAGCATCATTTTCTACGAGTTAGTTTATTAGAGTGGAACGAATTTTTAACCTCATGGACTTCATATATTTCTGAGGTTTATATACTGCGTTTATATATTTCATTGCCAGATTTTTCTTTTTTCTGAAATACAAAAATAGTAGGAGCTAATTTTTTTAAATGCAAACCTCTTCACTAACGCATAAATAACAACTTGTCAAGAGTTCCTTATGATACAATGTATGCGCTAGAAGATATTAATGTGCAATGATCGCCGAAATCGGTTATTCGCTTATATTTCCGCTCCTCTTCGTAGGACAGAAAATATGGGCAGAAAAAAGTTGAAGATGAGATAATTTTTATGTTGAACTTTTAGGCAGTGTTGTGCTTTGTGTTATCAAGTTCCTTTGAATTTTCTTAAATAGTTATTAAATTGATTATTTCTTATTAGTCATCATTTTGTGTGTTGAGTTAATGACAAAAAAGAAATTTTACAGCTATTTGCTTCATCCTCTTTTCCTTCTGCACACTCTTGAAAATTTATATTAAATTCAGAAAATACAAATACCAAAAACTTCAGTAAGAAACTTTAATATGCAAGGAATAAGCTTACACTATGAACATAATCAGAGCTGGGTTGTAATGATTCCTTTTGGAATTAATTCCATCCCAATTCCAATTCCTTAGAATTAGGAATTTGCAATTGATCATCTCAATTCCTCGGGAGTGTAATTGGAAAAATTCGTCAATTACATTTCTGAGGAATTGAGGTGTCCAATTACCAATAACAATTCCTTAACCCATTAAGGACAGGACCTTTAAAATCGACGTAGAATGTTGAAATTTTTGACATATACTACCTTTGAGTTCTTAAAGAGAAATCAGAAGAAAAAATCTGAAAAAGTTCTCAGGGGGCGTGTATTCCGCCTGTGACGTATACGTCACGTTGGTCCCAACGCCAGCATCTATGTTTTACACTTATGGGAAAGGCATATTTTGTTTACGAGTAAATGTTTTTTTTATTTGTACTTTAGGCTTATTCGCTTATAAAGGTTATAATTAATTAAATTAAAAGGAACATAAAAAAGGAAATTCAGGTAATTTTTATTCACATTTTGAAAAACTTACACATAAATAAATAAATTAGGAAAAGTTTAAGAAACTAGTAAACATTTATAAAATGGTAGTGCTTGAAACATTTAACACACAAGCCAACATTACATTTTCCACACATCGTCATGCACGTTTGTTACCTGGAACAATCTCCACAAAGTGATCGATACTATCATATCTTTGGTTTGTGCATTCAGTTTCATTTTTCGGTCTTCGATAACCTCCAGGCGGCTTTCTAATGCCAAGGCTCCCACAATAATGGCTGGAAATAGCTCGACGAAAATCAATTTGGGTCATACCTGAACCGCTTTTCCGATGCAAAATCCAAGCATTTTGAATTGAAACATCAATAAGCCAGGTAAATATAGACCACCACCATTTTCTGCCCCTTGCGCCAATTCTGTAAGCATTTACGTTTTGATCCATACGATCTGTACCACCCATTGCAGCGTTGTACATGGCAACAGCACATGGTCGGGGAACGTCGATTTTTCGGCGTTGTTCTCGTGAGTATCGACCAACTTTGGATACTGGATTTTTTCCAAAAACGGTTGAAGCTACAGTAACAACAGAGTTATCAATCCATTTCGTTATATATATTTCACCACCTTCCAGTTTAATGCTCTCTATGTGTCCACGTTGTTTCTTTTTTAGTACCTTTTTGTCAGGTAAAGGGCAAGATTTAGGTATCATAACTTCGCGCATTGTTCCAGTGCCATGGTAGCCCCGCTGTCTCAATCCAAGCAAAACAGAAACAGAAGTAAATAAGTTTTTCCGAATTTTTCCAATTACTTTCCTGAGGAATTGAGATGACCAATTACCAATTCCTATTTCCAAGGAACTGGAATTGAATTGTTATGAATACTTTTCGACCCAGCTCTGGACATAATAAGTTTAAAAAAGCTTTTTTAGACGAAAACGCTAAAAAGCTTTGACATAAGCGTTTACTATAAGCGTGCCCTTAGTATAAAGGAGTTTATTTTATTGCTGATTTCGTTTCTGACATACAATTTTGAAAATTTAAAATTGTTGATCCAATATGGCACTTAAAATACCTTACACAATTTTTCACTCAGATTTCATTCATTCTTTCAGATTTTTAAATTTTGGCCACCATATTGGATTCATCATTTTGCATTTTTAAAATCAGATTTAAAATCAACGACCCCAAATGCCTTCTTTTACGAGCTCGTTTTTGTTCTTTAATATGCTCGTTTAGACAAATTTGAAAAATTCGAAGTTTTGACAGCAAAAGTTGTCTGGTAAAAATCTGTTTTTCTGAGAAAACGCAAAAAACTGCAAATGTAAATATAGTCAAACATACTAACACCATCCTAAATTATAAATTTTTTCTAGTTTTTGGCTGAAATTTACTAAGAAAAATTAAAAAAACACAAAGAAAAAGGTTGCATTAAAAAACTGATTATTTTCATAACATTGGTTCCTTTCATTTAACGTAAAATATTTCATTATTAAAGTACTAAACATCAGCGTATTATCCTTTATTTTAAACTTTTTTCTTTCAGTCTAGAAAAATATTTACATAATGTTGATAAAATTTGATAATGCAACTTAAAGTTAAATATAGCTCATACAAATACTTTTCTTTTTACTGATTCTGTCTTCCTGCAACTTTCACAAAGTTTGTAAATGTTAACCGTCAATTTGGACAAATGAAAATGAAATTAATTGCCATTTTTACATACATATGTTAGAACAACGAACCCTAGGAATTCTTTAGACGAATATAAAAACACAGTTATTGTGAAAAAAGTCTTAAAAGCATGTTAAACAAAGCAACGAGGCTCTTTGCCAAAATTTGACAGAAATCCTCGTTTTTCTCGAAAAAAAACTCTATTGCTTCATTTCCAACAACAAAAATAATCGATCAACCTACCAAATTCTCCAAAATCGCAGCAATTTTCCTCAACCAACTCTCAAGCTTTAGTATGTAAGGAACAAAAAGAAGAACACTCAAATAGCGAAAGACCTTGCATTAATCTGAACAAGGATATGTTCGTGGTTTTTATGGTAGCGCTTGTTGTTTTTATGTCGTTGTTGTTGTTTTTATTGTCGTTGACATCATCATTGATGTTGGTTGCTATAAGTGATTGTGTCTTACATGTGTGATAGCATCTGGAAAAACGACAACTCAGTAGAAAAACCAGTGGAGGAAAAACATAATTAAATAAAGTGAATCACGTGAGATGTATAAATGAATATGTATGCATACATACGTATGTTTGTTAACATAAAATACGTACAAAACAAATAATTCATCAACACATTTTAGGAATAAGATAATTTGCTTTAATATAAAAATAGTAAGAAAGAAGCTTCGGCAGGGTACCGAAGCTAAAACCCCCCCCCCCCCCCCCCGCAACCGTATTGAAGTATATTCAAAGTCTTTAGCCGTCTTTAAAATGTTTATGCATAATCTGCAAAAATATTTGTGTCATACGCTTAATTTTATTTTACCCTTAGCTGCCACATAGAGTAATTTGTAGACTGTTCATTATGTTAAAGAATGTATGTGCAAAATTTGATTGGTTGTATGTGCAAATTCATACCAACGATGTAAAATAATTTCGTTTTAAATTAAAAACAACTGACTATTTATTATTCAAAAGAATATGGAAAATTTGGAAGAAGTCGGACAAACGGTATAGAAAAAGTTCGATTTAAATTAAAGTGGCACGACCCTGTGTAATTTCGCCCAAATTTTTTAAACTAATCACTGCTCATTATTCCAAAGAATATATTTGCGAAATTTGGTTGAAGTCACAAAAACTGTGTAGAAGAAGTTTGATTAGAATTAAATTGACGCGCCCCTTGGCCAATCCCACCCACTTTTGTATGCTTAAAACTTCTCATTATACTAAAATTATGGTTAAAATCGGAGAAACGGTGTTGATGGAAATTTATTAAAAATAAAGTGCCACTCCCCTGTCTAGTACGCCCACTTTTATATGTAAGAAATTTGGATGAAATCGGACAAACGGTGTAGACAGAGCTAAGCTAAAAATAAAATGCCACGCCCCTGTCTATTACCACCCAATTTTATAAACTAAAAATTGCTCAAATTACCAAGGATTATGTGTGCAAAAATTTGATTGAAGTCAAACACACGGTGTAAGAAAAGTTCGATCAAAAGTAAAATGCCACACCCACTTTTCTATTGTAAAGATATATTGTAAGAATATATGTATGGGTTGGATAAACGATGTGGGCGCAATTTGGGTACATACAGACCCGATGTTATTCAGTTTTATACATTTACGAAAGGTAGGCGTGGCTTTCATCAGATTTTTCCAAATATCATAGAGATATTGTATTTCATGTTATATATCAAAGCTTATGTGCAAAATTTCAAGATATATCTTTCATTTTTGTGGATTTTTAAGAGATTTTTCGTTTAGAAAAAAGCCACTTTGTATGGGAAGTAGGCGTGGTTTTCATCCGATTTTGCCAAATAGCATAGAGATGGTTTATATTATATATTAAGACATTTTACTGTTAAAATAAAGTCACTTTTTAAAGGAGTTAGGCGTGGCTTTCATCCGATTTCGCTCATTCTCTAACTTCATCTCCATTTTTTAAAAAGAAGCTTATATTTTGAATATCATCGCAATAACTTTAAAATTACGGCTGTAATCGTGTCGACAGACAGACAGACGAACTGACAGACGGGCACTCGGAAATCGACTTAGAAAGTGATGCTGATCAAACATATATAAAATTTTCTATACCTGCCACGCCTCCTAATTGGCGTTACAAACGGAATGACAAAGTTAATATACCCCTTACGCAGTACGCGTAAGGGTATAAAAATGAAGAAATTTTTTTGTGGTTTCTAGCAATGGGGGATTCACATACATTTCTGTCAATTTTTTCAGGATGGTGATGCGACTTTTTTTTCTGGATAAAATCTCATGGTATAAATTAAGTCTAAATGAATCCCTTCATTTTGTAAAACGAAAAAGCACACCAACGGTCAACAAGACACGAGTAGCACTACATTATTCCATACAAAATTCTATTGCTTCTCGAGTCTTGCTTATCGTTGGTGTACTTATTCGTAAAACAAAATTACGTGGTAATATTATACAATTTAAAGGTTAAAATAATAGCATATCTTTCTGTATAGTTTAATTGCACTTCAAAGGCGTAAAATAGCAATGCACGAAGTCGGTCATACATTTTCATATGAATTAGTTTTCAAACAATAAAAAATGTGTTTCACTTTTATAGAGATGTTTTTACTTGTGTATACTCGTATATTTTATAAAGTTTAGGTAATATGCTTAAATTTTATATTTTTCAAAATAAAATGATCAATCATTTATTTGACTTCATTTTTTATGGTAGGTGGGAATGATTTGTATATGATTTCACGTACTTATTAAGTAATATAATCATATCAGAGACCAATTATGATATATACAAAATTGCAAGTCAATAGTTGTTGTTTCTGTTGGAAAAATCAAAAAATTTCATTTTCTTTCATATTAAAAGATTATGTAGGATTTAGTTTTATTATATTGATGACATCATTTGTATGGGTATAAGACGGATTTTCCCACTGTGTTTGGTCTTTTAAACTTAATTAGAGTCAAGTTTTTTGAAGTGGGAACACTTAAAATCAATTCGCTTAACTTTACTTTTTTAAGCACTTCGAAAATTTATTGGTCAAAATTAATGTTCTAGTAAGAACATTTTTTTCAAAATTTTCGTTTATTTCAGAGCTATCATATAATCAAATTAATTTTTATGTTCCTTTTTAAAATGCGATATCTCAGTAAATATTGACAAAATTTTACATTTCTTCGAATGTATTGAACCAATAGTAACATTTTTTGTACTCCTGGAAACTTTATTTTGCAAACAATAATAATGTGTATTCTGAACACCCTACTATACAAAACTATTATTTTTTTTAAAGAAACTTGGAAACTAGTAAAACAATTTCTTTTTTTTTTTAATTTTTGTTTTTGACAACAGATTCATGATCACCAATCACATCCTTACCTTACTTTTAATCAAACTTCTCTGCTTTTTTTATATCGTGGCTCCATACTTTTTAAGATAAAAATTGCAATATTCTTCAATTAACTTTAGATCCGTGAATTCGAATTCCAAATCGACCCAACACAAATTTCACAGTTTAACGATATTTTGGTATGAATGTATGCATTGAACTTTAAGCTTTGTAATGAGACTTGAGATATTACATATATGGAATGCATGTGGGATATATTCAGGTAAAACACACCTGTTCTCTATACGTGAATCCGGGTCAGATCAACCCAACCCTTTTTTTCATAGTTTAGTCTTTTTGCTCCTAGTCTTCTCCGAGTATAGCACTTCTCTTTAATGTAGAGACACATTTTAGTGTTGGTATTTATTCATTTGCACATATTGACAGATTCCATCGTGTTCAATGATGTTTTTGGTGCAGTTCATGTTCATGTTGAAGAGCTGTCAGTTTTGTTTGGCCTTTGATAGTTATCAGTCTGATTTTTATTGTTATTAGTCAAAACAATGTCGAGCTATAATCTTCGTCGACCAGCGGTAAATTTAAATCGTGAATTAACGGAAGAAGAAGAAAACGAAAATGATAACGATAGCGATTATAACGAAGTCGTTGATGTGCAGATAACTCCGATTCAGAGTGTAGTATTTCGTATTTTGATGATAGTACTAGTAACAACGTAATTCAAGATGTTCATTTGACTGAATTGCAGCGTTATGTTGAATTTGAAGACTATAAATTAGGAGAAATTCATTTAGAAGAAAATGTGGTCAGTGCATTTGAACCAAATCGTGGTTCAAGATATCATGGCCAATTCAAAAACGATGCCACCGTTTGGTGGTTAGTGCCAAGTTCAGTCGAAAAGGAGCGCACCCAATTTATGAAACGAGCTCGATCTGAAGCATATCCTTATTTGAAACAAAATTTCCATAAAAAAAGGATGGGTTTGTGCGAATTTTACCACCCGCTATCATTAAATTGATTGTGATCTAAACGAACCAAAAAGCACAGAGAGCATATGAAGCAAAAAGAAATAGCCCACTAAAAATGAGATATTGGAAGGACAAAGACGCCGACGAAATTTATGTATACATTTTGTTACACGCTGGTGCCGAAAAGGCGAATAATGTCTTTGCTAAAAAGCTATTCTAAAGGTCCAACAAGCCATTTTACCGAGCCGTGATGAGTTTGTTTCGGTTTCGGTTTCGGTTCGAGCAACTTACACGCTTTTTGCGATTTGACGACACACGAACGCAAATGGACTGATTATGTAAGAAAAAGCTGGCCCCGATCGATTATGTTTGGATACAATTTTTGAAAAATTTGACAATGGATTATATGCCATCTTTGGAACTATGCATCGATGAGAAGTTACTGGTTACCAGCAACAGATGTAGCTTTCGCCAATACATTCAATCGAAACCGGGTAAGTGTCTTTTTTTGTAAGGTGCTTTTATGGCAATTTTCAAAATTTTTTGGCTCGTTAATGCCCAAAAATAACTATCCGCTCCGGGCTGAAGCTTATACCGGCACAAAACCGGATGAAAATCGTTCGAAAGGGGTCGCCCATGATTTGGTGATGCGTCTCTTTAAGGAGTACACGTTTATGAATGCAAACATAACAATGGACAACTTTTTTACTAGTTATGAATTGGCAAATGATTTAATCGAAAAGGAAACATCTATAGCCGGCACGATCAGACTGAATAAACGCGAACTGCCGAAAGAATTTTCATCAATCCAAGAAGCACGAAAGAGAGGAGCAAATCATTCGGTTTTCTGTTTCTCAAAGTCATCTGAGCTTGTTAGCTATACAACAAAAACAAAAAAAAAAAAACGTATGTTTGTTATCAACAGCTCATGCAACCGAACAACTAAATCCAGACACCGGAAAGCCATTGGTTATTCATGACTACAATGCTTATAAGGGTGGTGTCGACACTTTCGATAAAATGCTTAGAGGCTTCACCTGCAAAAGAAAAACAAATCGATGGCCAATGGTTATTTTTCATAACATGCTCGATGTTGAAGCACTTTCAGCCTATTGCATCTATGAATTGAGCCACCCTGCATGGAATGTGACTAAGCTGGAGAAGCGAAAGAATTATTTTTGAAAGAATTGTCTATAGAATTAGCGGCAAATTATTTCGTAAAACGATGCAATGCTCCTATCACATCATCCATACAGTTGGCCATGGATTTGATAGAATGTAAGCTGAAAAATTGTACCTTAAAACTTTTGATGCCTGCAATTCAGGTAAACAGTAAACGACGTAGATGCGACCACGGTAAGGATACTCAATCTAAAGGATCAATGCTTGAAGCCAACATGTCCATTGCATTATATTCGTTCATGTGAATCATGTTATTTGAGAAATTACAAAGGCCCTGACACAGTCGATGAAAGTGCTGAAGAAGAAGAGAACGATGATAATGAAATGGAACCAGGACCATCAACATCAAACCCATCGAAACGCCAGAAACGTTTGAGGTCCGTTATTAATTTTTAAATTTGATTTTTTTTAAAACTTCTTTCATTAAACAACTAACACATGAATATAAAAAAAAAACTTTACCATAAAAATAAAAAAACACAAATAAAATCGTTATTTCACGAAATAAAATATATATGTTCATTGAATTTGATAAAAAATAAATTACTATAAGGGTCGATCTGACCCAGATTCACGAAAATATGTTGAAATCACAATGCACGAGTATAAGGTTAAAACTATTATAAGCTAATTGACAGTACCCTCGCAATTTCAGTACATAAAGGACAATAAATAATTTTCCCAAAAACCACAGAAGACCTTTTTTAATTTATTATATTGCTTAATTGACTCTGATTAATTAAGGAAGCTGCTTACAAGACACAAGATAAAGAATACCTCTGCCAAGTACTCTTGCATGCACGTAAACATACATACACCAGATATAACTTCCAAATTAATTGCATGCATGTGTCTGATTTTCACATATTGCTAAAAGTGGAGTGCTTATAAATTTATGGCACCGCACCAACTTCTGCCATCAACAACTGACAAATGATTCTAACATACAAACCAAAACACAAAAAACCAAAAGCAATCTACTTTAAACTAAAACTTTACAAAACTTTCATATTTTCAAAAGTTTATCTCTTAGAATATTCAACGAAAGATTTTGGTTTTTTTTTTTAATATTTCAGCACCGACATCAATTAAGTTGAAACAAAAGTTTGTTTAGATGTATTCTCCATTAGTTAGAGCGTTGTTATTAGGAGATGGAAGAAAAATCAAATAAATTTAATTATAAAAGCTTGTCTTTTCACCGCCATCACCACCTGCACTGAAAATGTCCAAAACAATTTGGCCATTAACTAAATAACAATTTCCAGAAGTAGCCCGAAACACTTGCAAAACATTGCGTCCTTTTTGTGCAAAGATTTAAATCTTTTTGTCAAACTTGCTATTAAGCAAGACAAGAAGTATGAAACAGGTTCGCTACATTTCACTTCGGGGATTTCTTTTACCCCAATAGCAACAGTTAAGCGTTAAAGTATGCGGAAACGGAAATAACTAGAAAGGATATTGTGTGGCAAGTATTTTTGTGTACTTGGCAAGGACTCTCATACACAAAAGCCATGTTTTGTATCTTAGAGTTGTTGTGCCTTAATTGTTATGTGCTATAAGATAATTACACTCAAGACCTAAGGTATCAAAGCTTGTTTCTTCTTCTACTCCCTCTACGTCTTCTGTTTTATTTGACTGCTGCTTACCCGCCTGTACCTGCTGCCTAATGTCGTTGTTGTAGCTTAGATTGTGCGAAATGATTTTAATTACTGCTGTGTGGCATAAAAGTTAAGTTTATCTGCTTGCTAATGTGACGCAGCTGTTTGAAAATGTAATTTTTGTGCCTACTGTAGATTTTTTTCATGGGGTCGTTTTGCCTAAATTTATAATTATGATGAGGGTTTTTTGATGCTTCAGAGTGTGAAAGTTAAGTGAAGCAATTGACTGGCAGTGCAATTTGTGGAAGCATTTATTTTAATAGACTAGAAAAAAAACAACACATAAAGTTATGGTTGTAAATATTTATGGTAAGCATAAAGTTGTCAAAGCAAAAAATAGGGGAGGGGAGACAAAAACGAGCCAGTCAGAGCATTTAGAGGAGTAGGTGTCTTAATTCATGTAATTTTCTTAATATTGGGTAAACTATATGTATTGAAAAGTGAGGAATTTACAAGCGATCGCGTAACTAGTACTGTATCCTATCTGACCATAATTTAAGTAATACCTCCATGCACGGAGAAAAAAATCGTTAGTGAGATTATGCAAGTTGACTTTTGTGAAGAAAAAATGTACTGAGTTTAAGAACTGATTACTGAATGAATGAATTACACAAAAAAAAAAACAAAACCGATACTATATTATAAAAAACACACATTGAAATATTTAACAAATTATTGTATAAAGCATACAAAAATTTAGGTAACAAGGCTTGATGGCTCTAGCTGTGTTGTTTCATTATCAAGCAAACAAAGCTAAGTGATATATCGTGAATGAATTAATAAATTGCCTAAAATTGACTGAAAAATCCCACAGTGTTTATTCATAAATTAGCAGTAGCGCAACCAAAGGGGGCTTTTGGGGTTTAAACCCCCGCCCCCAAATTATCGTAGCAAAAAGAGAAATAGAACACAATCAAAGTAATCATACAAAAAGTTATCAAAAGAATGGAAACCCAAAATATTAATTTCAAATCTATTGCCTTTGAACCGTATCTATCTATGTTTTATTCGTTCAGAATACATTTGTTTAAATTTTATTAAATTGATAAATAACTTTTGTTAATCCTTAACAAAACCTAATTGTGCGATTCATAAAATATTATCATAAATGCTTCATACTTATCAATTCGAAAGAAATTAAATCCATTTGATCATAAACATGATAAAACGTTAACAAATTCAATGTGTTGATTTGAAAAAATGTGTTTTATTTGATTGAAAAATGCTTTTCTCAACTTGATATAAACTTATTCGCGATAGCAAAATCGTCAATCAGTCGGAATAAAATTTTATAATTTTTATAAATAGAATTAACAAACTTACTTTGTTGGGTTAATAAATAGGTTTGTTGTGTTGAAGAAATCATTTATGAAATTGATAATCGCTTGAATCACGCGCATAAAATTTCAATTTCGTAATGAAGAAATGAATTATAAATTTCAAAAACTTTCAATCATTACAACAAAAATAGAGGTATTTTATTACGATGGCGTTATTTGTTGTTAGCAGAAATAATAACTAGTAAGGAATGGAGCTTCGGCAGGGTACCGCAGCTAAAATATCCCCCCGCGGCCGTACTGAAGTATATCCGAAGTCTTTCGACGTCTATAAAATTTATATGTATAATCTGCAAAAATATTGGTGTCATACGCTTAATTTACTTTTACCTTTAGCTGCCACATAGAGTAATTTGTAAATAAAGTAAAATGCCACACCCACTTTTCTAGTATAAATACTCCACATTTTAACAAAGAATATATTGCATGGGTTGGATAAACGACGTGGGCGGAACTTGAGTACATAAAGACGCGATGTCATTCAGTTTTATATATTTACGAAAGTTTTTCAATTTTAATGACGTCACTTTCTAATGAAGGTAGGCGTGGTTTTCATCCGATTTTGCCAAATATCAATGAGTGGCTTATGTTAAATATCAAAGTTTGTATGCAAAATTTCAAAACATTTTTGTAATTTTTGCAGATTTTTAAGCGATTTAACGTTTTCAATAAAGCTACTTTGTATGGGAGGTAGGCGTGGTGTTCAACGGATTTTGCCAAATATCATAGCGATATTCTATATTATATATAAAAGCCTATGTGCAAAATTCCAAGACATTTCTGCAGTTTGAGCAGATTTTTAAGGGATTTTACGGTTAATGTAAAGCTTCTTTGTATGGGAGGTAGGCGTGGTTTTTATCAACGCGTGGTTTTTCAAATTTCATTGTCACGATTTATATTGAAGACCAAACCTTATATGCAAAATTTCAAGGCATTTCATGAATGTTTGTGGATTTTGTATGGGATTTTGTCAAATTTCAAGGCATTTCTTTGATATTTGTGGATTTGAAGAGATTTTACGGTTAAAATAAAGTCACTTTGTATGGGAGGTAGACGTGGTTTTCATCCGATTTGGCTCATTTGAACTTGATCTTCCTTTTCTAAAAAGAATTGAGAATTTTCTAAAGATTTGAATTTCATTGCGATAGTTTTAAAATTACGGCTGTAATCGTAGTAGTAGTAGTAGTAGTAGTAGTAGTAGTAGTAGTAGTAGTAGTATTTATTTCATTTCATTTTTATCATTAAATACTTATAACATAACATTAAGTTACTATATATATATAATTACATTTTTAACATCATTTTCATTAATACATTTTTAACGCATAATTGTTATGGTAAAAGATGAAAATGAAAAGATCTGCAATCTATAGTTCTCAAGGAACTAGAGGCGATTGCAGTTACATAATTAAACAATTAAAAACACAGGAATTAAAATTGATGTGAATTGAAGTGGGGTCAGAAACTAAATATAAAAATAAAAAGAATCCCAAAAACAAAAAAACAAAAAAAAAAAAAAAAAAAACAGTAAATAAATAAATAAATATATAATAAAAAAAAATAAAATAACTAATGAAGTGTATGAACTGTAAAAAGTGGAATTAAAGAAACTCAAAAGCTCAAAAAAGAAAAAGAAAAAATAAAAAGACATGTTAACTAGTAACCAACACTGAACAAATAATCAACATCATTATAATTAAGATTAAAAAGCCAAGCTTTTACATTCCGAAGAAACATGGATTTATTATGAATACTTCGTATGTTATTAGGTAAGTTGTTAAATAGTCTGGGAGCTACTGAAATATAGGACTGGAGATATAACTGCAGTGAGTGATGTGGAACAGAGACAAGGTTCTGAACATTTATCCTTAATTTGTAGCTTATCGAGTATCTGCTTAAGAGATAGCCTGACTTGATAAAAAAAATATTTAACACCTTGAAACAGTATAAATGCTTTAAAGGTAATATGTTTAAATTTATAAAGAGATTCAGACTTCTATCATGACGAGATCTATTACAAATTAAACGGATAGCATGTTTTTCAGATATCAGAAGAGGATTAATTTTGTTAGCATAAGCGTCGCCCCAACAAACTATACCATACTCTAATTTAGATTGAAAAATCCCATTGTAAATGGACTTGGGAAGTTCGTGGCAACAAAAAGGTTTCAACAAATATAAATGTCTAGTTGCAGCCATTAGGTACTTTTTTAGGGCTCTTGTATGTACCGACCAACTCATCTTATTATCCAACAATACTCCAAGGTATTTAAAAGATGTGACACGTTCAATACTAAAACACTTAGAAGAGCAACAAATAGTACCAGAGTAGGTATGAACATTTTCAGATGAAAAGCAAATATTTTTATTGTACAGAAACTTTTCACATCTGCCATCATGAAAATAAAATTGTGGAAAATCAACTTCTCTACCTAAAGCATTAAAAAACATAATCCTAGTTTTATTGCTAATGACCAAACTATGAAGTTTAAACCAGTGACTTAAAATTGACAGATCATTGTTTATATCAGCAGCGAGGTTTAAGGAAGAGTTACTCGTAAACGCACAGGCCATGTCATCTGCAAAAGCATTTGCACTACTAATGAATTTCTGAGAGAAAAGCTAATTAATGAAAATTAAAAACAGAATAGGGCCAAGAACTGAACCCTGGGGTACGCCCAATTCTACGTGCAAAGAAGAGCTTAAATGACCTTTGAACTTGACTTTTTGCTGCCTATTAGATAAATAAGAACCAAACCAGTTATATATAAAACCTCTAAAACCAAAATTGTACGATTTACGTAATAAAATTTCATGGTTGACTGTGTCAAAAGCTTTGGTAATATCCACAAAGAGAGCAGCAGTTAACTTTTTATTGTTTAAACCGGAGTACACAACAAAAAACAAAAATTCAAAAGAGCATCTTCTGTAGAAAGACCAGAACGGAAGCCATACTGGCATTTACTAAGAAGATTATTATTTTCCAAAAACTTCACAATACGATTCTTCATGGCTTTTTCAAAAATTTTAGCAAACACCGGAAGGAGCGAAATGGGTCTATAGTTGTTAATATTCGTTCGATCGCCTGTTTTAAAGAGAGGAATTACCTCAGCCAACTTCATATCACTAGGAAATAACCCTGACTCAACACTTAAATTAAATAAATGGCTTAAAACATCACAAATGTTGAATGAAATTTTCTTAATGAAATTATTGGAGAAATAACCATAAGAAAGCGAATTCGAATTTTGTAGTGACATAATAATTTTATATACTTCAAACGAAGAAATTGATTCATAAAAAAAGCTCTTAGACAAACAAGGTTCTCTGGATAAACAAGAGCACAAGCTCCTGTCAGTGGCATTATTATCAACTACTTTAGAGCCTATTGAAACAAAAAATTTGTTAAAGGTGTCCGCTAGAATTTTTGGATTGGACACAGGTTCAGTATTAATAACCAATTGTTGAGTGGTTTCATTACTTTTACCTTTATTATAGTATATGATTTACCAATTTCCATTCCTTTCTTATATCACCTCTTGCCTTCTGGAATTCGTTACTATAGAAGCTATTCGAATATTATTTATAGTGTCGACAGACGGACAGACGGAAATCGACTCAGGAGGTGATGCTGATCAAAAATATATATATACTTTTCTATACCTGCCACGCCTCCTTATGTTCACAGACGGACAGACGGGCAAACGGAAATCTACTCAGAAGGTGATGCTGATCAAAAATATATATACTTTTCTATACCTGCCACGCCTCCTTATTGGCGTTACAAACGGAATGACAAAGTTAATATACCCCTTACGCAGTACGCGTTGGGGTATAAAAAGCAATTTTGTGAGTTGTGTACTTTTTATTTAATTTGTGAAACAAAAAAATTATTTCAATAAGAATTCAGTGGGAGCAAGGAGTTTGGAGTAAGGCGGAGGAACTTTTGTGAAAATTACATTCTTCTTAGTGATACATTATTAAATTTAATTTTGAAATATTTGGTAAAATTGCTTGAATTATTGATAAAAAAATATATTTTCCACAGAAAAGCAATTTTCTAAATCAATAAACCATTTTTTTAGTTTGAAATATTCCTTATTCATATTGACAAATTCTTTTATCATAGGTACAATGCAAACGCGACATTCTTGATAAAGCATTTTATCAAATCAAAACATCCGTTTATCAAATAAACAAAATAAGATTTTGTTAATATGATTGCATTCTCACACCTTCAATCAAATTGGCAAACGCTTTTGTTGACTCTATACTGACAAAAAATGTATCAACTTAACCTAGGAATTTGTCAATAGAAACAAATACTTCTTTGAGTGCAGAAACATGGCGGTAGCGTATTTTTTTATTTTATATAGTAGCGTATCTCTCTCACCTAAAATGTCCCTAGATGTGTTAAAAACAGGTGATAATTAATTTTAAGCAAAACCCATTCGCAAAACGAAGTTTGTCAAATATGTGTCTTATGTTAACTTCTAACAATATACGAGTATTTAATTAAAAAGTGCATAAATAAAAGTATAAATTATTTAAAAAGTGCATAAATAAAAAAGTGCATAAATTTATTTTGAAAAAAGTGGAAAACAACACTGCAATTGCGCCACCCATTGAATAGCCAACTAGGGTCAAAGGGCGTTTAGTACCCTAGATATAGCTGTGGTTGAAGTACTAATACTTTATTATTAAATTACCACACATTTTGTTACTTCACAATATAATATTGTATAGAATTTATAAATTAGGCTCTAAGCAAAAAGCCAGCAAAATAAAAATTTATTCGACACTAATGTAAAATTTTTTTGACTGGCAATAAAGAAACATTTTCTAATAGATTTAATTTACCAATGCTTGTTTAAGAAGCACGATGTAGCAAGATAGATTAAACTGAACTGTCTCACATTGCTAAATCTGTACAGAGATATGACGCGTTCATCAGATTTTATTTTAGATAAACTCGCTGAAAGTAAGCGTAAACTGAATTTGAAAATATAGTTTTGGCTTATTTTGTTAATCTTAATCACAATAATCCTGTAACTAACGTTTTTTTTTCTGTAAAAAGCAAACAATTGATCACAATTTTTTACAATTTACAGGATTTCTAATTTTTTACTCGACTCTTCTTCACTTGAAGGTCATTATTTAATATTTTGATTTCAAACCCAAGGCAAAAGCTTTTTTTAACAAAAACTTAATTTCTTACAAAAAAGAAACACGATTTATTTTAACACAACCTCATACAAGAAATAATATCTAATAGACTTCTGAGACTCCTACAATGAGAAAAATTTACTTCTTCAATCTCTATTTCCTCTTTTTTAAAAACAAAAAGTTCAATTTGCACTTTTTGAGAACACATCAATTTTCAACAACCTACCTACCACCATTTTACCCATCTACCCAACTCATCAGCAGTTCATCATATTGCAAAAGCTAGCCAACAAAAAAAAATCATCATCCTGCATCCTTTGTTTGAGGCTAAAACTTAAATTTGACAGCGAGTAATTTACGATTTTTCCACAACTCAACAAAAACAACAAAAACACGTAAAGATAGCTAAGCTTACAGTTACAGAAAAACATGCAACAAAACATTTGGTAACTTTGTAAATTGCAGACAATTTAAAAAACAACAACAACAAAAATAAGGTAGCAAAATAAGTAAACGCCAGCAAAGCAATATTGTGGGCTGCATGAAGTAAATCACATGAAAGAGATAAATTACAATGGGAAAAAATTGGCTAAATTAAAATGGAATAAATTATCAGGGTACGCGTTGGTGTAAGCGAGGGAGTCGCACAAAAATTAATCAACAACAAAAAGTTTGCAAAAAAAAAAAAAAACAAAATAAATGCAACAGCGTTTTGTGCTACTTTGACAAACAAGTCTGATAGCGAATTTTAAAAATTCAATTTACGAGTTTTAGATGAAAATATTTGCAAAATAATAGAAGCTGCGGAAAACAAACTTTATCGCATGTAATAAATTTCGATTTGCAAATTTAATTAAACCAACAAAATGATAGTAAAAATAAATAATTAAGAGAAGAGAAAATGTCCATGTTGCAAATGCAATAGTGATAAACAGAATTGTGATTGAAGTTAGAAATGTGAACATGTTACATATGGCAATGAAGCTTGTCGCGTCTTATTCGGTGGGACGACTGAATAAAGCGTATAAGCAGATTTTAAAATATCAGCGTTAGTCTTCATAACAAAATTTATTTCTAGTTGGATATAAAGTTTGACTACATGAATATAAGTTTTGCGGTAGTCAAGCACACAAAAACCTGCTGCATTTTTTAATTAATTCATTTTTTTGAAGTGAAACTTTTATCGCCGCGTATACAACAATACGGTAAGACCAGGGTAAGACCACTGTAACAAAATGTTTCTTATGAAAACAACAACACAGCAATTCGCCACAATAGTTGTATAAAAATTAAAAAAATTGCTATTTAAAATTTTTTTTATATATTTCCTTCCACTGAGGATTGAACACAATACGTTTGTATCCATAGCCTGCTGTTCTAACCACTCGGCCACGTAGACATATTTACTTGAGTAGCTTATAGTTATGTTAAATTTTACAATCAGTTGTTCTCTCTTTCTTTTATGATTGAGTTGAGTCTTTCGTTCAATACTCTGAAAGTACAGTACTGTCTAAAATTTGAATCTAAACTTTTAGCTTTTTGTCAGAACATTTGCATACATTTTGGCATTTCTCAAATTGAGTTTTGATAAATTCAGATTGATTCGATTTGATTGATTGATTTGGAAACAGCACATGCTGCAATATTAACGAATGCAACTTTGAATCTAAAATTTGTTTTATTCTTAGATCTGTGAATTTCCATATAAATGTCGTATCTTTCATATAATTGAAATATAGTTTTTGAGACACATTTATATCGAAATGCTGCGGTATTTTAACACACAAAATACTGCTTACAAGTTCTTCCATTACCAATTGAGCTCTCAGAATACATACGATATGTTGGTCGAAACTAAAACATAAGAAGGATATGTTACTAAAATATTGTGTCGAAAATCAACACTAGTCAATGCATATGTAACCCACCATGCATATGAAGTTCGTTTGCAATGAACTTTTATCAAAGAAAAATTTCGTATTTTTTCCTAATTGACGATCAAAAATCGAAAGTTATTTCATACCAGTATTATCGCGTCAGTAATAATAAAAGTAAGTCTGAAAGTGCCAAAAAAGTTATTCGAAAGTATCCACCATACATTAAAAAAGTAGAAAATATAACTATCCTCGCATTTGTGTTGAAGAAACAATCGCTTTGGAATTGTAAACGAATAATTTTTCGAAACATAAATGAACCTTCGTTTACAAACGCATTAACATTTTTAACTGTGTACACCGAGAAAAAAAAAATAGGTAAATCTCCTAAGTCGGCTTGGGTAAAGAGAATTGTATGGGAATTATAACCTTATGCTTATTCACCTAAGCAATTTATTGTTTAATACATTGCTTTGAAAGCACATACTTCGATACCTTGACAAAAAAAAAATATTTGATTCACCTAAGCCCAAAATCCAAAAATGCAAAATTAAAAAACAACTAGCATGGATGGCTTAAGCATAGTTTTGAGCTTTTTTCTTAAAAAAAAAAAACACAGCTGCGTCATTAGAGACACGAGAGAAGGATAGATTTGATAATTTAATGGTTTTGTTTGCAATAAAACCACTTTTAAATTAAAAAAACATAAAGTAAATTAAAAAACACGTTAATATTCACACCAGTAAATTTCATTACATTTCATCAACAAAAAGAAGAGAAAAAAAAAGTCTTTGTCCGCCGTGTCGAATCGAACCTTGAAATTTTAGTGCCAGTCCATCGCTCTACCAACTGATCCAAGCAGCCTTGCTACTGTTTGCTGACATAACTGCAGCTACGTTAATTCACCTAAGCAATTTATTGTCTAATACATTGCTTTGAGAGCACATACTTCGATACCCTTCCAACAAAAAAATATTTGATTCACAGATGTTAACAGATGCTGTATTAACAGGTGCAGTATGTCGCAGTATTCTGTTAATAGCTGCAGCATAGCTTCAGTTGTAATTAATATTGAATAAATCACTCAGCGTTACGAAGGAGTTTGGCTAAATGCGTATCGTAGTGTATTCATACACAGTGGTATCGGGTTGGTGTGGGTTCGAATCTCAACGGCATGCGAAGGTAAAATTTTTGTATTTGATATTTAATTTAATTTAATTTTCTTGTTATAATAGACGTCAATGAGCAAGAAAAGCCGAGAAGTCATTAATTTCTAAGAAAAAAACGGTGTTGATAAAAGAAAAATTTGTGTTGTTGCCGATTTCAATCAAACAAATCACATAACGAGAGGCGGTAGCTTAAAAAAATAAAAAAAACCAAAACACGAAAGAATTTATATTTTTGAAATTTAATTTTTTTTTAAAAGTAGTGTATAAAAAATTACCAAATACTTGGTTAATTTATCACCCAATAAAAATTGGCAAGTCAACATGTAAAACTTAGGCGTTTTGATAAAGTACTTGGGTGGCTGAAAACTGCCAAAGCCATCTTATAAATTATACTATGTTATTTTTCAATTTAACATAAGCTTTTTTCTTGGTGTTGGCACGGTAAAATAAACCCAAACAAGTATGCATGGTATAATAATGTCAGAGCTTTTGATCCGTTTGGTCCTTACTGCAGTTGAAATTTTGTGTTTTTTTTTTAAATTAAAACTATTTGCAATTATATCGGCAGTTTTTGTTTTTTTTTAAGAAAAATTTAAAATAAATTATATAAGAAATTATATAAATAAATCTAAAATTATATAATCCATTTATGCCTCTTTTGGATAAACAATAAATTCTTTTTGGCATCAATCCTATGGAATAAATTGGAAGATGTATACTATGCTTGCTTTCAGGTTTCTTCGTATTCTGTTCGCTTTGATGCAAGGGAGGCCATGGTAGCACGTTCAACTTGCAGTCGAATTGTACGCGGTTCAATGAGAGTACGGAGAGGGAAAATTGCATTATTCCTGACACAGGTTTTGCAACAAATTTTTCCTTTTTAATATTTATTAATAATAATATAATTAACAAAAAAAAAATAAGACAGCAAGATCTGTCGTCTGTGCTATGAGGATCGAGCCTGGGATGACTTAAGTCATCAAAATAAAATTAAAAAACCCCATTGATATCCAACTGTTTCACGAAAATAAAAAAAACTATGATCTAATTCTGTACGTGAATGTTGAACTATTCAGTTACTGTCTATAAACAAAAACGGCACTTAATATTTCCCATGATATCACTACATTGATAATACTAATTTACGTTATGAAAAAAGACAGTTTTTGAATTATTGCTGGTATGAAGGCAGACTGCTTTTTAAGCATTTGTTTGCACTGAAGGAGGGAACTTTAATAAAATAAATTACCAATCTTCCCAGAAATTCCATTTTTGGGTAAATATTTAACTTCTACAGTGCGTCACACGGCCATACACATATTTTTCATTAAAAATGTGGCTTTTAATGGAAGTTTATGGAAGCAGCATAATAAAAGCTTCAAATAAGAAACCATTTAGCTCTGGAAAGGCTGAAAGAGTAGTATCTGACCTGAGGAAAGGCAGTATCTTGGCCTGTATCTTATTAAAATCAAACAATACGACAAGGAAACCTTCATCAAATAATACCTTCAATACACCTATTAGCATTTTCTCAATAAAAATAAAGTTTTTTAACTTACTTAAACATATTTGCATACCTTTACAAACTTTTTACAATAAAATAAATAAAATTTGCCCTGGAATCCCTCTAAGACTACGGATATATTTTGTAGCGTTCTTTTAATTTTATTCCTCGTGTTATTTTACTCAAAATAAATATATTTTGTTTATCTAATTATATAACCATTTTGTACATATTTTTATCAATATACATTTAGTCGATTTAAGCGCAAAAAAATATATTTAAAAACTACTAAATCTTGACATTAATTGTTATTTAATATGATCTCGTTAATGTCACATTGATAAACATTGTAAATAGTTTTTGATATTAAAAAGCCATCAATTCGCAATTAACTAGATTGCTTGACAATTTATTGAAATCATTCACTAAATCATTTTGTTCCAATAAATTTTTTATTAGTCTACTTTAAAATGCAAACAAAAAATTACTATTTAATTTGATACTCAAATTAACTATTAATGGGTAATTAATTAACGCGCTGGTATCAATTTTCTGAGCTTTGTCCTTGGTGCACAATTCTGTCATTGATACAAAATATTTGCGAGTAGTTCCTTTTGGAAAATCAAAAACTTTCTCCGTCTTTGTATGATACTTCAGCAGATTTCAGCACCATACGTTGCTATAAATATGTACATATGTGAATATGCTGAAGTTCTCATTACACGTCATTACGGTGAAACTGTTGGGCCCGTACGATACTTCCGCAACATATGAATATTATATGCGATGATAACTTAACGATTATGAAACGATATTTTAACATAAGCTTATATCAAAAACTAGCAAACGAGCATAATTACAACAAGAACGCACACACAACACTCTCAATAGAATTATGCTGATATAAGTTCTGTGTTGTCTGGGAATATGTTGAACAATTCAAAAAGTTGAGTAAACTTTTGCTCCTTTGTGTAATTGATAAAACGAAAACCAAGTTATGTGTATCTATGTGTGTGAAATTCAATATGGCGCAACATCCCCTTCCTGCAAAATGCGCACACTCTACATGCCACTCACACAAACGCACAGATATATTGTTAAAGCAAGCAACAAAAAAATGCATACAACGGCTGTGTATGTGTGTGCGCTGATTTGGGTGTGTTAAAACATTATTATTTTGAACATCATCACTTTGCTTTATAGTCTTTACATTCGTTCTGTACCACCTCCACTGCCTCTTCCTTGTCCACCTTGTCATCGTCGTCATCATCGTCGTCGTCGTTAAGGTAAATCAACTAAAACTGTCATGGCTGCTCGATTTACACAACCCCATATAGTGCTTTAATCCTTCCTTCCCCCCACTTCCCCTCCCACTCTTCGTCTGTGTGTTAAAATATTCTGCATGTTACATGCTGCAGCTTTTCTCTACGTTGTTAATTGATGCGCTGCATTCTGTTGAATAATTAAACACCTGATTGTTGGCTGCTAACAATATCCATTTAAACCCCTTTTGTATAGTCATTTATGTGACCCAATCTAACCCCACACCCCTTCATCTTCATTGCTTTGAGTGAATATCAAATACCTACAACCAGGTGAGAGAAAATTTTCAAAATGTAATTAAACTGTATTCCACATTCTAGCCAGCGATTCGTATCTCTCAGCTAAATTAATTTCAAACTATTTTCCATAACATTTTGTGATTGCGTTTTGATTGTTTGATTTTTTTTTTTTATTTATTCTTTTTTTTTTTTTTTTGTTATTGATGTCTAAATAATCCTACATCATTAAAAGAGTCAATTGATTTAATAATTGTTTTAAGGGGAAGGAGGCGGCATACTTCAAATGCTACATATGTTATTTATTTGTTACAAATCGTTTCTTTCTATTTTTTTTCTTTTTGTATATATTTATGTGTAAATATTTGAAATTTATAATTGTAAGTCATTGAGGCCAAATTATTAGCTACGTTAATTGAAATTTTTTTAACGCTTTTTCTGAAATGGTGTAATGGAGAATTAATCACATATTAATTTTAAGGAATATAAGGAATTTTTACATGGTTTAATGAAGTGAAGTTTTGATTTCGAGAAGCGCTATCAAAACAGCTTCTTTGTTTTGAAGACAAGTTTTTACTTAAATATAAGAGACTAGCTTATACCCGGCGCGCTTCGCTGCGCTCAGTGCTTATCCCCTAAAAGAGGGCGTAGCTTTAGTCAGCCATGATTTTATAGTAAGTTCGTAC
Organism: Coremacera marginata; assembly: GCA_914767935.1. NCBI lineage: Eukaryota > Metazoa > Arthropoda > Insecta > Diptera > Sciomyzidae > Coremacera > Coremacera marginata. Next base: position 175,074,968 of record OU612043.1, on the reverse strand, counting down.
CGAGTTTCATTGATGTGTGACTTATTTCGAAAGCTATACCGAAAATTAGGGGTGCTGAATAAGACCACGTCCCTCGTCCAACGCTCGTAAAATGTTACCAGTCGAACGGCATGTGTAAATTGAGGTCGAATACTGAATTCCGAGTCTGTGCGACCTATAACCTTAAAACTGTGCGATATCGAAAATTTGAGGTGTATTCAAGGTGTCTTTTACGATCGGCACCAGATTCACAGGAACACACTCAAGGCTTTGGTATAAAAATTGGCTTCACGGTTTCAGAGTCTTTACGTGATATACACATATACCCACATACGTGTATCTACATTAAGTCGCCACACGCTCCTTAGAAAAAAAAAGTTGCTCAGTCCGGTTCTTCAAAATAATCCATGGCTTATGTTATGATCATCCCCAAAATATTTGGACTAAAAATATTGGCTGGTATGGTAGTTAAAAAAAAAATAAAACGGTAAGAAATAACAGTAATCGAAGTTTTTGTCTTCTGAATTTATTGCTGGATCAGGTGTTCCTCAGGGTAGTCACCTTGGTCCTCTTCTGTTTATTTTAGCTACCAATGATGTAACTCACGTCATTGAACACTCTCATCTGCTTATTTATGCCGATGATATGAAAATATACAGAACGATTAATTCTAGAGATAATTCAGATCTACTCCAGTCTGATCTAAAATCCTTTGAAGTTTGGTGCTCTAAAAATAATATGTTTTTAAATCCAGATAAATGCCAAACTATGACCTTTTCGCGAAAAAGGAATAATTTTATTTTTGATTATAAGATTAAAGATACTGCCTTGAGTCGTGTAGACACCGTCAAAGACCTAGGTATATGCATGGATTCTAAGCTATCGTTTAACATTCATATTGATAATATTTCTAAAAAAGCATCTTCAATGCTTGGTTTTGTAAAACGCTGGGCCAAAGAATTTAATAGCATGATTACAACTACAACGTTGTATTATGCAATCGTGCGTCCTCACTTAGAGTATGCAAGTCAAGTTTGGTCCCCAAGTTACAATGTGCATGTTGATCGAATAGAAAGAATCCAAAAACGTTTTGTTCAGTTTGCTCTAAGGGGCTTAAGTGGAACTGACATATTAGACCTTCCTCCTTATGCGGATCGTTTAAAACTATTAAAAATGCAGTCTTTAGGTGATCGAAGGAAATCGGCAGATATCGTATATTTACACCAGCTCATTACAGGTGTATTCGATTCTCCAGAACTTCTTTCTCACATAAATTTTAACACTAACCGTAGAAGCAGTAGAAACGCTAACAACTTAATTTATTTGCCATTTAGTAGAACAAATTATATGGCTACTGCTCCTTTAAGTCGCATGAGTTCCTTTGTTAACAATTGTAGCGTTTTTGATGTTAATTTGTCAAAAGGTCAACTCAAAAGTAGATTAAAAATAGTTGTGTAAATAGATCTATGTATACGCATGGTTAGTTGTTACGTCTTGTGTTGTCCCTGAGCCCGACCCATTTATTGGTGGGTAAATTTTTCCCACATTAACTTGTTTGTGGTCACGGGTATCCATAACATTGATATTTTTCAATGATTACTGGGTAGTGGCTTTAGATGGGTTAATGCTGAGGAAGTGCGATATAGCTGTAGTAGCTGAACTCTATTGTTATTGCATGTCGTAATGAAAAGTTCTTTTGCATCAAAAAATCTTAAATTTTTTCCGTTGGACCAAATATAATGTGAATTTTTATGGATTGTTTTAACTTTTTATACCCCAACGCGTACTGCGTAAGGGGTATATTAACTTTGTCATTCCGTTTGTAACGCCAAGAAGGAGGCGTGGCAGGTATAGAAAAATGTATATATTTTTGATCAGCATCATCTCGTGAGTCGATTTCCGTGTGTCCGTCTGTCTGTCAGTCTGTCGACACGATTACAGCCGCAATTTTAAAGCAAACGCGATGAAATTCAAAATATACGTTTATTTTTAAAAAAGGCAGATCATGTTCGAGAATGGGCCACATCGGATAAAAACCACGCCTACCCCCCATACAAAGTGACTTTAAATTAACCGTAAAATGTCTTTAAAATCCACAAAAATTAAAGAAATGCCTTGAAACTTGGCATGTAAGCTTTACTCTTCAATCTTAATCCTGGCCTACCACGCCTACCTCCCATACAGAGTGGTTGTATTTTAAAAGTAAAATCTCTTAAAAATCTGCACAAATTAAAGAAATGTCTTGAAATTTTGCATATAGGCTTTAATATATAATAATAAAAGCAGCATAATAAAAGCTCCAAATAAGAAATCATTTAGCTCTGGAAAGGCTGAAACAGTAGTATCTGACCTGAGGAAAGGCAGGTCTCATCACTATGATATATGGCAAAATCGAATGAAAACCACGCCCACTTCCCATACAAAGCGGCTTTATTTTAAACATGAAATCTCTTAAAAATCCACAAAAATTAATGAAAAATCTTGAAATTATGAAATATGGCAAAATCGCAGCAAAACCACGCCTACCTCCCATATAAAGTGACGTCATAAAAATAGGAAATCTTTCGTTAATATATAAAACTGATCATCATCGTGTATGTCGTGTATTTAAGCTTCGGTACCCTGCCGAAGCTCCATCCTTACTAGTTTCATATTATTTCCATTAAAATTCAAATTAATTTTTTTCCCATACTACTTTTAGTCAAATAAATAGTAAAATGTAAAAAATGTGTACATTTTTTTGTAATTTCATTCAATTTAATTCTTCACTTTACACTATATTTTATCATTAATAGATAATTTATTTGACTAAAAGTACCATAGCAAAACAAAAAAAAATTTTTAATTTGAATTTTAGTGAAAATATAAAAAAAAGTTAAAAAATTAATGAAAATCCACATTAAATCTGGTCCGACTGCAAAAATTTAAAATTTGTTGGTGCAGATTGGATAAACTGTTTCGGCCCCTATTATGTTAACAACTCAACTAAGTTGACCAGATTCAACTAAATTTTAAAAAATTTCAATTAAACCATGTAGTTTGCCTTGATCTTGTAAGAATTTTCAAACTACATGGTTCAACTGAAATGTATGTAATACGTTATACGAAACAAATTTAGTTGAATCTAGTCAACCTAGTTAAATTGTAATGCGTAATTGGGGCCTTCATTACTATTGTTTCTGACCATTTGTTATTTTTAACTACCACACCACTAAATATTTTTACAAAAAGCTCAATTTTTAGAGCATATTTCAAACCATTCCGTGACATACTGGTTGAGGTGCTTTTTTTGTAAGCCAGGTTCGAATTCCATCTGACACAGAAAGTTTTTTCAATTGAATTAATTTTTCTGTTCGGCCGTCATCTCTCTGCAGACAATGGCAAACCTCAGAGAGTAAAAACTGGCATGAAAAGCTTCTTGAGAACATAAGCCGTTCGGAGTCGGCATACAGCTTGTAGGTTCAGTTCTCGATCATTTGTGTTCAAAGATTTCACAACACACACAAGACAATTGATCATAAGAAGCTCGGTCAAAGTCCTTTCAAGGGCTGAAATTGGCCATTTCGATTTGATTATTTTTTTATTTCTGGGTGGTACAAGTGGGCGTGCCAAATTTTATATATATATATATAAATATATAATATTTAACTAAATTACCAAATCTTGGTCTTCTACGATAAAAGCCGCCTGATATAAATAATTTTTACTGATTTGTGGACGGTAAAAGTGGGCGTGACATCATTTACATATACATAGTGACTGCCACTTGGACACATAGCACCTGTATACCAAGATTCACTATGAAAACGTGTACAACTCAGGAATAAGCATGATTTCGGTAAAGTGGGCGTAGATATAGCGTCGCCATGCCCATTTTTTGTATATTGGCCGACAGTAACCATATGAACTAAATTTCCAAATCTTACTCTTTTACGGCAAAACCCGTCTGATATAAAGCATTTTTACTGATATGTGGGCGGTAAAATTGGACGTGACAACATTTATACTTACAGAGTGACTGCTACTTGGATCCATAGCACCTGCTTTCCAATTTCGATATCGATACCAAATATGCGTAGATATAGTGTGACCACTCCCATTTTTTGTACAGTCACCGAAAGTAGCCATCTGAACAAAATTACCAAATTTTAGTTTTATACGATTAAAGCCGTCTGATATATAACATTTTTTCGGTTTGAGGGCGATAGAGCCAATTTGGGTTGTATGGAAGGTACTACGCCCCTTGTTCAATCAACACCAAACTTCACAGGAACACTCTCAGAATGTTGCTCCAGTATCCCTAAAAATTTCATAAAGATTGGTTCGGCACTTTTGTAGATAGATAGATAGATAGATAGATGGGTAGAAGATAAAAATGGCTATGATAAGTGTTAATATATCCGGAAATTGTATAAAAGCAGAAATAGTTTGAAGAAAAACTATCTTTACATTAGGTCCACTGCTTGCAACACTGTACAGCAATGATTTCTTCAATTTAAAAAATTATAAGTTTAAAAGATGAGGCAATACTTTGTTTTGTGAAATACAAGTGATTAATTTCAAGGATGCTTCTTATATTTCTAGAAAAAAAATGCTTTAAAACTACTGATAACTGCTGAAGGGCCAAAAAATATACAGACCGTCTGCGCAAACAGTGATCGTTTTTCTGCTCTGTTTGCGCAAACAATCAGTGTAGTTGACGGATCACATTCTTCTAGCTTATTAGGAGTGTATTATTGTTTTCCTATTGTTCTCCTATTTTATTAAAACATAAACTCCAAAACATATTTATTGCAGCTCCAGGGATGACAGTGGCAAAATACATCGATGTATTTCTTTGTTTTGATGCATCGAAATGTACATCGATATATTTCGGTACATCGGAGAGCATCGGCATTATTTCACAATAAAATATGGGCATTTTCATAGTGGCGCACATAACGTTCGTACGACTTTCATGATACTTAAAATTAAGAAAAGCAAAGACAAATTGAAGCTTTTTCTTGTGTTGTTTTGATTTTTGCATAACACTATTGTAGGCACTTTTGTTAGTGTCAGAGATGGAATCGATTAAAACAATGGTCCAAAGATATAAGCAAACAAAAAAGGAAAAAAATAGAAGTGTTTTTTAACTTGGATTGCAAAACTAGCTAAACTCAGTGAATTAGCAAGAATTTTTGTATAAAAGTTTTTTTAGAAGGATTTCAAATAATATAAGTATATGTCCAAGTAATCAAATTTAGAAATCCTTTCTCGTTTTTTTGAAGTGAAACTTTTATAGCCGTGTATATAACAGTAGGGCGAGCTAGATGAGGGGTAAAACCAATGTAACAAAATGGTTCTTATTAAAATACAACAACACAGCAATTTGCCGCTTTGGTTGTATAAAAACGAAAAAAATGGCTATTTAATAATTTTTCATATTTCTGCGCTCACCGAGGATTGAACACATGCTACGCTTGGATCCATAGTCGGCTGTTCTATTAACTGGGCCACGGAGACATATCTACTTGAGTAGCTCATACTTATGTTAAATTTTACAATCAGTAGTAGTTCTTTTCTTTCTTTTATGATTGAGTTGAGAATTTCGTTCAATACTCTGAACTTGTATTACGGTCTAAAATTTTGCATCTGAGGATAACTTTCTTTCAGAATTTAAGCATACTTTTAGGCATTTCTCAAATTGAGTTTTGATAAATTCAGAAAGATAGGCCTTGCATTGATTGATTTGGAAACAGCACATGCTGCAATATTAACGAATGCAACTTTGAATCTAAAATTTGTTTTATTCTTAGATCTGTGAATTTCCATATAAGTATCGTATCTTTCATATAATTCATATGCAGTTTTTAACACACACTTACTTCGAAATTAAAAAAAAACGCATGCTGTGGTATTTGAACACACAACCTAATAGTTACAAGTTCTTCCATTATCCACTGAGTTACTGGACTACGTACTCTGCTTTTAAATAAATTAAACAAACTTGCTGCATAAGCCAGACTTGCAAAATATTCTTTAACGTGCCTGGCTTGTATTCGTCAATAACAGGCTTGCAGAATATTTTTTAACTCATCTGCATTGGTTTTGTCAACATTAAAAAAAAAACAAACAGAACAAGGAAGCAACGAAAACAGTAGAATACGCGATAAACGATAACTCTTATCTCTTATATTTCTTGTCGAAAGTTCTTTAACGCGTCCGGCTTGTGTTCGTTCATTAAAAACTTTGTCGAAAATTCTTCAACCTTTCTGCTTTGTGTTCATACATGTTTTCCCTACAAAGGCTTATATTTCGTGGTTATTTTTTCGTTAAGAGTTACAATATATATCATTTTAAAAACGTGGTGTAATAATGGACTGCATGACTTATATATCAAAGATTACAAATCGGAAAAGTCTGATCCAAAAAGAAATGTCTGATTCAAAAAGAAATGTAAAATAAAATAAAATTCTGTTTTATTTGTTGTATTCATCCACGAAAAATCTCAACATTTCTGTATTGTGTTCATGGGAATTTTATATAGGATTTTCGTCAATGAAATGTATGGCCGAATCAGCATGTTTCGTCAAAGATGAAGAAAAATCGTTCATGATTCGTTTATCAATGCTTTAAAACTTCGACTACTGGGAAATATCGTCGCTAATGCAACATAAAATACGAAGCAAGTCTTGTACGGAAAAACGCACCAAAATTTTCAACTGTGAAGGCATGGTAAAATTAGCCTAAACATATATGCGCGGTAGCATAAGGTTAGTGCTTCTGACCACGAAGCAAAGGCTTAGTGGTCCTTTCTGCTTTTGAAATTTTGTGCTTTTTTTTAATTAAAAATATTCACAAATAAATAAACAGAATATTTTTGATAACATAATTAATTTTGTCTACTTTTTAAATTTTTTCTGAATTGTAGTTTTAAGTTAACAAGTTAAGTTATGCTCTTAATGTTACTTATTTCAATTTATGTACTATAAAAGACCAAGTCTTAGTGTACAATATTATAAACATTAAATATGTTAAACATGTTTCGAACCCAGATTGTCTGAACTTAATTTCTTTGCATACTCCTTTAAATGTCTTTGTTACTGTCAAAATATAAATTTTATGAATTTCTAATTATATATCAGGCATATTACAACGCCATCACAAATTTTGCTCTGTCATATTTTATTATGCGACTTCTTTATTTGCAACTGTTATATTGGCAGTTTTGGTTTTTTTTTAGAAAAATTGAAAATCTATCTATATATATAAAAATGGATGTATGTATGTGGGTATGTGGGTATGTGTGTATATCACGTATAGACTCCAAAACCGCCGAACCAATCTTTATGAAATTTTTGGGGATGCTGAAACAACATTCTGATAGCGTTTGTGTGAAGGTTGGTGTTGATTGGGCAAGGGGGCGTGGTACCTACCATACAACCCAAATTGACTCTATCGCCCACAAACCAAAAAGAAAATGCAACAGACGGTTTTAATCGTATTAAGCTAAAATTTGGTAATTTTGTTCAGATGGTTACTTTCAGAGACTGTGCAAAAATGGCCGTGGTCTCACTATATCTACGCCCACTTTTCAGAAATCATTTTAATTCCTGAGATGTTCAAGTTTTGATAGTGAATCTTGGTATGCAGGTACTATGGATCCAAGTGGGAGTCACTTTGTAAATATAAATGTTGTCACGTCCTCTTTTACCGCCCACAAATCAGTAAAAATGCTTTAAATCGGACGGATTTTGCCGTAGAAGACTAAGATTTGGTTATTTAGTTTATACGATTGGGCACAAAATGGGCATGGCTGCACTATATCTACGCCCACTTCGTCGAAATCATGCTTATTCCTGAGTTGTACACGTTTTGATAGTGAATCTTGGTATGCAGGTGCTATGGATCCAAGTGGCAGTCAATTTGTAATTATAAATGTTGTCACGCCCACTTTTACCGCACACAAATCAGTAAAAGTGCTTCATATCAGACGGCTTTTGCCGTAGAAGACTAAGATTTTGTAATTTAGTGCATATGGTCTCTGTCGGTAACTGTTTAAAAATGGGTGTAGTCGCATCATATCTACGCCCACTTTATCGAAATCATGCTTATTCCTGAGTTTTACCCGTTTTGAAAGTAACACTTGATGCAGGTGCTCTAAGTGGCAGTCAATATATATATATAAAATTTGCCACGCCCACTTGTGCCACCCTCAAATAAAAAAAGGCCAATTTCAGCCCTTGAAAGACTTTGACCGAGCTTCTTATGATCATTGTGTTGTGCGTGTTGTGGAATGTTTGAACACAAATGATCGAGAACTGGACCTACAAGTTTTATGCCGACTCCGAACGGCTTATATTCTCAAGAAGCTTTTCATGGCAGTTTTTACTCTCTGAGGTTTGCCATTGCCTGCAGAGAGGTGACGGCCCAACAGAAAAATCAAATCAACTGAAAAAACTTTCTGTGTCAGGTGAGATTCGAACCAGGGTTCTCTCGCGTATGGGCCACACACTATGGGCGTGTCGCACTTTATCTACGCCGACTTTTCAGAAATCATTGTAATTTCTGAGCTGCTAATGTTTTGATAATGAAACTTGGTATGTAGGTGCAATGGGACCAAGTGGCGGTCACTATATAAATAAATGTTTCCATGCCTACTTTTTCTGCTCATTTATCTATCTGTAAAAAATGTATGTATGTATTATAAGGCTCCTCACAAAAAAAAGGGTCCTCTTTTAGGGGATAAGCGCTGAGCCCAGCTTATCCGCGCCGGGTATAAACTAGTAAATTATAAAAATAAAGCTCGAGTTATATAATCGATTAATGATTATTTCGGACAAAGAATAAATTTTTTTTGGCATCAATCCTATGAAATAAATTGAAAGATGTATGCTATGCTTGCTTTCGGGTTTGTTCGTAGAATGCAGGCAATGATGCGATGGTAGCACGTTCAACTTGCAGCCGAATTGTACGCGGTTCGATGCGAGTACGGAAAGGAAAAATGCACTAATCCCGCCACAGGTTTTTCGACAAATTTTTTTCTTTTAAATATTTATAAATAAAAATATAATTAACAAAAAAATAAAACAACAAGATCTGTCATATGTGCTATGAGGATCGAGCCTGGGTACTACTTAAGTCATCAAATTAAAAAAATGAATTCCTCTTGATAACCAACTGTGTCACGAAAGTAAAAAAAAAACTGCGATCGAATTATGTACGTGAATATTGAAGTTTTCAGTAACTGTCCAGAAACAAAAGGGACAATTGATATTTTCCATGATATCGCCATATTGAAAATACTAGATGGCGTTATGAAAAAAATACAATTCTTGAACTAATATTGGTATGAAGGCAGACTGCTTGTTAACCATTTGGTTACACTGAAGGAGGAAATGTTAATAAAATAAATTAGCAATCTTTCCAGAAATTAAATTTTTGGTTAAAAGTTTCACTTCTACAGTGAGTGGCTGCCACACATATCTTTTTTGTTTTAAGTAAATTTCGACACTTTTCGATAAAAGCTGAGCTGGTGCGTAGAAAAATCGACAGACTGACACTTGAGCGGCCCAGGTTCAATTCCAGCGATGGTAACAGTCAAATTTAATATGAAATAATAATAATTAAAATAAACTCTTTGTTACTAAATAAAAAATATGTCAAATTTACGGGAGCACAATACCCACTAGCTTAAATGAAATTTTTGATATATTTTTTAAGTCTTACAAATATTTTTTTTTTTTTTTGATACTAAAATACACCTTTTTATTTCAAAAATAATTTGTTTTTTATTTCAAAGAAAAATTTCGCTATGATATAAAAAAAAAATTTCTTTGGCTCTAAAACAAGTAAAATTTTCTTTAAAGTTTAGTAAATTTCTTTGATTTTAGGATGTTTTTTTCTATATACTAAAATTGACGATAAAATAAAAACGGGTTATTTTGAAAAAATATATCCTTAACAAATATATTCATATCATAAAGTATTCATATGTCCGGATCTATTAAAACTTAATCATAGGAATAATTTTCACTGCTAAACATTAAACTCTAAACTTAACAAACCGTTTTATTTTCTTCCAATTACAGACGGCAAACAGCTGAGGAACGTGAGGCCGAACGGCAGGCGGCAAATCGTTTAATGCTTTCACTGCAAGCCGAAGCAATTAGCAAAGGTTTTGCACCACCACCAGCGCCACCTATGGGAACACAACAGGTGAACGGTGCACCGTTAGCAGCGTTACATGGGCTACAACCGTGGGCCGAATCGCATGCAGCTGGATGCTAATAAAACTTAGCTTAATGTACGTGTAACAAGCTAAATTTACCAGAAGTATAGAAAAATTAGTTATAGAAAAAGGAAGTTAATTTGTGATACGCAATTGTATATAGAAATTATTCTAAGAGCATTAAATATAAAACAAAAACCATCTCAATTATAACTAAGTTTTAAATTAACTAAAACAAATAAACTGAAAATACAACTCAATGAAGTAGATTCCATAAGATTAAACTTAATTCCAATTGAACAAAATTCTGCAATAGTTATAATATCAAAAAAATTCCTTAAATAGAATTTAGCATTAAATATAAACCGAATGTATATTACAAATAACTATGTAAGTAGTTAAATAAAACAGCTATTGTATCTCGATGTATTTTGTAAAAATTATCTTGAACCATTGAGTTCAAATAAGTTTAAGTATGTATATGAAAATAAATAAAAAAAAAAAAAATTTAAAATAAAACGCTGAAGCAATAGTAAAGATAATCGCAAAATTACATGAAACTAATAAAGTTAACGAATTAAAGTTGATGACGCATAGCATGTGTCTGTAAGTTTCTTTGCTGCGTCGATTTTTTTTCGGCTTTAATAATCTCACTTTTGTGCTTGTTTTTAATACATTTTCATTGTAGATCAGTGAAAGTTTTTTTATGCTATTTCCCGATCCTCGATTGCACTTATTATTTACGGGTATGAGAAAGTGTATTTGTAGCTTATTACTTAAATATTAGTTGTGTATGCATGTATGTACAGTTATCATATATTTAAATATGCATAAGCGTCTAAATTGAAAATAAAATCTACTGAAGATCAATACGAAACAAAAGTTTAATTGTATGTTTTTTAGCACTTTATTTTTGGTTAGTGAAATATGTGTTGTGAGATTCACTAAAGAGTTATTTGTCTTTAGCCGAAAATGTTGTTACAATTAGAAGATGAACCACTTTTTCAAAACCGATCAAATAGGAAGCATCTAATTTTGTACGCTAAGCAGTTATGTCAAGATTTGTTAAACAGTTATTTCGAGAAAATTTTGGTAGCGGAAAAAACTTTTTTGTAGGCGTGGCAAAATTTATGATTAGAGAGGTTTTTTAAAAGTGATGCTGAGCACTAATTTGAGATGACGTCGTAGTTTGATGGCTTTAAAACATATTAACGTTATAGCCGTAAGGGCTATAAGGGGTTAGAATACCTTTTCAACAATATATAAAAATAAATAATCGGACTACAAATAACCGAGTAATGAAAAAACAAAATAATATTATGCTGTATTTGTCACGCCCACAAAAAAATTTTTTACTTCTGAAATTTTGTTCAGATAACTGCTTTACCCTAGGATGGGCAACTGGGTCTGGCCAGACCAAATTTGACTTTGGAGTTGCATATTTTGATTTTCAAGTCAAATCAACAGGTAAAAGCTATCTAAATTCTATGACCTTTCAATTCTGAATCCAAGGAAAACTTTTAAATCAATTTGGATAGTGTTTTTAGTACAAATTTTTAATTTTCAGTCTTACAGTCCTAAGATTGCCTACTGTGGTGTGGATAGACCATAACAGTATTTACCCATGAACTTTTAACATTCTCCTATATGCTAAAATATTTTACTCAAAAACATGTTTATTCATGAAAAATCTTATTTTCTTGTGGCGATCGGCACTATGCCTTTTTTTATATTAATCTGCTGGTGTTTTTTTAGTTGGTCATGCAACTAAATATGCAATTAGCAATCGGTACACGCACATACTTTCTATTGCTATATACTATACAAATAAAGACATTTTTTGCATGCCGGATTATCCGTCCAACCAAAAGGACACTTTGAACAAAACAACTCAATCTATTGGTCTGACCAGACCCATTTGGATAACTTAACGACATGAAATCAGTTGCCCATCCTAGGGTTAAATAAGATAGTATGAATCAAATCGATCAATCGGAGAACTAATGATACAGGCAATAGATTGAGAAAATCAAATCTATGTTATTTTTGAATTAGATAAAAACATTATACATCCATTCCAAAAAAGTTTCAATTCTTAACTTCTGATTTCTTATGGCAGCTGTCGGACTTCGCAGCTAATATTTGACGGTGGTGTGGATCATCGTCGAGTTAAAGTTTTGTGGGACCTGAGGCAGAATGATATTCAAGGCCTTTCCGAGCAACGCTTTTTGTAAAAAACATTCATTATCTTGAAAGAACAGAACATTTCTAGCAGACTCTCTGTCTTTAGCAGTTGTCTGCTGTTTCGGACAACAATAAAGCTTTTTCGTTTTTCCTATTCGTGGGAAAATACGAACTCATTTTTTGTCACATCAACTTTTCGTTTGAAGATCATTGCAACCCCATTAACATGCTCTCAAGAGACAGGAATAGGCACGCGTTTGTCGACCAAAAAGGATTCAACTTCTTCTTCAAATGCTAACATTGTCGAGGTGAAAGGGGTGCTGTTGCGTCTTATCTATGATGAATCCCTTCAAACAACACAGGTCAACTAAGCGCTAGCGACAGGTGTGCTGCGACAGCTGTGCGATTTCAAGAATGTTCTGATCGGAAAATCTGGAACGCCGTTCTCAATAAATTCGACAAAGTGAATCCTGCTCTGCAGAAGTCAGATTTGAATCTATCTGTAGCGGCGCAACTCTATCAAAGCTTTGTCGATCACATTGAGTAATACGAGTATGGCACTTGACTCTGACGAATATACGTTCAGATTAAGAACAACCACCACTCTCGAGAGCATGAATCAGAAGAAAGACAGCTGTAACAGTTCCATTTTCACTCCCTTAATGAACCTCTTACTTAAACATTTAAAGAAAAGAATTAAATGTTACGTGAGTTTGGCTGTAACATTGGATTTTCTGACTAAGCTCAACAAATTGAGCACAAACGAAATCTCATCAGTCTGCAAAAACATCGCATCATTTTATGTAAATGATGTTAATGGTGATGACCTTTTTCCCAAGTGCGAATTGGTAAAACAATATTTTTTTTCATATCTCACACTGAGAAAAGAAACTTACTTTAAAATAAAACAAAAAATTATAAAATATAAATTTAACGCGTTTGTGTTTTTACAGAACAAAATTTAAATCAAGCGTGTTTTTTTATAATTCTCATTTCATATTCTCATTCTCATATAAAGCTCACTTTTTGAAGCGAAGCTTTTTACTCCTCGTTCTGGGATTTGCTTATAGAGAAATCTGAAAAATTTTCGACAGATTTTTTTTCTTGGAAATTTGATGGTTTCTTTGTTGCTAGCGCTTATTACATCAAGAAAATGTAATACGTTAATATTAAATACTAAAAATATTTTGTGGCCGCCCGTGGGGATCGAACACGTGTTCTCTTTAATAAGAGTCCAACACACTATCCACCAGGCCACAAAGTCTTGTTACACACAGTTGTTTGTATTAACAATTCAATATTAATTATAACAGAAGCTATGCTGCAGTAGATCGTTACCATCCATCAATAGATAGAGGATTGTGTATTTGCTATGCTACAACTAACAAAAATTTGCTTTTATTTGCCACAAGGTGTCTCCAGCATCGGTGTTTATATTGTGAATGCGTTTGTGGTGTTGTTGGTACTAAGAAAATTAGCAATGCCCACAAGTGCGTTGACAAGTGCGTTTTTAAGTGTCAAAAAAATAGATGATATTAATAAATATGGAATTAACAAACGCATGCATGACATCGGAAAGGTATCTAAAATGTTTGTTAAATTTTGTTTCGTGTGCGTTCTTTAATATATACATATTTTTGAAGAGAAGCTTTTTAATCCTCGTTCTGTGATTTGCTTGGAGTGAAATCTGAAAAATTTTAGACAGATTTTTTCGCTAGGTAGTACGCTGTTGAAGGAAAAAATTCGTTCAGTCCAGCCAAGTTCTCAACCATGTGTAGAGAGATAAAATGGAGAGTCGCTGGCATTATATGCCCGTATATGTAATTGGCGTGGAAATTTGACATTCAACAATAAAAAAAAATTAAGCAGTAAATATGTTTTCTGTATAGATGTAATTTATTTTATGTTATTTTAAATTTTGGAATTTAAAAGTTAATTTATTAAAAAAAAAAAATTATTAAGCTATCAAATCTATGTAACTGCGAAAAAGCTTCGCTTCTCTCGTGTGTCCAACGACGCACCTGTGTTTTTTTTACAATTTTCTCTTATTAATTCTTTTTTATAACAAACAATTCGTCGCTATATGAGATTGAATTAAGGAGGTACATGACATTCGCGGCAGAGAAAATATACCTTTTTTTAAAAATTCATAACTCAGTCAAAAACAAACATTTTCCCAAAATTTTTTTTATTATTGTAGAGAATTAAACAAATTACAAGAAAAAAATATTAAAAAAAAATATATTTTTCACTCCAACATGGTTACATAGAGCTCCAAACTGGCGGCAGAGAAAACACGGGGCCTCGTGGTTGCAGCGCTGGGAGTTGCAAAAATTGTCCGATCTGGAAAAGAATGACTTTTTTAAATTTTAACAAAATTGGATATCGTATGACACGAGCTTTTTTTAAATTTTTTTTCAATTTTTGGTAATGTTCCAAATTTGAAAGTGTGTTTTTTCGAAAAAAATATTCACTTTAAAAATTCATAAAAAATTTTAAAAAAAAAAGCTCGTGTCATACGATAGCGAGTCAAATTTAAAAAAATACAAAAAAAAAAATTTCGTCAAAAAATGAACCCGCTAGTGCCGCAACCAGTACGATAAACATGGTTTCGAGATAAACGCGTTCAAAGTTTGTGAACAAAGAAAAAAAAGGTTACCTTCAATCTGCCATGCCTGCTTCCTACTGTATGCCTTCGTTATCTTGTGTTGTGCTGTTTCTTATAGTTTTTTGCAATCGTTTAGCAATTCGGGCTTCACCCTTCACCCTTCAAGTAGGTACGAAATAACAACCACGAAAAGTCAGGTAGCAAGTAAAACAAGTATATACCAGCTGCCGTACGCAGGTAGCGCAAAAATTAAAAATGCGCTCTCACTAATCCGGCTGTAACTTTCGAACCCGTAGGAATTTTTCCATTTTTCTTAGAATCTTAAGAATATTAACTAAAATACAAAATTATTAAAAAAAGTCGATTTCAAAATCTGCCAATGTCATGTAACCCCTTAAAAAATTATGTGTAGTAGAGTCATTGAGCAGACAATTGAGACCCTGCTGAGAAAAACCATTTGATTGCTTAAAAAAATATTTTTTAATTGGACTTACAAAATTTAAAGGTAAGATGAAATAAAAACTAATTAATTATTTTAATATATAACATATTTCAATATTTCAAGTCGCAATAAAACAAACAATATCGAATGGAGTTAAGATTTAGTATTCGAGGGGTCCCAGGGGTCGCTGATCACGAATCCGATGTCAAAAACACGAAAAGATTAAAAAAATGGGCGTTTAAAATATTTGTTTTCAATGTAAAAACTTTTGTTTTAAATTTTATTTTTAAACAAATGTTTTTAAACTAAAAATGTTTGCTTACATTAAAAGTATATTTAAAAACATTGTTTTGAAAACAAAAGCCTTTGTTATACATTTTTCTTTACAAACATTTGTGCTTAGCTTAAAAACATATTCGTTTAATATGAACACAACTTCATTTAATTTTAACACATATTTCCCTCAGTGCTGGTGTGTGCTCAGGTAAATTTTTTTTTATTTTTTCTATCAACTTCTATGGTGCCCCAGACACATATTACAGAACTGCATCAAAATCGTACGAGCAGCTGTATGGGCAGGCTTTAATGGGTTAATTTACGATTTGTTATTTTAACGCCAGCTTACGTAAGCGTATTTTGCTTTGTTGTTGTTTTGCATGTAAACGCAAATACGCAAGCACGCGTAAATAAAAGTACCCCTTGAGCGTGTTTTTTGTGTCTCGTATTTTTATGCCCTGTCTACAGCATATATAACAGCGTTGTAAAATTGTTGAATACGGCAGTCAGACACTGCTCACAGTTACAAAAATAATAAATGCTATAAATACGCTTTGTTAATATACGATTAAACTGTGAATAGCCCAATTGTAAAATGATATTAATTTTTCTTGGCTTTTTCAATATAATGCCGTTTACATTTTCGCACGTTACCACCAACACTTTTTTTTGCCAACACTTTTAAAAAAATTTAATTGTTTGGAAACTAATTCACATTTTTCAAGGTCACCACTACTATTTTTTTGGTGTTTTGAAAATATGGTCGTATTGAGGCATTAATTTTCAGTCCATTATAAAATTTTACATTGAAAATTAATGCTTACTATTTTAAACGAATTTTTTAAAAACTCCATGCACAATTTTTTCATACAAACCCTTTCAAACTACAATTGCGATTTTAGTATTTTTTGTACTTCTTACTGTATCTTTAAGTTTTTCAGATAGTATACCTCCTACGGCTTTTCGTTTATCAAGGAATAAAAGAAATAATTAAAAAATAACTGAAAAATTATATAAATTTGAAGCATAATACTAGGTATAATAATACTAGCTAAAAAATTACAAACTAATATAAGAAGTACAAAAATACTCAAAAATTACATATTTAATTAAAAATGAAAGTATTTTTTATGTAAAAATTGTGTAGGCGTTTTTGAAAAATTCGTTTAAAATAGTAAGAATTAATTCTTCGACTTACAATTTTGAGAATGCATTAAGAATGAATGCCTCAACACGATGATGTTTCAAAAACTCCAAAAAATAGTCGTGCTGAACTTGAAAAATGTGAATGAAATTTGAAGTGGTCAAAAAAATTTTAATTTTCTGCAATGTGTTTGTAAAAAACTGCACATTTATAAAATGTGAAATGTGAAAACGATCTCTTAAAAAAATCCTGAACATTTTTATGCGGAACTTAGTTTCGAAGATTAGTTGTTTTCCTACATGTCCGAATGACAAATTTTGATTTTTTTTTTTTAATTTTTCACTGTGTCAAAATTACAAAAAAAAAAATTAAATAAATATATAATATTTATATTTTTTAAATACTATTGGCGTGCAAAATTTGAAAAAAATGGTATCGTCAAATTCAGTTTTTGGACATAAACGTCCGATTTGACATGGAATCACCGATGTATGACTGTTTACAGCAGGGCGCGATATCCCAAAGAACATAAAAACACAGGCACAGTACTCAGGTGAGAATATTTAAAATAAATTATTAAAAATCGATGGTTTTTATTTTTAGTAGCCTTCACCACATAGTGTTTATTATGTGGTATGTATTAGTATGATGTATTAGTAGATGTTTTTCTTTTTAGTACCCTTCACCACATAGTGTTTATTATGTGGTATGTATTAGTACATCACATTTAAATACAGGTTCTCCGAGAATTTCAACCCCCGAAACCTCCCCCCCTGAATCCGCGCCTGGTTCCACATGAACATTGGCATGAAATTTTCATAGAAGAAAGATATGCCACTCATTGGTCTAAATTCCAAATTTAGAACGTGCCCTCAAACCCGAGTTACAGATTTATCTCCATCTAACTCGGACATTCGAAACACTGTGCGGCATTTACTATGTTCACAACCTAACACGTTAAATAATCGGAATGATCAAAAATTCTTTACAGGGCATATTCTTGAAGGTCTAAACTTCGAAAATATGAAAAAAATTTTGATTTGTTCAAAATTCTACACTAGAATACTGCTTGAAACTGCAAATCAATAATTAATCATTGGCGTCCATATTTAGTAATGCGAATTGCACCATCAATTTTTAATTCTGTATACATATATTATTGTTTGTAACCGTAATTCAAATGAAAAGTGAGAATCTATATTATTATTAAGTAAGCGCATTTTTTGTGATGACTATCAAATCTATACTGTAGACGCGGTTTTCATAAATAGGGTTGCAAGTGAAAGGTCGTGCTCTATATATGTGCAATAAGGTCTTTTTATTTCTTAAATTTTGTGAATTTTTCAAAAAAAAAGCTGAAACAATTTTCTATGAAAAAAAAACCCAATTGCTTTGTGATGCCAAAAAGTAAGTGATCGATTTATGTTTAATGCTATGATAGGAAATAACTGAGCTACTTAACAATTCAACAGAAACAGAAAGTCTTTAATATAAAAACAAAATTAGCTATTTATTCAATATAATTAGTTCAATAGTTCAATATAATATTGGATATGTCAAAAATATTATATTTTGTCGTTGTAAAATTTATTTTTTCATAAATACTTTATTTCTTACTAGGGGGTGGCCGCCCCTACCTCTTTTTTCCGCTTCCGGCGCCCCTGGCGTAAATATGTCTTTGAAAATGCACTTTATGCACTTTCTTTATATGCAATTGCTGCACTCAGAAACAAGCATCCTAAAAACAAAGAAAATCTACTTAATTTAAAAGAAAATTTTACTTGATTAAGCGCCAAAGAAACTTTTTTATATCAAACTAACAAGAAAAGCAAGAAAAAACAAAATTATTTTTGAAACAAAAATGAGTATTTTAGAATAAAAAAAAAATGTTCTTAAAAATTTAATATATCAAAAAATTTCGTTCAAGCAAGTGAAAAGTGTTCCTGTAAATTTGGCATAGTTGTAGATATTTAGTAACAAGGACTTTAATGATTATTATTATATACTAGCTTATACCCCTAAAAGAGGGTGTAGCTTTGGTGAAACCATACTTTTATAGTAAGTTCGTACCGAGTTTTATTGATGTGTGACTTATTTCGAAAACTATACCGAATATTTGGGGTGCTGAAAAAGTACCACGCCCCTCGACCAACGCCCATAAAATGTTACCAGTGGAACGGCATGTGTAAATTGAGGTCGAATACTCAATTCCGAGAATGTGCGACCTACAAAAAAAAACCAAAACTGGTCGATATCGAAAATTTTAGGTGTATTTAAGGAGCCTTTTACGGTCAGCACCAGACTTCATAGGAACCGTCTCAAGGCTTTGGTATAAAAATTGACTTAGCGGTTTCGGAGTTCTTAAGTGATATACACATATACCCACATACGTATATACATTAAGTCGCCTCACGCTCCTTAGAAAAAAAAGTTGCTTAGTCCGGTTCTTCAAAATAATCCATGGCTTATGTTACGATGATCCCCAAAAAATTTCGACTAAAAATATTGCCTGGTATGGTAGTTAAAAAAAAAACAAACGGTCAGAAATAAGAGTAATGAAAAAGTTCTTTTGCATCAAAAATCTTCAATTTAATGCGGATTTTTATGGATTGTTTTAACTTTTTTCATATTATTTTCACTAAAATTCAAATTAATTTTTTCCCATACTACTTTTAGTCAAATAAATTGTAAAATGTAAAAAATGTGTACATTTTTTGTAATTTCATTCAATTTAATTCTTCACTTTACACTATATTTTATCATGAATAATTTATTTATTTGACCAAAAGTAACATGGCAAGACAAAATAACTATTAAGTCTGACCGTTTGTTATTAAGAACATAAGAAGATCGGTCAATGTCCTTTCAAGGGCTGAAATGGCCATTTCGTTTTTGTTTTTTTGTTTTATTTCAAACTATTCCAGCTACTGTCGAAATATTTGGGGTTATTTTGAGCAACCGACCCAAACACCTTTTTTTTTGTGAGGTGCCCCCTAGTATACAAACAAAAATTTAGGCATGGCAACATTTATATGTATAGTGACCGCCACTTGGTCTTATTGCACCTACATATCAAGTTTCACTATCAAAACATGTACAGCTCAGAAATTACAATGATTTCTGAAAAGTCGGCGTAGATAAAGTGCGACTTTTACTGTAAATTTTTATTTATATACTTTCACGGATTTGTGGGCGTGACGAAATTTATATAAAAAGTGACCGCCACTTGGACTTATAGCATCTGCATACCAAGTTTGACTATCAAAACGTTCACATCTCAGGAATTTAAATTATTTCTAACCGATAGCCCCGGCAGGTAGTGCTTACTTAGTTATAATTGTTAAATTGTAATTAACTATAATACGTAAATAAATAAATAAAGTAAATAAAATTATTTCTGAAGAGTGGGCACAGATATAGTGCTACCATGCACATTTTTTGCAAAGCTGTCGAGAGTAAGCGTATGAACTTAATTACCAAATTTTAGTATTTAACGATGAGAATTGTCTGATTTATAGAAGTTCTATTGATTTGTGGGTAAAAAAGTGGCGGCCGTGGCGTAGTGGGTAGAGTGTGTGGTCCATATGTGATAGAACCCTGGTTCGAATTCCACCTGACACAAAAAGTTTTTTCAATTGAATTAATTGTTCAGTTCGGCCGTCACCTCTCTGCTGACAATGGCAAACCTCAGAGAGTAAAAACTGCCATGAAAAGCTTCTTGAGAACATAAGCCGTTCGGAATCGGCATAAAACTTGTATGTCCAGTTCTCGATCATTTGTGTTCAAACATTCCACAACACACACAACACAATTCATCATAAGAAGCTCGGTTAAAGTCCTTTCAAGGGCTGAAATTGGCCATTTCGCGTTGTTTTTTTTTTTCATTTGCGGGTGGTACAAGTTGGGGTGGCAAATTTTATATATATATATTGACCGCCACTTATTGACCTGCGTATGAAGTGTTACTATCAAAACGCGTACAACGCAGGAATAAGCATGATTTCGAAAAAGTGGGCGCAGATATGATGCAACCACGCCCATTTTTAACAGCTGCCGATAGTGACCTTATGTACAAAATTACCAATTCTTAGTCTTCTACGGTAAAAGCCGTCTAATATAAAGCATTTTTGCTGATTTGTGGGCGGTTAAAGTGGACGTAACAACATTTGTATATACATAGTGACTGTCACTTGGATCCATAGCACCTGCATACTAAGATTTCCTATCAAACCGTGTACAACTCAGGAATAAGCATTATTTCGAGAAAGTGGGCGTAGATATAGGGCGGACATCTCCATTTCTTGTACACTTGGCTGACAGTAATGATTAAAACTAAATTACCAAATCTTAGTCTTCTACGGCAAAAGCCGTCTGATATAAAGCATTTTTAATGATTTGTGGGCAGTAAAAGTGGGCGTGACAACGTTTATATTTACATAGTGACTGCCTCTTGGACCTTTAGCACCTGCATACCAAGATTCACTATCAAAACTTGAACATTTCAGGAATTAAAACGATTGCAACGGGCGTAGATATTGTAAGGCTACGCCCATTTTTTGTACAGTCACCGGAAGTAACCATCTGAACAAAATTACCAAATTTTAGTTGTATATGATTAAACCCGTTTGATATAAAGCATTTTTTTTGGTTTGTGGGCGATAAAGCCAATTTGGGTTGTATGGGAGGTACCACGCCCCCTTGCCCAATCAGCACCAAACTTCACAGGAACACTTCCCGAATGTTGCTTCAGTATCCCTAAAAATTTCATAAACTTTGGTTCGGTGGTTTTGGAGTCTATACGTGATATACACACATATCCACATACCCACATACCCACATACCCACATACCCACATACCCACATACCCACATACCCACATACCCACATACCCACATACCCACATACCCACATACCCATATACCCACATACCCACATACCCACATACATACATTCATTTTTATATATATAGATATTCAATTTGAAACTTACCACCGCAGGAATTGATCTTGGTTCGCACGCATGCCAGTCTGTCGATTTTCCTAAGCACCACCTCAGTTGTTATCAAACAGTGGCATAATTTACTCTAAAAAAAACTACGTCGACAGAGCATTCGTTGGAACATTTAATAACATATGCATACACTTGCAAAAACAATTACTTTGCAACCGCACATTACCGAAAAAAAGTTCTGCCACTTCGAGGTTCGAACTCACGACGGACAATGTCGAGGTTCTGACGTGCTATGCTGTTGGCTATAGAGCTGTTGTCAATAGGCAAGCAAAGAATCAATAATTTAAACAAGCTATTTGTCTTTTACATAAAAAAACATATTTTTTAAAGAAATTTGATTTTTAAATTAAAATTCTTAGTTTCTTAAGAGATACAGTGAATCAAAAAAGTTAAGGCACAGTCAATTTTTCCGAGAAGAACTTTGCTTTAATATTTAAAAGCAACTAATTTGGCCAACTTTTTGATGCAGTCTAATGATACTAGATTAATTTTAAATGAAATACACAAAAAAATTCCTTTACTTTATACACTCGAAATATAAGCGGAAGAAGAAAAAATTAATATGAAAAAAGTTTAGGCACAGGCTGTATGTGTACCTTGTTTTTGCAAATATAAGTATCTATAAGTTCTCTTTAATCTATTCCGTTTTCTGCACATAATTATTGTGCAGCCATGCAATTCTCAATTGATTTGAATTAGTGTTGATCTTGATGTCATGATTGAATGTGCAAAATGAGCAGTCGTACAGAAATTTCGGTAGATGTTCGAAAAGTTATTATAAGCCTTCATGTGCAGCAAAAATCTTATCGCGAAATTGGTGATATAGTGCAGATGCCCTATTCAAGTGTTCGAAACATTATAAAACATTAAATAAATACGGGAAAATTAGAGCGTGAACCAGATCTGGACTCCCAAAAATATTAACACCACGCCAGGAGTGAACTGAAGTACCTGCAGTGGCCCAAAATCCTAAGATATCAGCTGTAAAATTATGCAATGAAATGCAGCAAAGTTTCAAACAAACTAAGATCCCCAAACAATACAATACTCTACATAGAGCTGGTTTTCATGCAAGAGTTTCTCGGCGCAAACCATTTATTTCGGCTATTAATAAAAAAAAGAGGCTGGAGTTTGCAAAACTTCATGTACATCAATCGAAATCATTCTGGAACAGTGTAATATTTAGTAATGAATCGAAGTTCAACCTTTTTGGATCAGATGGTACACAAAAAGTTTGGCGGAAACCAAACAATGAGCTCCAAGAAAAAAAAACGTAATTAAAACAGTCAAACACGGCGGTGGTAATGTCATGGTGTGGGGGAGTATGGCAGCTTCTGGAGTGGGAAATCTTGTCTTTATAGATGAAAAAATAAGTGCTCTTATTTGAATATTTTGAAAGACAATTTGTTTCCTAGTGTTGAAAAGTTGGGCATGAATGGGAAGCCATTTTTGTTCCAGCAAGATAACGACCCGTAATATGCGTCGTACCTTGTGCAGGAATGGCTTATTTACCATTGCCAACAGCTCAAAACACCTCCACAGTCGCCAGATATGAATGCTTTTGAACATATTTGGCAATTATTGGAGAAAAAAATTTGGAGTCATCGCATATCATCAAAAGATTCACTTAAGGAGGCCCTTCGACAAGAATGGGAAAATATAACACCCGAACAGACATCAAACCTAGTTGGTAGTATGCAAAGGCGCTTACAGGCAGTTATTCAAGTCAAAGGAGGCCTAACAAAATATTAAATGTATGAAAACCAAAAATAAATTAAAATTTTTTACACATGTGCCTAAACTTTTTTTATGTAAAATTGTGAATTTTTTGTTTTTTAATAACATAATACATAAAACAAAAATTAAAAATGAAATATTTTCGCAGTGAATAATAAAAAAATTTTTCAATTTTCAAATGATACCATAATATTTTTTTTTCGTTAGGTGGAAATAGTTATTTAGATACAAACTCTGAAAATAGCTCTGTGCCTAAACTTTTTTGATTCACTGTAGATAAATATTTTTGCTTAAGATATAAATTTAGTTATAATTAAGGAAATTTTAAATTTTCAAAACAAAAACTGGTGTTTTTTGATATTAAAATCGAGTTTTTTCCGAGTGTATATCTATTTCGCGAAAAATAAATAATTTTATTATTGACCGTAACTTCAACACATAGATGTTTACTGTTGCTTAGATACCTACCTCAACTTCGGACAGGCATCTTAGATATTATTTCGAAAATTAACCTAAATTTTGGTGTACTAACGCTTTTTTGCGTCACATTTTTTTACCTGAACAAGAAAACATTCGCTTTTTTGCATTTCTGAGCATAACTGAGTAATTTGTGGTTTCTTTTCTTTTAATACGTTTAACACAGAACCAAAAAATTGGTCCAAAGAATGATTCTTTGATTAAATGAATCTCTGTTCACTGGTTTAAAGAAAAAGTTCTTTGATTTAATTAACTTTTTCTTACTCCCAAAGAACGCAATCTTTAAATAAATGTACAAGTTCATTGATTTCAAGGTTTTTACAGCTTAATGAGTCTTTTCTTTGAAAGTAAAAACTATTTCCTTGATTTAAAGAATCGATTCTTTGGCTGTAAGAAAAGGCTAATAAAATTAAAAAACAGAGATTTATTGAATAAATGAACTTGTACGTGGGACCAATTCATCAAAACAAAGAACTTTTTCTTATATATTAAGTACGTTTTTGGTTCAGTGTACTGATGGTTCTTCTTTTGCCTGTCACTATTTTTTGGATTCTACAACCACTAAGTTTTAATTTCTTAAAATAACCTGTTATTCAGTTGAACACTTTTTTCCTTCTGATCCCCACCATTGCAATGCATTGAGTCAAACTTGGTACAATACAATCTGTTTTTATGAGTTTTATGGCATTCTAACTCAGGAGCAACAATGTTAGCCACTTTAAGACCACACGACCTTTAAGTGTTCTGCTCATCATAAAGATATATGATACTTTTTGTGCAATAATCACAATTCAAAAAACATATAATGGAACGCTCAAAAAAAAAAGTGAAGAATCATCAAATTAAACCTAAAAGATACACCGGGTGGGTCTGTAGAATGACTTTAAACATGCAACATTAAAGCTGCGTTGTGTTTTTTTTTTTCTTTCTCTCTTTTTACTACAACAGACGCCAGAGTCCAGGAGACAAAAATTGTCCAATTAAACGCAATTTATATACGATTTACAAATAAACGACGATTTCATATCATAACAAAACTCAAAACTAAAAAATGGCAATCATAAATGACGACGTGTCGTCAACATCAAAGTCTGCTCCATAAACGTTGGAACTTCTGTGGAAGCGACTTAACAGCGAAAATAAGAGCCTTAGTGAGACCGATTAAGATGGGCCAAAACTGCCAACAGCACAAATTAAGCTTTCGATGTGATCAATATTGAAGGCTTTAAAGTGAAGTATTAAAACTGGGAAGTATTAAAACTAAGATAAAGTATTGCCTGGATCGTTTTGTTAAATGGTGACAATGAAGTGGTACTCGTTGGTAATTTTATAAAATTCTTAATGTTTACATTGACGTACAAAAATGACACTATCAACCACACAAATGTTTGCGTCTAAACACACATTTCTTCCCGCTTTCTTTTGAGTACTTCTTAATTTGTCAGAAGACCAAAAAAGAAAAAATTATACAGGAACTACTAACGATATGAAAACACATATAAAGATTAAAATTCTAAAACCATTGATCGCAGCGGACAACAATGACGACCACCACCGAACCATACCGCTCTGTTGGCAAGGTGTATGAGGGCGGCTATGGTGACACGCCGCCAAAACAAAATTAAAAAAAATAAGCAAAAAAAACTCTCTAATAAAACGTCGGCGTCAATCTTTTCAATGAGAAGATCTTTTTCGGTGATCTTTAATGAATGGCCAGCACCTAATTATCGGACAAATTGACCCACACACAAGCAAACTACGTAAAATAATTGCCTCCAGTTGATACCTGAGCTGGCTATAAACTGTGTCTGACGAAACTACTTTGATCTTTGTTGGCTTGATCTTGACTCAATCGAATGTGTCATTGTGTTTGCTTCATACTAAAACGACGCGCGATCATTTCTGAAGCAACAACAAATCCTTTGTTAACTCATCAATGATTGTACGATGGCTTGTATAAAATTTAACCCAATTTTATGGGTTCCTTTATATTGAAGGAATAGGTTTTTTTCATATTTCTTCTGGAGTTGATACAACTGCTCGATCGTTCGCATCGTTTTTAATGTGGCGCTTAAAACACAATCTAAACATATGGAAGTTTCCAACACTATAATTAAAGTGTTCATTTGAGCGATCATCATCAGCTTCCTGTTTGTTTTATTGAGCGTTTCTTTTTTTTTTTTTTGTAGTTTTCAATTCTCATACAATCGATTATTTGATATTATTTTATTTCCTTAGCTTGTTTGACTAATTGTTTTTTATTCATTTTTTTTTTTTTTTTTTTTTGTAACATCATTAGCAAAAAGTTGTTGAAAGGTGAGAGAAAGTGATTATCTTGTAATTTGTTTTCATGGTGTTTACAATTTTACCTACAACATTGTTGTAATTAATAAAATGTTTCTTGTGTAAATGGAGGTGAACAGTTGTTAACGGTAAAAGGGGAACTTTTTAAGTTTTTAAACTTTTGATTAAAGATTTTCGTTGAACAAAATATCTAGAAAATGAGATTTGTGACTGGCATTTTTTAAACGTATAGATATTGTTTTCCGAATATTCGACTAGAACTTGTTTTCCACCAGAGTTATTAGTTTTCCTATTTAGGCTTCACCCGTAAGTCGGTGCGTAAGTCGGTCGTCAGGTTGTTCTCCACTTGGTTCTCCCAAAGGAGATGCGGTCGTCCTCTAATTTTTTTTTTTGCTGGCAACATGACAAAGCCAACGAAGTCGCTCGATTTGTATGCACTTAAATATCGCGATATTGACGTAGAGCTTATACAGTTCCTCGTTCCATCGTATTCGGTACTCACTATTGACGAAGATCGGTCCGTAGATCTTGCATAGGTTCTTTCTCTTCCAAAGGCTCACAAAGTTTTTTCATCGGAACTGCTCAGCGTCCAAGTTTGTGCTGCCTATTTCCAGGATAGTGGGCATGATTAGTGACTTATAGAGTTGGCTTTTGTATATCGAGAGAGGGCTCGCTTCTCAAGTTCCTACTGAGCCCAAAGTTACACCTGTTGCCAAAACTATCCTTCGTTTTATCTCAATGCTGATACTTTGACAGGGAACAGGGAACGAACCTTCGCATGGCAACGTGTTTGACTGCCTCAACCTGGCGAGGATTATCCATGTTGAAATCGTTCCAAGTTGACTCAAACCTCCTCGTAGTGTTTCCTAGGCAACAGCAAACTGGCATCCGTCAGTTTGACGGCTAATTTGAGCGGCGAGTTACCTGGCCTTAAATAGGTTGTGTGTTGGGTTTGAACCCCACCACGTTGAAAAAATAATTTTAATGAAAAGTATAAGTAAAATGAGAAAAGATATCCCCAAATCTTGTGACGAGTACCGCAAACGAAAAACTGATAATGATTTACGGATATGCACCTGGAATGTCCGAACTCTTAATTGGGAAGGTGCCTCTATCCAACTGATTGATATCTTGGAAAGATACAAAGCTGATAACACTGCAATCCAAGAAATGCGATGGAAGGGAGAGGGTTGCTCTCGGCCAGCATCCTGTGATATCCTGTGAAAAGCACGATTTTGAGTGTAGATTTGTAGTTGGCAAGAGATTACAGCATTACGTCCTGCAATTCACTTCTGTGAATCTTGGTGATTTCAACGCTAAGATAGGCAAGGAAAACATCTTTGGTCCAACAGTCGGAAAGTTTAGTCTCCACGACAATACATCCGATAACAGAATAATGCTGATTGACTTTGCTGCAGCACGAAACATGGTCGTAAGTAGCACTAGATTCAAGCATCTCAATATTCATAAGACCATCTGGTTGTCCCCTGACCAAAAAACGCGCAACCAAATTGATCAAGTTTTAATTGACGGAAGGCACTCATCCAGTGTATTAGATATACGCACGATCCGTGGTGCTATAATAGACTCTGATCATTATCTTGCCGCAGCTAAGATCCGTACACGTATGTGCGCAGCAAAGAATGCGCGCAACTCTTAACGAAGAAAACTTGACGTCGACAAGCTGCAATCAAAACAGACAGCCGAAGCCTTCGCCACTCGACTCTCACTCCTGCTTCAAGAAAGCATTCCTCCGATTTGATCTATATTATTCAATATTAATTACAACTGAAGCTATGCTGCAGCATAACACAATAATCTATTAAAAGATTTTTGTTGTATCGCTATCAACAGAACACTGCGTCTGTACTGCATCTGTTAACATAGCTGCAGTTATGTCAGCAAGTAGTTGCAAGGCTGCTTGGATCAGTGGGTAGAGCGATGGACTGGCACCAAAAGTTCCAAGTTCGATTCCGCACTGTAGGCAAAGAAATTTTTTTTCTTTTTTTTCTTTTCTTTTTGTTGATGAAATGTAATAAAATTTATTGGTGTGAATATTAACGTGTGTTTTTCAATTGACTTTATGTTATTTTTGAATTTAAAATTGGTTTTATTTTAAAAAAAAAACCATTAAATTATCAAATCTTTCCTTCTCTTGTGTGTCTAATGACACAGCTGGGTTTTTTTTTTTTTGCAGAAAATAGCTCAAAACTATGCTTAAGCCATCCTTGCTAGTTGGTTTTTAATTTTGTATTTTAGGATTTTGGGCTTGGGATTTCGGATTTGGGTGAATCGTATATTTTTTTTTGGAGTTTACTCCTTTAGAATCCTATTTCATATATTGCCCGCGGTATGAAAATTTATAGCGAGTGAAATCGAGTGTTATCTAAAAAATCGAGCGTTATGCAGTCAGCGTTGCACAGCAAAATACCAACATCGAAGAAATACCCTGTAGGAAAATCAACTAATTTAAAAGTAGTTGATAAAGTAGTTTTTTTCCAACCACAACTAGTTGAAATTCTGACTTTTTTCCATAGAACGAACTAACATATTTTGTATGGTGATGTCCGCTAAATAAGCCAATTGACTTTCGCCTGCATATATTTTCAACTACTTGTTAAATTAGTTATATTTAAATTATTTTTTAATGACTTTAAAATAACCAATTGGAAACTATTACTGATGGCCTAAAGTTAATAATATTTGTTGAAATAACATGGATATATATATATAACCTTGTAATCTAATAAAAATTTGCAATTAAAACCAAAATTAGCAATCAAAATCAGAGTAGTTGCCGCCTAAATATAATTTAAAGTAGTTTATCAATCACTTGTTTTTAAATAGTATTTCGATTACTTCATATATAATGCAATAAAAACTATTTAGAATTGAAGTGGATGCTGCCTTAATATAATTCAAAGTAGTTCATATACTGGTTTATTTTAAACTAGTTTTTTAATTAGTTGTTTTTAAAAACAAGTTAATTTGTTCCTATAGGGTACCAACAAAACACATTCTCACAGCAGAGAGAGTTTCAATAAACTCGATGTTGTTCTCTACTCTTCTCTTTTTATGTTCAGCTAGCCACAGCACAACAAAAAAATTGTGTGTGTTTGAATATTTGTGCATTTGCAACGTAGCCGTTGCTCATTCGAGTAGTTTTTATTAAAGTGCGCTTTTATTATAAATTGATAATAATATAAAAGCATGGTTAATTATAAATACAACAAGTTTTATTTCATTGAAATTAGTTAAAAATTAGTCGAGTTATTAAAATTGTAAGCATTAATCTTTTAAAAACAGCATAAAATGGTTGTTTTTCATGCTGCGAAAAATGGAGTTTTTCGCAAATAAAATCAAGCAAAGCATAGTTATTTTAGTGATTTTTTGTAGTGAAGTAGAAATACTTTAAATTGAATAAGTCGACGAATTTTCAACCGATTTCAATTAAATAAAACTTGCTGGATTTAGAATTAGCTAGAATTTATTGCTATGACATAACGAGACATTTAATACAGAATATGTCCACAAATTGATCTTAAATAGAAAAGATATGAAAAATTTAAGGAATTTTTTAACTGTTTCATCATACAGATGAAGGATTGCGCTTCATACAATTTTTGAAAGAAGAAGTTAATTTCGATTTAAATTCTGAAAGAACAATGGGAACGACTAGATATGGTACAACCACTGATGCTATGTTTTGGCGTTTACCACGAACCTAATATTACAGTATTTAATAATGCCGTTACTATTAATGAAATTCATCAATTTACCTCATAATAAATTTATGTAATAAATATATTTAAAAATTTAAAAAGTATACAATCCTTTTAATAACATAAGAGATGCCTTTATTCAGCCCCTTTATCTTTAATTTACATCTCAAATTCCAAGGTAATCGATCTAGAGGAGTAAACTCCAGTCGCGCGTCGGAGCTGACACACACACTTTTTTTTTTTTTTTGGCAAGGTATCGAAGTATGTGCTTTCAAAGCAATGTATTAAACAATAAATTGCTTAGGTGAATAAGCATAAGTTTATAATTCCCATACAATTCTCTTTACCCAAGCCGACTTAGGTGGTTTACCTATTGCTTTTTTTCTCGGTGTTTTTTTTTTTTTTGCTCACCGCAAAATTTAAGGTCTTTCGCGGCATTCCACTTTTCTACCTTATCGACGAATATTTTTGTACCAAAATGTCAGAGGTGAATCTTGAATAGTTATAATTTAATAATGTAAAAAAATGGTGGTCTTAAATAATGTATAGTTTTAAAAAAAGTTTAAAAAAGTGTCTTTTTTTTTGTTTAAAAACTCCGGGAGGCCCTTAACCTAATTATGGAGAAGATCATTCGAGCTGCTGATCTGAGACAAAAAAATCGGTCAACCCATAGATAATATCTAATCATATTAATATTCTGCAAATACAACTAATAAGCAGCAACAAAACAGAAAAACAAAACAACAAAAACCAACAACGCTGGCAGTGAGTTAGTAAAATTTTGACTAAAACACGTTCTGGTTTTAGAAGCAAAGAACTGTTTAGTAAAAAATATTTTAAAATCGGTCAACGCATTCCTGAGATATAATTCCGATAACGCTTCGCGAGCAAGCTATCCCATGGGAGCTTTGCTCTCTCGCCTAATATTGGTTTTTGTTTTATTTCATTCTTATTTACGATTTAGAAATTTATATAAACTTGCTACTAGCCTACTTTGCATAGAAAAAGCAAAGCAAGCATTAACTTGATACAATTTAATTTTTAGTTTTACAATACAGGCAGAATATGTAATGACGTTTTATAGTTCTATTCTGGTGATTGACAATTGTATATTTATTGACAACTGCAAAATTTTCTTATTCTAAAATGTAATCAAAAGCTCAAACCATGGCAAAAATATCAACACCATAAAATAGATATTCAAAACAAATAAATTTGCGAAAAATTTTGAATGTTTTCGATTTCTTGGACCAAAAAATAGCATATAAAAGACCAGCTTGTCAATGAATTTACAGTTATCAGTCAACAGAATAAAGCTATTAGTCTGAAGTTCAGGCATGACAGAGACCTGATGAATACCTTGAAAATACGCCTGATTTTTTCGAACATAAATCTGCGTTTTCAGACTTGAAATTTTGAATGAAATAATGATATAAAAGATTACCCACCAATCAAATAAATTTTTTAAATAAGTGTTAATTTCAGGTTGAATATCATTTTAAATATTATTTTATTATACTCCCATTTAACTCCGAATTCAGTTTTGAAAGCTGGCATGAAAAATAGAGGCCCGATTTTTTGTTTACTTTCAGACTTGATGTCAGGTATATACACCCAGGGAAAAAAATCGTTAAACCAAAGAAAATGCACATAGCCACTAAGACTTTTATTGGCTAGATTGTGCCTAAAGACAAAACATCGTTACGGCAAAGACACAAAGATTGTTAGTTTCCCAAGAACAACACACTTTAAATCAAAAACTTAAATTCTTGTGGCAAAGACGTACGTCTTTAAAAAAGCATGGAAGCATGGAAGTCGTAAAAGTAAAGAAAATGTATTTTAAGGCTTAAAGACTTTAATTCGTTACGGCAAAGACGCAGAATGTTAGATCTCCAAAAAAATATACTTTAAGCCAAGGTCTTAATGTCCTTGATTTTAAGAACATATCTTTTTAATTGTAACATTCAAATTGCTATTAAAATTGTTTACTGAAAAAACTAGGCTGCAAATTTCAAATGAAACCAAACAAATTTGAGCAAACTTTCTTTATTATAAAAGCATTTGCTGTATACTTTGAATCAAAAACTTAAATTCTAGTGGCAAAGACGGACGTCTTTAAAACAGCATGGAAAAGTCGTAAAAGTAAAGAAAATGTACTTTGGCACAAAGACATTTATTCGTTACTGCAAAGACTTAGGTCCTTGATTTTAAGTATATTGGCTTCATGAAATTAATGGCTTCCTTCGGCTTCTCTTTGCTGCTCTGCAGCACAACAACAGCAATAATCTATGCATAGATTTTTGTTGTGTAGCTATCAACAGAATACTGTGGCATACTGCATCTGTTAATACAGGGTCTGTTAACATAGCTGCAGTTATGTCAGCAAACAGTAGCAAGGCTGCTTGGATCAGTGGGTAGAGCATGGACTGGCACCGAAAATTCCAAGTTCAATTCCGCACGACGGGACATTTTTTTTTTCTTTTTTTCTTTTCTTTTTGCTGATGAAATGTAATTAAATTTGCTGGTGAGAATATTAATGTGTGTTTTTTACAATTACAATTCAATGTTGGCACTCGCACACAATTTTCTTATACTTTTGATGATTTTGATCTTGTGATTTTGAAGAAAACATTCTTTAGAGTAACAGACTTTGTCTTTGAAACAATCAAGCTAACTCTCAAAAAAACAAAAGAAAAGTTGTTGATTTAACATACTTTTTCAATTCCTTGTTAACAAGGAACTAAATCATTATAGTAAATATTTCATCTTCACGGCAAAGATTGTTTCATTGATTTAGCTTCAAAGAACTTCAGTCTCTATTTCGATAATGCAGCACTTGCATAGTTAAAGGATTAATCATCATTGCAACGATCTTTTCATTGTGGTAAAGAGATTTTGGTTACAGTCTTACAACAACTTTTTTTCTTTGATTTTAAGGCGTTCAATTTTCTCGGTGTAAGGAATTCAAAATTATATATAAATTTTAGCCATAAAAACCAACATTTTAACTGAAAAATGGAGATCTGGTTATTTAAGAAATTCAGGCCAAAGTTGCAGTCTTAAAGAGAGAAGTCAATGAGAGAGTTTTCTGCTAGACTGTCATGTCAGAAAATAAGTTGAATAAATTAATATTAACGTCTACTAAATATGAATACAAATGCTAATATTTCAGCGCATAAAA
Source organism: Coremacera marginata (assembly GCA_914767935.1). Lineage (NCBI taxonomy): Eukaryota > Metazoa > Arthropoda > Insecta > Diptera > Sciomyzidae > Coremacera > Coremacera marginata. Next base: position 175,041,694 of record OU612043.1, on the reverse strand, counting down.
TATAAAATGATGTAATTTGGCGTGGGTTTGGACGTCTTAAAACTGTAATTATTTCGATTAAAAAAATAAATCAACATTACAAAAAACTTTAATCCCAACTAAACTTCAAAAATAGCTCTTCAAACCAAGCCATTTAATTCCACATAAAAGCACTAATAAAAAAAGAATCGCCCTCACGTTGCACAAATCATCAATAAGAGCTGCCCCAAAAGAAATCTTCTGATAAAATGTTCACCACCAATCCGACAGCATTCAAAGAAAAGCAATAAAATCGAATTGCTTTCTCAACAAACACACAAAAAGAAGAAAAAAATAAGTTAAAGAGTAAAAATGAAAGCGGTGAGTTTGATTGATTATTGTACAAAGTTGTGGACAGGCCAACCAATCTATTTATGTCCTTTTAATGTAATGTCCAAGAAAAACTCATGAAAGCCTACATAAAAGAGACGAATGCCAAAAAGCATGACAAAAAGCAACAAATTGAATGCGACCGACCATTTCAAATGGTTTTCAAGGTATTGCTTTTTATCTCTGTGTTTTGAAAAGCAATACATATGAGTGACAGATAAGCCAATATACAAGCTGCTATGTATTTGTGGCTGTTGGGCATCTTAATGTGCTGACCGAAGGGTAACATTTAACACACGCAAGGATATTTTTATAGCATGCATGGAGATTGTGTTTTTGAAGATTTTCTTATTGAAGTTTAGGATCAGCCTGATATGCAAACGTCCAGAAAAATTAGTTACGAATAAAAGATATCGACAAAAAGGATATTACTTTTGAAAAAAGGTTTTTTTATTGTAAGCAATAAAAGGAAAATAGTTTGAGAAGAACTATAAGCCAGATATTCCAGATGTTAAGAATTTAATTTAATAAATTTTCTCTTTGATTAAAATTCTGTTCCGTACTAAGGTACCGTACTAAGTGATTCGCTTTAGCTTCAAACTCGATATATTAATAGAGCAAAATGTTGTTACATTTTTAAATAATTTTTTTCCAACGATTATAATCAGCGAGAAAATGAAAAGCCACAACGACAAAAGAGC